>LPNX010837117.1:0-85324 GCA_001517045.1 Pseudotsuga menziesii
ATATATATATATATATATATTACAACAAGGTGACCCCCCTTTGACTGATGTTTTTTCTTCATTCTAAAAATCATCCAAGATGTTCTGGTGGTGACTACCAAGGGCAGCATTATTGAGATTCCTTTATATTCCTATTTATTTTCCTTTATTCTTTTTGTTGATTAATGTCATCCATCATATAGCAGTGGCATATTCCTTGCTACATTTTCTGGGCCCTAGATTCCTTGGTCCCATTGACATTTTTGAAATACAATTATGTTGTAGTAGAGCTATGGGGTAGATTCACAAATCAGATTATACCAGTGAATGAAGCATACCCTTTGTCTAGCCTAGAAGCCAATATAGCCTTGATTCATTTTTTGGACAAACTGTTAATTATTTCTTTCATATGCGTAATAATTTGGGGCATGGTATGGATGGCTGATAAATTTGTAGTGCATGATTCCTCTCCTCAAAGGGAAACCAAAGATGGAAATAATGGAGAGTCTTTAAGCTGACTTCAAGATATATTAGAGACTTTGAAAGTCAAATCTGAAGGATCTTTGAAGGTGGCTAATTTTCATTTTTCATGGATAACTTCATAACTGAGTATGTGTTAAACACTATATTCTTAACACCTGCTAAGAGCCATATTTTAAGATATTACGACTATTAATTTAAAGTTGAATGGCGGGTAGGTAAGGATATATATGAGAAGTGAAATTTTGTACAGTTCATTTCTTTGCACCATTGTTTATATTGTATAATATATGATTCAGGTTTTTGCAAAAACAGAAGAAAAAAAAGCATTGTTATTTTTGCAAATCAATCCCACCTCCACTAAATTATGTATGTTGGCTTTCAGAAAAAATACCTTTCTGTTTGTATAGGCCAAATTGTACACACCCTACAATCATCGCAGTCCAAGATCTACACCTAAGTGTGGGATAATCAAGACAAATGTTGGGAACTCACAAACTCATTGACAAAAGTTTCAGTATTTCAAGGCAATCATGTCAAACACTATTGTCTACCAAAGCAAAGCAATATCAAAAAGAAAATAGAAATTTAGTCTTATAATCACAATATAAGCTTTGTTGAGAAAATACAAAATATTCAAATTTTCCCTGGTTTAGAACCATTTATCCAAAACCTTATATTTCTCCTAATATCTGAGACATATATATAAAAGATTGTAAAATTAGTGAATCAAATGAAGAATTTTTTACCTTTTACGCTAGACTCAAAGGAACAAATAAAGATTTCAAGACAACCTTCTGCACTATTCCAGAAAGAGGCCAACAGGAAAATATATGATATTGGTATTCTAGGGAATATGAGATGAATAGTCACAACTCAAACCTGTCTAGCCAAACCATTTTATAAGATGCTAGTTCATAGAAAAAACATACCATTTTGGGCTTCCAGCAAGAAAATTATATAGTTTAAAACATCTGACCTCTCTACCTTTCGTTTCCACATTTGTATGTCTTAAGATTGAAACAATGGCCCAAAATGTACACACTTTTCATTGACTAGTGCTTACACAAGTGTATCTCAACAGCCATGTCAAAAGAGCCAAATAATTAATTAGCAATACATATGCATTAGACATCAGTTAGAATTTTACACAGGAATTGAGTTCTCTATAAATCAGAAGAAAATGGCATATTGGTGGATTAACATGTGACTGAAGGGAAGTATCATCTCATTGTATAAACTTCCTTTAAACTAGGGGAATGGAAATGGAGCCCCTGTGTCATTAACAGTAGACTGCAATGCTACTGAACTGGTATGTAATGATCTGTCTTTTATAGAAGGGAGTGTATGTGAAGAGATGGTAACTACTATTTCATATATTTCTATAGTTTGCCTGAAATTTGTATCCAGTTTAAACTTGCATGATAGAAAGAAGGCAGAAGTGTTCCATGTAATGATTGACAATCATTGGTTGCTTAATGTATGGAGGGAATTTATAGAGCATCGTCTTGGGAATAGGAAAAAAAATGATTCTGGAATCCTATGTTGTAACAAATATGAACCAACAGATTTGTTTGCATCACCTTTTTTGTTGTTTCCTTGACTTATATCTTCCATATCAAAGGTCAAGCAAATATCTGATAAGACTGAAGTTCCTGACCTGTTTGATGCTCTTCCTAGTTCTAAAGAAATTATGGTTTTTACTGGGGATTTTAGCAAGGTGTGCAATATCATAGTTTGTAGTTCATTATTGTTGAAATAATACCACTGTCAACAAAGTGTCAAAACAAGCAGTGTCTAGGATTACCATGTCAATGGTACTAATCTCGATAGTTCTGAATTTTATACATTAAAGGACATTCACCATGAGTCTGCAACTATATATGGAATATTTGTTGAATGCCTAATATAGGAAACATGTGCATTTTTTAATATAGATGCTACTTCAGGGCCTTATGGGCTTAATAGTATTGATGCAACAGGTACTGTAGGTAATCTTGGCAAGTTTATGAGCACTCTATCTCTTGCTTCTAGGTAAGATGTTATAAGGTTAAGTTGGACTTTCTAATGAACTCTCTTTTATCCTACCAAAATATATCCTCATTTTATATTTTGTTTAGCTGAACTATTATTGTTCTCTAAAAATTCTAAGCTTTTCTATGGATCAAATTTATGTGGACCTTCGAAGACTAAATAACAGAGATAATATGTCTGGTCTTTTCCTTGCAGGTTTTTTATATTAATGTATGAAGTTCAAAAGTCTAATGTGGAAAATTCTAGTACCATTGTGAGGTAAATGTATGAAACAGAGCAATATGAAACAGAGCAGTACATTTAATTTTTATCTTACAAATAAGTATACAATAGTTCCCTTAACATATGACTTTACTTTAGAGCTATGAAAATAAAACAACTTAAAAAAATAAACATTCCATTTTCATATAGTCAATACACCTTCAAGAGATTCTTCCAGTAATAATACCCCATCTTCCAACTGCTGGCCCTCATGAAATGACGTCTACCTCAGTATTCATCTCTTAGAATAAATGAGTGAAATATATCCCTATTAACAGTACATAAACCTCCTTTAATTGATCTGCTAAGGATATCCGATGAACATTATTGCATAGAATGATCCATAATAAATACAAACACTATTGTATCAACATTAGTGTCTTGCAATCAAGTGTGTTTGTTGCATTCAAGAGATAGAAGATGTATTAAGAAGACTAGATTTACAGAACATATTTCTTTCAGGACATCATCATTTTCAAGGGTAAAATTGAAATATTCACATATGCAGGTATTTACCTTAGAGAGACCTTGACACTTGAGTAAATCAACAACAGAAGCAAAGCATGTAGCCTTCGATGCATGCACACGAATTCTGGTAGGAGCACAACCTTGTTTTCTTCTGCAATAATGAATTCAACAACTTCATTTCTAAAAATATCAGACAATGCTCCGTATCAAAACTTGATTGAAAAATTGAGTTACAAAAGGAAACATAAAAATTTCATGCCTTTTCCAGAATGAATTTCTATATTCAAACTTACATGCAAATACTGCAATTGCAGATATTTCAGCACCTTGGGCATTTCCACTCCTCAGATTTAATAGCCTCTTCAACCTTTTCTCCATCCCTGCCATGCTTATCAATGTGTATAGTTACTATGGATTTGAATAGATCAATGAAGCCTCAAAACCCAACAAGTATTTGGACAATTTTTTCTTGAGTGACCATGTCAATCATTCCTAATTGCACAGCTTGTAGTTTCTCAATAAGAAAACAATGGATCTCTATGACCCTAATGATGCCCATGCTATAGGCGTACACACACTGAGAGAGAGTGTCATCATAAATAAAAATTAATACTTGTTATAGATTTTATGCATGTAAACCACTACCAAGGAGGTGGTGTAGGAAACTGACCTATTGAGAAAGCACTTGGGACAAACGTTCTGTGTGCATGATTTGTTGTTAACAACATTCTTGTAAGGCGCCATGAATTCTAGAGTCTTTTACCAGCACTGCAACGATCTCAAGTGATGTGTTCATAATTCAAAATCCTTGTTAAAGCATAAAATGGAGGATTAAATAGAGAAAAGGAGAGAGATCCCCCCACACACACACCTGGTGGAAAGTCTTTCCATTTTTAGAATAATAAATTCTCCCTCCAATAAGACGCACTCCTGGAGACTTTGTCTGCTTATGCACCCCATCAGTAGCTGAAACTTTTTTGTGTGGAATCGACTGCTTGGGGAGACGACACGTTCTGTTTGTTATCTGCTTGTAAGACCTTATTGAGATCCAACCCCGAACCATTTGAGGTAACCTTTTCATCAACTTTGTGATGTTTCTTTTTTTTGGATGAGCCTGTTGGGGAGCACAGTTTTGCTACTGTTGCCACATCTTTGGTTAGGTCACGATCTTTCATAAAACAACTATTTAGGTTAGATAATGTATCCTTCTTTTTATGCTGCTTTGGACGAGTCATGGTTTTACCCTTGCTGCATTTCCAACCATGAGTTGCGTTAAATGGGATCATTTTATCCTTGGACTTTAGTTAATTCCATTCAGTTGCAGCACGAGCATTATCATTGCCATTATTCAAGGTGATTTTCTCTTGAACCCTCGCACTATCAGGGTTTTCATTTCTTGGAAAGGAAAGCTTCTTCTTTGTGAGGGGAGTTGAAGGATGCTCATTAAAACGTTTTTTGCGACTTTCTTCGCCAAGAGAGTTTGATGATGGAATCATTTTAGAGCTATTGGTGCCTAACGAAGGATTCTTCCTTACTTTCTGACCTGGGGAAAGAGCTATTTGTCCTCTTGACCTTTTATGTCATCAATATAGATACCCAAGGATTCGATCCCCTGCATTCACATAAACCAGAGGAAATACATAAAAATCCAACAAAATCAATTCCAAGCAATAAAACATATTACAACCAAAATGAATATGGAAACAAGTCCGCCATGTCATGAAACATCAACCAATATTTCCACTTATATCAAGTTCCAAAAAATATGTTAGCCATGGTGAAATACAAGACAAGGAAACTCTGTTACAAACAGTTACTGTGATCGGTTTTGTTGGGACGATTTCAAATCAAAATCATTATTCAGAAGGAAGACAAAGAGCCCTCCACTGATACACATAAGAGAGCTTTAGAGAATCAACACCTTACCTGCAGAAATACAGGCCTGGGAGATAAGCTTGTGCCTCCCTTTGATTCACTCTTTCCGGTGTTTTCTCACTAGGAAAAACACATCACGAGATGACCAAATGAACAAAGTGATGTGTTTTTGGTGGGGAAGAGATTGTGCTGAGACACAACACTTTGAACCCTTCCTAGCCCTTCCCAAAAGTGTAAAGTTAAAATTGTCCTTTAAAAAAAATTAAAATCTGAATTTTACCCTTCCAAATCTGAATTTTACCCCTCCAATTACGAAAGGTATAAATTATATTAACATTTCAAAAGAAGGGAAACATTTGAAATTACCCATCCATCTAAAATTTTCAAGATATTGAAATTCCTATGCTATAAATTTCAACTCATCATTCAAAATATTGGAAATATGATTAATTATAATCACTCACTCACTCATGTCATGCACTCAATGATTAGTTGTGCAAGATGACGAGTAATCATTGATGACTAAAAGGCACTTGCCATCTAGATGTGACTCTAACTCACGATTCAGTTAGGGATGCAATCTAAAGTGTGACAATGTGTCAACAACTATGACTATAACAAAAAAGAACAACTACTAGTTTACTACTAGGCCTGAAATGAGCTCAAAACTTTGTGCGTGCTACCTATGTGAACCTCGCTACCAATGTCCACTCTTTTTTTGTCAAAATGAAATTCAAAAGGGTAGTTTGATGAGTCCTCCTCTATAAGGCTTCATTTCTCGCATGAATATCATGGACTCATGATAGATATAAACAACACTCGATGTCATTGAAATACAAATAATGGCATGTAGCTAGGATGACAAACTGTGCAGAGGTCAATTTATGCATTGCTATAGAGAGGTGTCATTGGGCACACAATATGGAGAAGCAATGGTTATTAATAAAATTACAAAAACAATGGTGGGCTCAAGAATAGTCTTCAATTTGATGGGTGGCATGATTGTGATGTAATCTCCCTCTGTCCTTCCAAACATTTGTGGTTTCTCACAACATTTGTCCTCAACGCCACCAAAATACATATAAAATTTACTTTTATTTACATCATCTTCCCTTTAAATACTCATCTCATAGTCATAACTAAGGATTATTATGCATGCACATCCTCACCTTATAATACGAATTAGGTCAAGGTGTAGAGACAACCATAAAATATTAAATGTGTCAAGACACAAAGAGTAAGAGATAACTATAAGTAAGTCTTATATTAAATTTACCATATATGTCTTTAATTAACACTATCAACTGAGATTTTGACATGCTCTATTGTTTTGATATTCTTATCACTCCTTACCAATGCGATTGCAAATCATTATTTGAAGGTAAAGTCTATAATCTTTGGTCTTCTTCCTCATTATCATGCCTTTTGCTAAGACAATAAAGGGGGTAGTGGCCTGCATCAGCATGGAAAATGGTTTCGACATAGAGGTATACACATTAATTGTTTTCATTAAATAACTTAAATTCCTACCTGTGACTATTAATTCACTAAATCGTGGACTAGTACAAAAAAATTAAATTTAGAGCCCCGAGCCCTTAATTACTCACACCTAGAACTTTCTCAAATATCAACCATTAATAAAATTCTTTTGGTATTTGGGTTCAATTTAAAAGGAGGATTTTTTAGAGTGAGACATCCAGTGAATTGCAATGATTCAATTGACTTAGTCTTGATTCCATTGCCCCTCCATCCCATACATGTATTCTTTCACGGCAAGTGTTGAACAAACAAATTTGATGCCCTCACCCTGATTATGATAGCTTTGCTAACTTACTTCGTATGTATGATTTTCTTTTTTTAATGTTTTCTAAGTTGTGTATTATTTTTTCTTATGTTCCCAATCCTTATCATTATTACATCTCTTAAGTTAAGATTGCACGTGGATTTCCCAATATGGTTATGACCTAGTCTAAGTATTTTTTTTAATAATGAAGTGTGCTCCATCTTCAATGATCCTATTGAAGGAAAATGCATTGATTTCTTTAACGGAATGTGGAAGCTGGAAGCTTCGAGGTCATCCAGAGGCTCCATGAGAAAGCATTATCATGACTGGTACTTGAGTAATAGGCAGTTTGAGAGCTGCTTGTTATAAATCCAAAGCTTCATAGTGTTGCGCGCCTGATCCGTTAGTCCTTATAATAGAGCAGGCTCACTCGGTTCATTCTCAGCATCCAACGATCATATTGATTTGGCCCCTTGTCCCCATAATTTATGTACCCTCATAGAGTTTGACATATGGCTACTCAAATTAGGTCTCTTGGCTTGGTCTTATCCTGGCTATTCCTAAGTAGTCCATCTATTTGAATCTGTCTCATAAAACATAGTTGTAAATGCCAATTTGTAGTAATACAAAATCCAATCGCGAGATAGGAATATAAATTTTGGTGACCTAGCATCAGCAGAACCACCCGCATAGGTATATATTATATAGTCTCTGAGAGAGCAACATCTAAGACAGAGACACTAGAGGAATCAATAGCGGTAGAGCTGCTACTTTACTTTGATCCATCTTGGAAAAACAGGCTTTGAATGGCCTAGCCCGAGAATCAAGACACCCACGTTGCCAACTGGGCACTTTGAGAAGTCCTCATGGGAGGAATAATATTAAATCCTCTCATGACCGAATTAAATCCTCTCATGGCCGAATTGGGGATGAACCAGATAGACCAAATTGATACTCATAACCTCGAATCCATAGATTGATTTAGCAGAAGCCCCTTTGGGAAATGGGTAGTTGTACATAGATCTATATTTGAAAAATCCTTCATGTTTTGCTTCACCTCCCTATGAAACTTCATAGGTTTTAATCTATATTTTAATTTGTATAATGCATAAGTAAATAATATGTGTATATATTTAATTATATTAAATCACATAACATATGAACTATACATATTTATTTATATTAAATCTTTTAACATATGAACTATAGTAACATATTTATATTAATTATATGTTATTATTATATTTACATATTTTACCATTATTAAGGTGAAATAAGTTTATATATAATAAGGGTGTTTATAAAATATTTGCCTATTTTATAAACTCTATTAAGTATTATATTTACATTTATTAGAAGTATAGTATGGATGGACTATGAATGTATGGATTTTAACATAATTCCCTAAAATGAAGCATGTTTTGTTGGGAGAAAGAAAATTGGAACAATTTCAATATTATGTTTCCCTTGTGGTTTGAATTTTGTACTTTGGTGGGGTGTTTTAGAATAATCCCACTTGTTATGCATGCTTTAAATGGTAATCATATCCCATATGCTTTAAATGATGATGATGATGAACTAGATGACAATGACAGTGATGATGTTTTTGATGATGACGATGATGGAAATGATGATGATGATCATCATCATCATTGTCGTCGTCTTTGTCATTGTCATCATGATTATCACAATAGTTATCATCATCGGCATAATCATCATCCATGTCACCATCATTGCCATTGCCCTTGACATCATCATCATCATGATTATTGACATTTTCATTAGTTATTCATCATTACCTTTGGCATAAGAAATATCATCTACCCAAAATATGTGATTGGTGGAAAAGGATCATGGAGGACACACATGATTTATGCATGACAAATAACAACTTATTTTTTAAGATGATCAACATCATCATTCTCATTGTATTCATCATCATTCTCATTGTCATCATCATTCATTTCATTTCCATCATAATCATCGGCAATGTCGTCATTTCCATTATCCTCCTCCTCCTCCTCCTCCTCATCATAATCGTCATCATCATCATCATTGTCATTGTTCTCCTCATTATCAACAACATTATCATAATCATCATAACCATCCTCAATATCATAATCGTTATCCTCATTTTCATCTTCAACATCTCGGTGTAAAATTGGATGCAAAATAGGATAAAAACATGGATGCAAAAAAGGATGCAAACATGGATGCGACAAAAGTAGGTGCAAAAGTGGGCGCATAATGGGGTGCACCAAAAATGGATGCAAAAGGTGATGCAAAAGTGGATGCAAAAAATGATGCAATCATGGAAGCAAAACATGATGAAAAAATTGGCGCAAAAGTGAATACAACCATGGATGTAAAATTGGATACAAAATTGGATGCGAAAGTGGATGCAACAAAAGTATATGCAAAACTAGATGCAAAAGTAGTCGTAACACCCGATGCAAAACCCGATGCAAAAGTGGATGCAAAAATGGATGCATAAAGGGATGCAATAAGTGATGTAAAATTGGATGGAAAAAAAGATGCAAATGTGGATGTAAAAGTTGAAGCAAAAGTGGGTGTAAAAGTAAGCGCAAAAATGGGCGTGAATTGGGACGTGACAAAAGTGGATGCAATAGTAGATGCAAAAAAAGATGTAAACATGGATACAAAATGGGATGCAAAAAGGGATAAAAACGTGGATGAAAAAGTGGATGAAAAATTGGATGCAAAAGTGGATGCAAAAATGGCTGAAACAAAACGAGATGCAAAACTAGACTCAAAACAAGATGTAAACTTTGATGCAAAACTTGGTGCATGAAGGGATGCAAAAAAAGAAGCAGAAGTGGATGCAAAAGTGGATGTAAAAAAGGATGCAGAAGTGGATGAAAACAAGGGCATAAAAGTTGAGACAAACATGGGCGTAAAAGGGGGCGCAACAAGAGTAGATGTACAAACTAGGCGCAAAACTAGGCGCAAAACTAGGTGCAAAACTAGGCTCAAAACCTGTCGCAAAACTTGATGCAAAACCTGGTGCATAACCAGGTGCAAAACCCGGTGCAAATTACGCCGTAATTTGCACCAGATTTAAAAAAAGGACGCAAAAAAACGCCTAAAATAGCACCAACCCGCGGAATTGTGCCATTTTGTCCAAAAAATGAAGAAAAATACATTGAAAGATGGTCTAGACGCAAAAAATGATGCAAAAAGAGATGCTAAATCTAGTTTTTGTTGTAGTGAACCCCTTAATGTTCAAGGATAAGACTAGCATTAGGGAACTTTGAAGTGGGGTTGTTTGTTCTAAGGACCCCACTAATCGAGGCTTGTGTTTCTTTTGTTTATGCACGGTGAAGACATGACTTCCTCCCTGCTATACAATTAATCACCTCTTTGTGTTTATCTAAACCTAGACCTCTAAGTAGTCTATTATCACAAGTAATATCCATCTTTCTAGATCTCAAAAAACGGCGTCCCTTATTGTTTTGAGAATCAATAGAACCACTTAAAACCTTCTTTTTATTGGATTTCAACACATCCCCATCATTTCTAGTATCAAAACTCTGAGTAACTCGTGTGGATCCCTCATGTGTAATAAACATCAACAAAGTGGCTTATGGTTTTCTCTACCACAATTGGACTTCTTCTTAGTGATAAGCTTCAACTTAGGAAGACCAACTATCTAGAGGCATTGAAATATCTTTTATGATACAATTACAAATGATTTTAGCTACATGGGGACACTAGAAAGCACCTTCATGATCACATAACTCTCATACATAGTTTATATTGAAACAATGAAAGTGTTCATTGCTTTGTTCTCATAATATAATTGTGCTAGTGATTTAGAGTGAAATATTTCCCTCAATTCCAAAGGGTCCAAAGCCACAATGGAGTGAAACTTCTCGATGTTAGTTTATTTGTAAGTGTATGGCTAAAATGATAGACCTACGCTAAGAGATTACTATATATTTTTCTAAAATAATGAACTTTTTATTTAATTATATATAATATAAAATGTATATTAAAATTATAATAATAATTTTTTTTATTGAAAACTAAAACAATTGGTTTTTTTATTTAATAATATGTAATATAATTTATATTAAAATTGTAATAATATTTTTTCTTTATAATATATATATATATTGAAAATGTTTTGATTTTTTATTTGCATTAATTTAGATAATTAAAAACTATTAAATCAATCTTTTAAAATAAAGAAATAAATTGATTGACATAAAAAATATGAAACAATGGAAACATGATTGTTTATTCATAGTTGTTAGAAGTTGAGTTTGAGCTTTTTAACTGTAATATAGTCATCTTAGATCCAAATCCTAGGCTTTATCAAGTCGAGAGAAAGATTAAATCTATTGATGTAGGACTGAAAATGATTTCAATACATACTTTTCAAACCATAAGTTATTTAAAAGCTCCCCTAAATTACTTAAAAGCTGTGTGTACATGATTTTAAAACCGTATACAAAGCTTTCCTAAACTAAACTATGTACAATAAAACCATAAATTATTTAGCTTTACACAATTTTTTATTATTTTATTTTGTAAAAAATTACCACATCTCTCTTGGCTCGGAGAGTGTACCCAATATGTATAATTAATTAAACAATGTGACACAGCATGATCATAGTAATGTTTGACCTGGACCGACAAGATCGTTGTGCAGATAATATCAAGTTCTTTTTTTAATGATGAATACATACGCATCTTTATAATGACCACTTATTTCTAAGAGAAGATCAAAGGGCTCGAAGCAGCCACGACTTCTCTTGACGACCACTAATTCTTAAGCGAAGATGGAGTTGCTCGACGATCCCATTACGATCGGATTCATGGATAAACTTCATCTACAGGAAATGGGATCATGTTCATCTACAGGATCCTAGATATTGAGTTATCGCCGAAAACATTTCCATATTATATCTTATAATATTCATGGTGGTCCCGTCAGCAATTCTTTTATAGTGTTGAATGGCTGGTCGATCTTCTCTACCGTTTTTTTATACCGTTGAAAGGCTGTAGGATCTTTTCTATGATATTTGGCGGCCTTTTGTTTTGTTTGCAGAAATATTCAATCTGTCCTAAATCTATTTTTGTTTTAGCTGTTACTCTGACTCTGGAGTGTTTATAAGTATTCGAGTCGAACTGGGAAGCTGCAATACTCTTCAATCTCTTCTTGTTGCAGACGATCACGGACCAACTCGCTTGTCTGTAAATCTCTGCCAAGGTTTCCTTGATTTTCGAAACACTCTGAGCATTCATTCTTGGTTCCGTTCAGAATTTATTTCCTCTAACGGTGTCATGAACCAGTTTCATGTCGAAAGGCTACCAGCTAGTTCCATTAATCCATTTCTATCACCGCAAGCGCAACAACTTGAAGATCCCCCAACTGATAATACCCATCAAGCTGCGTCAAGTTGCGATTTCGTCTATAGCTGCAACTCTGAAACCCCAGCTTATAGTCACCTCGCGCCTTCGAATATTCCTCCTTTAATGGTGACAATCTGCAATAATTCCAGTCATCAAAATGATGGTCAGGCTTGCAATAGGTTGCCAGGCTCCGTCTCGGCCGACAAAAAGAATCACAGAATGATAGAAAGACAGCGGCGTAAAGACATGAATGGACTCTTTGCTATGCTCCGTTCTTTGCTCCCAGATGAAAATCTTCGGGTATGTTTTTATGGAAGTTCTCCTCATTATTAGGGTTTATCCTCATTATTAGGGTTTTTTTTTTATGGAAGTTCGATCTTGTGCTGTTGAGGGTAAACGTGCAATATCAGACCAAGTGCATGAAGCTGTGAATTACGTTCGCCATTTACAGCAAAAAGTCGAAGATCTTTCAACAGAAAGAGATAAAATCAAGGCCAACTCTGATGAACATGCAAAAGTTTCAATGGAGGGTGTGCGATTGTCCTGTAACGAGAAAAAATGCATTAAAGCTCCGCCGATTGGAGGATCGGATCGGGAATTCCCTACAGTGAAAATAAAATCTATGGGTTCAACTGTTCAGGTCTGCACGAACACGTTTCAACATCAGATTGTGTACTCTGATCTTCTACTGTCGTTGGAAGAAGGTGGACTTGAAGTTTTGTGTGCTTCTTCTTGTGCCATTAACAACAGAATCTTTCATACCATACACACCAAGGTAATACTCTATACTAGTTACTTGCAAAACTCGATACTAGAATATAAATACATCTTACATCTTTCATGATATTTTATTATGTTGCAGGTATCTGATATTGAAACTTTAAACATCGACACCCTAGAACAGAAGCTTTGGCATTTGATAAAGACTAATTACCACACAGGAGATCAGTTATTATAGACCGTTCAAACTGCTGGAGCCTAACGTTTTCTATCGCATATGTAAATTTAATTTGAAGGCCTGGCAAGCTTGTAATATATTGCATGTTTCATAAACTGACTAAGGTGGTTCGCTGGTATACTGAATCACAGATTTCTTAAAAGAAAATGCATATGAAGTGAAAGTAGCCTTCAAGCCTATTGATGGTGGGGTGGAAACAATTCCTAAACGTAGCTCTTAAAGGGGTATTATGAATATAGTGAGACAATTTTTTCCAACACACATACGGTTAATTTGCCAACTACAATGTTGAATGGATACTTGCTTTCCTGTGTAATTTTTTATATCATAGAAAGATTTTATTTATGGTTTTGGCAAGACCAACAATTAACAGGCATCAACAGAAGTTTTTATAAGCTTCATGGCAATCTTAAGAAGCAATTTTCAGAGTCATCAACACAGCTTTTAAAAGAAGCTTCTTCAGGCATTTTTAAGAGGCTTCGCACACAAGACAAGCTTAAACCGAAACACCTGAACAGAAGGAAACAACGCATACACAATGGTGAAAACAAAAATTGATTTATCTTTTTCATTGATTAAGGCTATTACATGCATGTTAAAAAGGACTAAATAGAAGATCAACCGTTTTTCAAACACGATACAGAACTGTTATCTATCGATCAAACTCAAACTCTCACAGCTAGTTATGGGACAAACAGTCAGTTATTTAATTATGTTTGTATTCATTTATTCATTATTTTTAACGCACCTTTTTACTGGAGAAATGAAATCTATCTGATCCCGAACATCTCTCTACATATTAATGGACATATGAAATATATGTCATACCTAGCATTTCTCTACATATTACAAACTGTCTTTCCTAAAGGCTCAATGAGGTTAGTGTTCATAACCATGTCTTTTTTTATTGTGTTTAGTTCTTGCATCATAAATTAGATTGTTTGGTTTTGGTTCTCAACCTTGATAGCTGTTGATTTTTCCTTAGGTATCACTTGCTTTCTTATGTGCCATTTAAGAATAGGCACTAGCTTTCTTATGTGTCTTTAAGAATAGGCAGCTATGATGGATCGTGAACTGATTACATATTTTTTGGTGGGTTTTCTATCATGTAAATAACATGCCCAATCAAAATATAAATAACATATCAACTCGTATTAGTTTGACTATATTGATATTGAATGAGTATGTAATGTTAATTCACCTTGTTGAGCAATATCTTATTACACCACCCACCTACTTTCTTTCATACAATGTAGTAGGCAGCCACTTATTTAAATAAATGAAATTTTTTAAAGAAGCTCGCTCATACAATCTATGGAGTCTTCCTCTAGCTGTAGTGAATCCAATCCATAGGGTTAGTGGGGTTTTTAATTGTGAAAAATAAGGTCACTATATTGTAGGTATTGGGGGGCTAGGAATATGGTATGGGGGATTTATAGGTATTGGGAGTATAAAAAGGGGTTTCTCATAAAAATAAGGAATATATTGTCAAAATAGGGGCTTTTTAATTGGAAATATGTATTGGGAGGGGGCTCAACAAAAGTATTTTTGTAAGTAATTATCAATATCTAGTGAAATTAGGGGTATTATTTAATAACATGAGCAAAGAGGTTATGACATGGTTTCACTAGGTGATGGTTGGGATTAACTAATATAAACATCCCATCAATTGTCTTTACAAAGTACCATATGTTTATTTTTATATTGTCATAATTAAAGTTCCCATCACTTTCTCTATACAAAGTACCATATGTTCCTTTTATATTATCTTATTTAAAATTCCCACCACATTGTCTATACAAAGTACCATATGTTTCTTTTATATTATCATCCATGCAAAATTTAACATTTTGTTATAACCTATTAGATATAGGTTTGCACTCATGATGCATCGAGAACCTTTAATACTAGTATAGAACCATCTTCAAAGGGGATCTACCAAGCCTAGAAACGAAGATCTCTCAAGGTGTAAACCTCTTTTTAGAGTGTAAACTTTGAGGAAGTATTTTAATTTATAAGGAGTTACACACCTCCCCCTACTTGGCTCTAGAGTGCGCCTCTTCAAGGAAAAGCTTATTTTCATACTTACTTTGAGTGATCAAAGTATTTCCATCTTCTCTACATACTTTAATTCAATGTGAAGGAAGGTTCAATAAGATTCTTTGCATACTTACATTGATTGATCAAAGTCTTTCCATCTTCCCTACATACTTCAATTCTAAGGCGTTAATGTATTTGACTAGAAACATTTATTTTAAATTATTGTGATGGATGAATTTTGACCTCTTCCATTAAACTTGTACCACACCATAATATGATAAACCATCAACGTATGAAGAAAACAAAAAAAATATATTCTTCTATATTTATGTAAACATTTGGGCCACTCTTAATTTTGATGAATCTTTTTTGAAGGAAGAATTTGTCATTTTTCATATACTGTCACTTCAAACCATTTGATACCATACATTATTTTGTTTATCCTACATAAGTGATGTTCTTGTCTCTACCTAAGTAACCTTCTAGTTGAACAATGACCATGGGGTGAGCGGAATTGGTAATGAGTAATTGATATGGTAAGTTCTAAATGGAAGGTCACAAGTTCAAGTCCCTCATGGGTAGTTACAAAAACAAAACCTTCTAGTTGAACAATATATACCTCTTCTTTTAAGTCATCTTTAATATTCAATTCCTAATCACTTCTAAAATTGAACTTAAATTCGAACAACCATTTAAAGTTCATGGGAAATTTAATAAGTTCTCACATATCATTTTTTTACAATAGAATCATATTCTTCATGCATGGGATTCATTCATTTATTTTTATCCTTATCATCTTCAAAATTTAGAGCTTCATTTACACTCATTACATGATACATCAAACAATAATCCGTGTACTTGATTGGTGTCTTGATTTGTCTTGTTGATTTTCATGGTGACTTATTATTTGATGGCATAAATCTACTACTTGGTGTATTCTAGTTTCTTGAATCTTTAAATTGCTACTTTGAATAGCCCTCTTCAAATATTTTCCATGAAACTAGGGAAAATTTTAGGGGCAATTCCCATGGGTTAATTTTTCATATTTTTTTCCAAACAAATATCATCAATTTCCATTTTTTATAAATGATGTGTAAATGATTCACCCAAATATTCTAGAATCTATATTAAGAATTAGTAACATTCACCAAGATTTATACATTTTAAGAAAATTAAGGATCTTTAAAATTATGCACGTGAATCTTAATTAGCATATTCTTGATTACCATTTACATAGTCATGAAATATATCATCCCTTCTTTCAAAAACTTTATGACTAATAGGCTTATAATTTTTGTAAACCTTGTGGTAAACATAACAATCCATAAAAGTATATTTGATATACTTTGAATCGTGGTTCCTTCTATTTTCTTTCAAAAATTTTGAAGAAGCTTTACTCCCCCACAAACTTCCAATGAGTAAAAAATAGTTTTTATTAAAATTGAGCATAATTTATTTTATAATATATATTGTAATACACAACTTACATGTACCTCAACAAGTGCACAATGAAAGGGTCTAATATCATTGAAAATTTTGCAATTTATAATTGCATGTAACAATATCACTTGATCATCCTAGACATATACTTTGTTGATATGGTAGGGTTTCAAAACTCAAAAATGAAATGGTGATGGCCTCCTAAAGGAAAAAGGATGAGGTTCTCAAAACAAGTTGAAAAAGGATTTATAGAATCTAATTTCATGCCAAAAAGATCCAATTGGGGCATAAAATGGACTTAATGGATACCATAAACATGTAGTGAGGATTATTTAATTATGATATCTAGAACTATTTTCCACAAAATTCTATTTAAAACAAAATATGATAAGTGAATAGAAGTATGAAATAAAGTGCTCCCTAGGAAATTGCATGCCACAACTTGCACCATTTGTATACTAGGCATCCAAAGTCAAAATTGGGAAAACAAGGGCTCATTGTAAATATTATACATAACACTATAGAATTCAACCATTACATTTTGTTAAATATGAACATTTAATTTGTTTTATAATATATATTGGAGAGCACATGTCACATGGACAAGTGATCAATGAAAGGGACCAACTTTAAATTTTTTGCAAACTATACTTATATCTTGAACTCTAACCTAATCATCCTATATATATATATATTTTATTAGTAAAAAATAATCCATGGATGGCCTCCTCATAGGACAAAATTTTGGGTTCCCAAAACAAGTCAAACAAGGCCAAATTAAAACCAATTGCATGCGAACAAGATCTAGTAGAGGCACGTTGTAACTTTAGTAGCTACCATGAACATGTAGTAAGAGTGATATAACTACAATTTCTAGAAATATTTTCTATAACACATTACTCATAATAGAATCTAATGAGTGAAGTCATGACTATGAAGTTGTGTGTTCCCCCATGAGACTAGATGTTACAATTTGTGCCCTTCATAGACTAGGCATATGGCGTCAAAATTTCACAAATGAAGGATTGTTGAAAATATAATACATAACACTAAAGCTTTTAGTCATTATATTTTGTTAAAAGTGAACCAAATTTCTTTTATAATTGATTTTGCAAGACATGGCTCACATTGACACTCACAAGTGACTAGTGAAAGGGGCCAATGTTGAAACTTTTGCAAATTGTGGTTGCATCGCACAAGATATGACTTGATAAGCTTGGGCATACACTTTATTCATATTTGAGGATATCAAAACTAAAAATAAGTTAGGGATGTCTCCCCAAAGACAAAACTATTGGGTTCCTAAAACAAGTTAAACAAGTCCAAATTGAATCCAAATGCATGCCAACAATATCCATTTGGGGCACAATATGGCCTTAATGGATTCTGTGAATGTGTAATGAGGGTTATATAAGTATGATTTGTAGAATTTGTTTCCCATAATTTCTACCATGAGGTAATTCCAAAATTATAAAGGAGTTTCTTTTGTTTTCAAGAATAATTAATTCTCCATTGAACAGGGCCAATCACATGAAGGTGGAAGCTTATCGATCCCTCATCCCCCTCCCCTATACCCATTAATATATCTATTGAAAAAAATGAAATTAAATAATACCATATGTAGCATAGAAATTGGCATACAACATAGAAAAACATTAATCATAATAAAACATAATATACGACAAAAAATAAATATAATAAAGAGAAAAATAAATATAGTAAAAACATAACCATGTACCTCCTACATTTCAACAATTCAATATATTCATTAATCTTCTTATTTTTATAATTCAACATTTGTATCATTAGCATATAATCCATTGAAAGGGTTTGCGATAACAAGGTCATCATCAATATCATTGTCATTAACAACACCGTGGAAATTATCATCAAGAAAAATGTCATCTACATATTTAATTTATTCAACTTCTTCATTTGACACATCTACCTACTCCTCTGCACAATCTTGTTTATCTTTTCCAATATTGATTTCTTCCAATGTAATAGACTTTACAAGCCTTCCTATTAGATCATATCTAACAAAATATGACCGACCCATTTGACCTAGAATGTGTAAATAAAAGACCTACTCACATTGACTCAAAAGGACATAGGGCTATGTACTTAAATCTATTAACTTTGTATTAATATTTGTAAATAGATTATTATGACCAATAACATCTGTGTTAGGATCTTGTTCATTCATTTGTATCTTATACCAAGTGACCTTAAAGACAACTACTTTGAAGGGTTTAAAGTATAACTTAGATATACTATTCAAAAAACCATGGTATCTATTATTAAATACTTTTAGATGCAAACTTGTAACTACTAGTGGAAACATTAGTAACCTAGAAATTTGTAATTATCCCACAACAATAGATTTTCTTCTTATAATCGAGTTATTTGACGCAAAATTTCTGACCATTATGCATTGGTGAAAGCTAATGTTGGTCTCTCACGACACATTAGTGGCAATGCAAATCTGAAAAAACTATAATGTGTTAACTTGGAGGGATGATTCGAGATACTTCCATAATGAATTTGAATACGGTGTAAAAAAGACTAATTGTAGTAAAATGAATTAGTTTCCAAAACATGTAATTTTTATTTATATAAATTGTGTATAACTAGGTTAAATTTGTGTTTTTTCAACACTTGTATGTTAATTTTCATGCAAAATATAGTGTATTTGTGTTTGTTAGTGCAACCTTGTAGTACCTAAACAATAGAATTTTGATACAAAAAATTGTATAGATCATCTAGAGAACAAATTTATCTAGTGCACAACTATTTTTTCAAAATTTATATTCTTAATTTTATACTTTTTTTTTAAATTGCGAAATTCATTCTATCATTGAAATGACATGGTATGTTTTAGTGCAACCTAAATGGGTCTTAACACTATCAAACAATTTTATTTTATTTTTAGATTGTAGGCCTGAGCGTGTTATAGTGCACCATATAATCATGGTAAAAATGGTTTATGGCAAAAAAGATTATAGAAGAAACAAAGAAGGTATGTTTTTTAAGATTTTGTATATGTCAAGCGAAAAATATATTAAAAATAGTAAACATTATTATTTAAAATAAATCATATATTTGTAATCTACACAAATGACTCTATGGGTTTGTAGTTTCGTTGACAACATATTTGTCTATCCTATAGAGAAATAATGTCAAAAACCAAGATAGAGAGAGATATAATGAAAATGAGAAGTTTTCATGAATTTGTAGTTTGAATCACCAAAATTTTCATCTTGAACCTAAATTTGAACCAACCTGGTCAACAAACACTGAATTTTATTTCCTATGAAAATCAAATTTAAATCAGTGTGCACCATACATTAGAGTGCATGCACACATTCTGATGGCGCATACATGCTATAGGAATGCACACATGATCCTAGAGCGTGTGTGCACTCATAATGTAAGGAAAGACTTATAGATAGAGAAAGAAAAGAGATTAATGGATGGGGAAGTGTAATGAGAGAGGGGGTTGGAAATAGGTAATATGGAATGGGAGAGAGGGAGGGAGGGAGATAGGGATGGAGGAATGGGGGATAGAGAAGTAGAGATAGCTGGAGAGTAATAGGTATAGATAGCATGAGAGAGTGATGGTGGTATAAATAGTCAGGGAGGGAGAGAGAGGTAAGGAGAATGAATAGGAGAGGGGGGAGAGAGAGGTAGGGATAATTAATAGGAGAAAGGGAGGGAGAATGAATATGATAGGGGGGTTGAGAGAGAGAGAGAGAGATAGGGGGGTGGGTAGTGGGAGAGAGAAGGTTTAGAGAGAGAGCTAGAGAGTGAGATGGAGATAATTAGAGGTAGATAGAAACAACGAGGGTGAGAGAGATAAAGGAATAGATGAAGGGATAGAGAGAGAGAGAGGATGGTAGAGAGATAGTGAGGGAAAGGAAGGTTTAGACTGAGGTTGATATAGGAAAGGGAAAGATAAAGGGGAACATACAAAGAGAGATGGAGGGAGGGAGGATAAATAGGATAGGGTAGGAGACAAGGTAAGAATGAGAAAAAGTTAGAGAGGGACATGGGAGAATGACAGGGATATTGAATGAGGGGGTGTAGAGAGAGATAGGGAAGGGGATATGGGAAATGGATTGGGAGAGAGAGAGAGAGGGATCAAGGATGAGAGGGAGAGGGAGGGGGAGAGATATGTTTTGGGGAGAGAATAGGAGAAAGAGTGAGAGGGAAAGATAGAATTAGAGAGTGATGGTGGTAGATATTCATAGAGGGAGAGATAGAGTGAGGTGGGGAGAAAGAAGAAAGAGAGGTAAAGATGGGAGAGAAGGAGAGAGACACATGTAAAGAGGGGTATAGTGCAAGAGAGAATATTTAGATAGAGAGTTGGAGAGTGAGAGGGAGAGAGTGATAAAGGTAGAGATAAAGAAAAAAAAGGGGATATATATATATATATATATATATATAGGAAGAGAGGAAGGGAGAGAGACTGAGTGAGTGAAGGAACGTGAGAAATAGAGTGAGGGAGGGAAAGCTGTAGAGAGGGGATAATAAAGGATGGCAAAAGACACCTAAGAATATATAGAGAGAGGGGGGGGATAGAGGATAATAATATAGAAATATAGATGGAGAGAGAGATAGGTGGAGAGTGAGGGGGAGAAAGAATGAGGGGGTTGTAAGAAATAGAGGGGGCATGCAATAGGGAAATGTGGAGGAATATATAGAGGGATAAAAGGTGTAGGAGAGAGGGAGGGGAAGAGAGGAGGAGAGTGAGAGGGAGAGGGAGGAAGAGCATTAGAGAGTGTCGTCGGTATAGAGATTTAGAGAGGGAGAGGGGTGATCGTCAAATAAAGAAGGTTTAAATTTTAGGGGTGGAAATGGGAGAAGATGGAGGGAAAGAGGGGGAGAATGGGAGACAAGATGATATCTAGTGATTGTGGTAGAGATAGTCAAAGAGGGAGTGAGAGAGGGAGAGGTTAGGATAAAGAAGAGGGAGATAGAGAGATATGTGGAGAGTGACAGGGTGAGAGTGATGGAGGTAGATAGAAACAAAGAGGGTGGTAGATGTAATGGAAGAGATGAAGGAGGGAGGGTAAAGAGGGGTGATAGTGGGAAATACAAGGTTTATAGAGAGAGGTGGAAAGTGGGAGAGAGAGAGTGATAGAGGTATATAGAAACAAATAGGGTGGGAGATATGAAGGGAGTGAGAGAGAGAGGGTGGTAGGGGTAAAAAGGAGAGATAGTGGGAGATATAAGGTTTATAGAGAGAGGTGATGAAAGGGAGGGAGAGAGTGATGGAGATAGAGAGAAAAAAAGAGGAGGGAGGGATAGAGAAAGAGAGGAATGGAGAGAGGGAGAGTGAGAGAGGGAGGAAGAGAGAATGAGGTGTTGGTTTTCAAGCCCGATCTTCCAGATCCAGATATATTATTTAGTTGTGTTTGTACCCCAAGTTTACTGTACATTCGTTCCCCAACTTTGGGATGTTTGTTGGCCAACATTTTTGCAGACCCATGGTATTGGGTTAACTGTAGTATTTTCCCATGGTATTTCCCCTATAAAATAAAAGAATTATAATATGACTATGTATGGTATTGTATTGTATTGTAGCATTGTCAACAATCTTTGTGATTGTGTGAGAGAGACTGTGAGAGCGTGAAAAGGAAGTGTAGCAACATTGCTACAGGTTGTATCCCTTCATCTTTCTAGACGATAATAAAAGGACTGGCAATTTCTATGTCAACGTAGCCCATCGTTTGGGTGAACCATGTTATATCTGTGTCTCTCTATAATGTGTTTAATGTGTTTTGCATCTTTTTTAATGATTTAACTGTATATGTGTTATTGCTCTGCGGTCCTGTTTTCTAACAATTGGTATTATAGGAAAAAGGCCTATTTGGCTAGTAAACTCATAGGAAAGAAGGGTTCCCAGTTCGAGTTGGAGCAATGGAAAAAGAAGGAAAGTTTAGGGTCAAGAAATTTAACAGCCAAAACTATCAGTTATGGAAGATGCAAATGGAGGACTATATGTACCAGAAGGATCTGTACCTGCCATTGGGAAGAAAAGAAAAAAATTGGTGGCTATGAAGGATGAAGAATGGGAGCTTCTTGACAGAAAGGCACTCAGAACAATACGATTGTTCCTGGCTTCGTTGGGGGCCTTCAATATTTCAAAAGAAAAAAAACAGAGGGTGTGATGAGCACATTGGGTAAGCTCTTCGAAAAACCCTCAGATTCCAACAACATATTTTTAATGAAGCATTTATTTAATATGAAGATGTCAGAAGGTGGATCTGTTGCTGATCATTTAAATGAGTTTAATACACTTAGCAGTTAGTTAAGTTCTATAAAATTAAACTTTGATGATGAGGTTAGGGATCTTCTAATCTTGTGCTCATTGCCAGAAAGCTGGAATAACTTGGTCATGGTTGTCAGTAACTCTGTCCCTAGTTCAAACACTCGTAAGTTTGATGATGTTGTTGGTGTTATTCTTAGCAAGCAAATGCAAAGAAAAAGCACATGTGAGACATCAGGTAATGCGTTGACCATGGAGAGCAGAGGGAGACAAAATGAGAGAGGAAGGAGCCTAGGAAATTGCAGCAAGTCTAAAAATGGAACATCCAAGTCTAGATTCAGAAAAATAGAGTGTTGGAACTATGGTAAAAAATGACATCTAAAGAAAGACTACAGATCACAAAAGAACTTAAGGTGAGAGGAACGAAGAGACTACTTAGGAAGTGAAAGTAGTAGGTGATGTGTTACAAGATTCTTTAATTCTTTCATTAGATAATACTAGCAATTACTGGGTAGTAGATTCAGGGGATTCATTTCATGCTACATCCCATAGGAAATTCTTTCATGATTATGTTCAAGGTGGTTTTGGACATGTTTTATTGGGGGATGACGAACCATGTAAAATTGTTGGAAAGGGTAAGGTATGGATTAAGTTAAATAATTGAAGTGAATGGATGCTAAAATATGTAAGGCACATTCTTTCTATGAAAAGAAACCCGATCTCAATAGGGCAGTTGGGAGATAGCGGTTGTTTGTCTATGTTTGGATAAATGTGATGGAAGATCACTAAAGGATCACTGGTATTAGAAAAAAGGAGATAGGGCAGGTACATTATATTTATGTCCTCATAATACTGATTATTCTATCTCTGTAGTTTCCATACAAATATGTGTGGTGTTGTGGAATCATAGGCTTGGCCACATGAGTGAGAAGGGGATGCAGATTCTCCACTCAAGCAAACTTCTTCCAGATATGAAGCAAGTAAGTTTGGAATTCTGTGAGAACTGTGTTTATGGAAAAGAGAAAAGAGTTAGATTTATGAGGGTTGGGAAATAAAAGAATAGTGAAAAGTTAGAGCTTGTCCATACATATGTATGGGGACCAGTTCAGCTACAATGTCTTAGTGTCTCTCGTTATTATGTTACTTTTATTGATAATGCAACTAGAAAAATTTGGTTTTATTACATTAGATAGAAATATGATGTGTTTGATACTTTTAAGAAGTAGAAAGATTTGGCTGAGAATGAGATAGGAAAAAGGTTGAAATGTCTCAGATCTGATAATGGAGGTGAATACTACAACAAGGAGTTTGGCAATTACTATTCACATAATGAGATTCATAGAGATAAGACATTCCCTGGAACACCACAAGAAAATGGTGTGTCAGAGAGGATGAACAGAATGATCATGGAGTGTGCAATATGTTTGAGATTGCATGCAGGGTTTCCCTTATAGTTTTTGGTTGATGCTGTAAACACTATTGTTTATTTAATAAATAGAGGGCATTCAAGCACTTTGGAATGTGGGATTCCATAGGAGGCATGGACAGGAAAACAGGGAAAATACTCATTTCTAAGAACTTTTGGTTGTGAATCATTTGTCCATATTGATAAATATGATATAAAAAAGCATGAAACTAAATCCCAAAAATGTGCCTTTATTGGATACGGGGTTGATGATTTTGTTTATCGCTTATGGGATTTTGAAAATCACAAAATCATTAGGAGTAGAGATGTAGTATTTAATGAAAAGGTTATGTAGAAAGATAAGTTGCAGGGAAAGAAAGTGGAAAAGGAAAACATAGAGTACATAGTGATTGATGAAATAAAAGAAAATGAAGTTCCAAAGGCACCAGAAAATCAAGAACAACAACAGGTACCTGAAACTCCTGCAACAGTAAGAAAATCTACCACATTAAGTAGACCCCCTGAAGAATTCTCTCCTTCATTGTATTATTGATTGAGGAATTATTCTGGTGAACCAAAATCTTATGAAGAGGCAATGCAGGTAGAAACTAGAAAGAAGTAGGAACAATGCATGAATGAGGAGATGGATTCATTGGTAAGAAACCATACTTTGGATTTGGTTCAGCTGCTTGCAGAAAAAATGGCATTGCAGAATAAATGGGTACAAGTTGAAGGAAGAAGATGGAGGCAATAAGAGGTACAAGGCTATGTTGAACTATTGTAACTTCGAAGTGTATTCACTTACTGTACCCTGATGTTCCTATTAGGAGAATCATTTGTATTTTATTGTACCCCGATGTTCCTATCGGGAGAATAATTAATATTATACTAGGTCAGTAAAGAGTCATGAGGAAAACCCCTCTATTGTAAGTCGGGTCATTACCACCCTCCGGAATATAACAATATGATGTTTTGAGTCTCCCTAGGAAATTCGGCTCTATGAATTTTTGCGACGTTGACATAGTTGAGTGAAAAATCAAATAAGAGGAAGAATATAAATAGAGGGAGGCGCTCCTCATTTAAAACACACAGATACTCATTTGTGCATAGCACATGGAGAGAGAGAGATATATATCTACTGGAGGGAGGCACACATGTTTTTGGGTCTTGTTTTTTATCTTTTATACATATTATATAGAGCAATGTTTTGCTATTTTTTCTTCCCCATGGGGGTTTCCCATGATAAATATTTGTGTTCTTTTTGTGTGGTTTTGCTTGTCTATCTTTTAGTGATCTTTTGGCTTATGGTTATTTTGTTATGATGCTAAATGTTATAAGATCTTATATAACCATAAAAACTTAACATGGTATCAAAGCCACCCTGAAAGAAGTCTTTGTGCATCCAAAACAGTGCTACAACTATACCTATTGAAGATTGTTTGGGTACATAGGGTACTCCCAAAAGACCGAACACCTAGAGCAACCACTTCACACAAATGAATCACAGATCAATACACCGATGTTTGTCACGTGGTTAAAACCCTCGAGAGGGAAACAGTCCATGGCCCCAGCCAAATAACTACTTGGAGTAATTTATTATGCAAAAGAAAGAAAGTTACATGAGCCTCTCATAATCGATCAACTAGACAAGGACCCTCCATGATCTTTAAATAGAGATCATGGACCAATCGGGTGTTAAGCCACAGATCAATGGTAGGTATGATCTAAGAGAAGTTGAACCGTCGGATCACTTTATGTCTAGAGAATATCACAACCATTGGATTAGAATATTTACAAATGCATACCAATGCATACTAAAGAAACAAACTTTACCTAATGGATATATTACACAAGTTGATCTTAACTAACTCCTAAGTGTCTAAATATCCTAACATACTCCCTTAAGAACAACTTGGGATAGGATTGAAGGATTTACAAAAGTGACACTATTAGGAGAATGAAGGAGGCATTAGAGCCTATCCCCATTTAAGGACACATTCCTGAACTCCTAACATAGACTGAAGTTTAGAAAAAATCACTTTTGTAAGAGACTTGGTGAATATGTCTGCAACTTGATCATCTGTAGGGAAATAAAGCACTTCAATAACACGATCATGAACAAGATTTATGATGAAGTGCATGTGTAGCTCAATGTGTTTGCTAAAATGATGTAGAAATGGATCTTTAGCAAGCTTGATGGCACTTTTATTGTCGCACCAAAGTGGAGTAGACTGCTGCTGCTCGAATCCAAACTCTAAAAGGATCTGTCGAAGCCATAAAGCTTCCTAACTAGCATTAACTATGGCTCGATATTCTGCTTGTACTAAATAAAGAGCAAGAGCTTGTTGTTTCTTACAAGCCCAAGTGACAGGTCCAGATCCAAGACTGAAAACATAACCTACTGTAGACTTTCGATCATCAAGATCTCCATCCCGATCTGAATCAGTGAAACCAACCAACAAAGGTTTCCCCCCTGTACTGTAATGAATCCTAAACTGAATTGTACCTCAAATATATCGAAGTATTCTTTTTACTGCTTTCCAGTGACTTTCATGAGGAGTTTGCATATAACTAGCAACACGACCAATGACAAAGGAAAGGTCAGGACGGGAATGAGTCAAGTATAAAACACTACCAACAAGCTTATGATATAAGGTGGCATCTACTTCAGGGGAAGTACAAGTGGCAGAAATTTTGACTCCATACTGGAAGGGAGAAGGGGCTTGTTTATAATATTCCATGTGGAAGTGACGAAGAAGGTCACAAGCATACTTAGACTGGGAAAGGAAGATTCTTTCTTTGGTTTGCAAGACTTGGAGACCAAGAAAATAATGCAAATGTCCTAAGTCTGACATTTCAAAATTTTGCTTAAGACCGGATTTTACATGGGTTATAAGTTTAGGGTCACTACCAGTATGGATAAGATCATCAACATAAAGAACAAGTATGATGAGATGGTTTTCTACTTTCTTGGTATAGACATTGAGGTCAGAATGGCATCTAGAAAAACCAGTGTCAAGGAGAAAGCTATCCATTTTGGCATACCAAGCTCTAGGAGCTTGCTTAAGGCCATATAAGGATTTCTTAAGGAGATAGACAAGGCTAGAGTTATCCTAAACATATCAAAGAGTCTGTTCCATGTAAATTTCCTCCTATAAATCACCATGTAAAAAGGCAGACTTGACATCCATTTGATGGAATTCCCAGTTATGTAAGCTGTAAGGGAAAGAACAAGGCGGATGGAATTCATTTTTCTGATAGGAGCAAAGGTTTCATTATAGTCAATCCCTTCAACTTAGGAAAAACCTTTAGCAACTAACCTTGCCTTAAGTCTTTCAACACTTACATCTAATGCATACTTAGTTCTGTAGACCCATTTACATCTGACAAGTTTTCTTCCTTTTGGAAGAGGAACAAGATCCCAAGTATTGTTCACCATTAAGGAATGATATTCTTCATCCATAGCTGCATCCCAATCTGGATTTCCTGAAGCTTCTGCAAAAGTTTCTGGATCATGATTCTCAGAAACTTGAGCCAAAAGAGAAGAGAATCGCTGAAACTGAGAATGTGTTTGACGTTGATCTCTAGGATCACCAGCAAGATCACCAGCTGCTTCACATGTTGAATGGACCCATCGAGGAAGCATTGGTGCTGGTGCAATTGGAGGAACATGAGCAGGCGGAGGTGGATTTTCATCCTCACTGTCATCATCAGAAACTAGAGTTGGAAACCTATCAAGGAAGTTGGAAGAAGAAGAAGGAGGCACAATCGTCGAATCAGGATCATAGGCCAAAGATGGCACACCCGCCAAGTTAGGCTCGTAGGCCAAGATATTTTCATCAAATTTAACATCTTTTCTAATGATTATATCATGTGAATGGGGCTAAAGAAGTCTATAACCTTTTACATCTTCAGAATATCCAACAAATATGTACTTTTCACTTTTAGGCTGTAATGATTTCCATTTTTCATCTGGAATGTGAGCCCATGCTTCATAACCAAACACACGAAAGTGAATTACATCTAGTTTAATTTTACTCCATGCTTCTTCCGGTGTTATACCTTGTAAAACATTAGTGGGTGTGAAATTAACTATGTACTTTGCACAATTTATGGCTTCAGCCCAATATTGAAAACTTAGTCCCTTAGATTAGATCATGCAATTAACCATTTCTTTTAAAGTGCAGCTCTTCCATTCAGATACACCATTTTGTTGTGGTGTATATGGAACAGTGTGCTACTATTGGATTCCTTGTTTAGTGCAAAAAGTAGTGAACTTGTTGTTAACATATTCTCCTCCATTGTCAGATCTTAACTTAATAATTTGATAACCAGATTGTTTTTCAACAAGGGCCTTGTAGGCCAAGAACATGTTAAATACTCTGCTCTTGATTTTTAGGAAGTAAACCCAAGTGCATCTGGAGTAGTCATCAATGAAAGTTAAGAAATATTTGAAACCAGAAAAGGAAGTAGATGGAAGAGGGCCACACAAGTCACTATGCACAACCTCCAAGGAAACCGAGGCATGCCAAGAGGAACGTTTGTCAAAACTATCCCGATGATGTTTTTCGAGTACACAACTGGAACAAACACCATTGTTGCAAGATACCATCAGAAGATCAACCACCATATTGTATTTACATAGTTGTTGCAACGAGCGATAATTTAAGTGACCAAATCGCTCATGCCAAAGTTTGCTCAAGTTATCACTGTGAGAAACAAAAACTGAAGAAAAAGGTGATGACCCAAAGTTGTTAAATTTGTACAGCCCAGTAATATCATCAACAGTTCCAGTAGCAAGGACATTTTGAGGATTTTTAAAATCCTTGATTACAACTTGGTGAGGTGTAAACGTCACAGTTTTACCTTCACCTGAATGAGTAATTTGATAGACTGATAACAAATTGCAAGAAATGTTTGTAACACATAGTACATCACTGAAATGACCATTTTATACTGGAACTATTCCAGATCCTACAACACTTAGAGATCTTTCATCACCCACAAATATTTGTTTGGTGTTATATGCATGCATAGTAGAAAAGATGGCTTGATCCTTATCCATATGATAAGATGTTCAAGAATCAATGAGCCATTCAATGGAAGTAGTAGAAGAAGATGCAGTATAAGAGTAACTAGAAGCAGAAAAGTGCATGTCCATGAGAATTAGATTCTGAAGACGAATCTAGGATGATGTGGTGCTTCTTCATTATTGCTTCCAAGGCTTCCATCTTTTTGAAACACTTAGATTCATCATGATTATCTTTTCCACAAAAATTGCAATAACTCTCAGTCTTCTTTCATTTTTTCTTGGATCCTTTGTCATTTTTTAAATAAGGAGCTGACTGAGAGGGTTTGGGACCCTTGTTGTTTGGCTTATTATTGAGAAAATTTTGTTTCTTGGGAGGCTTGGACTTTTCTTTCTGTTGGGACAATAAGGCTTTCCCATATGTATCTGCATTGTTAATTATTCCAAGATGAATGAGCTTATCTTGCTCTCTAATTAAGGAATCACAAAAGAATTCAAGACTAGGCTCTTGATAGCTAGCTGTAGTAAAAAAAAAATCATGGAGTAGAATGTAGATACAAAAATAGAACATGCAAGTCCAAGTTTGGAAAGAATATGATAAATACATTGTTTGTCTTCTTTCTTAATCTTGCATTCTGCACATAAGAGTCTAAGAGTTTTATACTTAGATAAATAGTCTTGAATGCATGAAAAATCATTTGGATTCAAGGAAATCAACTCATCCTCAAGTTGATGACACCGAATTTCATTGTGTTTACCAAACACAGATTCCAACTTTTCCCAAGCTATATTAGGTTCATCAATTCCAGATATGTGAAATCACAAATCCGTAGAGATTAACATCCCAATCAATCCATGAAATTCATCACATCTATTTGCCCATTTAATTTTCTTATCATCATCAATGGTTTTTGTTTCTTTTCCTGAGGTTATCCTGAAAAGTCCCCTACTTCACAGAACATCCTCATACGATATTTCCATGAGAAATAGTTAGAAATTGTAACTAGAATATCACAAGGGGCGTCCATACTATAAAATAATGACTGAAAGAACAAAAACTAACTATCTGGATGCAAAGAGCTCAAAAAAATATGCGGTTTTAAAAAAAAACGGCACTGAAAACTGATTCTAGATGATGAAGTTATGCTTGATCAAAGAAAATGTTGAAGATGTCCCCAATAGTGATGTGGAAGATATTAACTTGACCAACTAAAAAAAAGAACCCCCCTCTTCCCAAGAGCAACCTTTGACAATCACTTTACAATAAAGTTGTTTTTAAGTGAATCATTTTTGTAGAATAAGTGATGTTCATTTTTACAATAATGTTACTTTAAATAGTGCAGCAATAAATTAAAAGACTTAAGTGACTCACTTTTTATTTAATTTTATTTAAGTGAGATGCACTTTTACAATAAGGTAACTTGAAAATAGAAATTGCATGCACTAAAAAGTAGCTTAATAAGAGTTGAACTCAAGACCTATTAAGGAATAAAGCAACTTTGGACCAAGTGAGCTAAGTTTAAAAGGTACGTAAAAAAATGGAAAGAGAAAGGGTTTTTTTTTTTACTCTTCTCTCTTGTTCTCCGTGCTTGCCTTTTTTTCTGCAAATCACAAAAAAAAATGAAAAACAAAAACAAAAACAAAAAAATTTCCACACAGTGTGGTGGGGTTAGATCCTGGTTAGCTTACTCGGAAAGTCTATGTTTTCAAGTTTTCTCGTTGTTTTTGATTCACCGTGATCGCACAAGTTGCACGAAAAAGAGCATATGTAGCCGAGAGGACAAAAAAAAATGTTCTCTTTCTGTTTCTGATTCATCGTGTTCGCTCAAGGTGCACGGCAAAGAGCATACGCAGCCAGGGAAGGAAATAGTCTGAGACTAAAACAGTAAAGATCTAATATTAAAACTGATAAAATATGAGAGATTTTATAAAAAAAATAAAACAAATCCGTCACTATAACATTATACCTTTAGATTTGCCGAAATTGGTGTTTCTGGAAAAAACATAAACAATTTTCAATGAAACAAAAACTATTTCCCAAAGGAAACGACACTCCGGACTCAATGGAACAGCTCCCACAAGCCACAAATGTATAGGACATATAGAACCAGAAACTCTTTCAAAATTTCGGCAACACCGGTTCTAGATCTTGATCAAAACCGAAAGCGGCTCTTCTTAAATGCTCTGATACCATGTTCGGGTACACAGGGTATTCCCAAAAGACCGAAAAACTAGAGTAACCACTTCACACAAATGAATCACATATCAATACACCGATGTTTGTCACATTGTTAAAACCCTTGAGAGGGAAACAGTCCACAACCCCAGCCAAGTAGCTACTTGGATCAATTTATTATGCAAAAGAAAGAAAGTTACATGAGATTCTCATAATCGATCAACTATCCAAGGACCCTCGATGCTCTTTAAATAGAGATCATGTACCAATCGGGTGTTAATCCATGGATCAATGGTAGGTATGATCTAAGAGAAGTTGAACCGTCGAATCACAATACTTACAAATGCATACTAATGCATACTAAATATACACACTTTAACTAATGAATATAATACACAAGTTTATCTTAACTAACTTCTAAGTGTCTAAATATCCTAACAAAGATTAGGGTTTCATGCTTGAAAACCCTGAAATACTAAAACTAGTATTTTTGGTAGATTCGTTATATCTCGATATTGGAGAAGTATCAGGAGGTGAAACTTTTACAGAACGAAGAAAAATTTATCATGTACACTGTGTAAAAGTTTCATCCTCATATTTACTATATTCTAGGAGATATGATTCCTCCAAGTTAGGGTTCCTACCTCTCCCAGGATTCAACCTTAAACATGTGACCTAGGGAGAATTGCTATATCTCAGAATACGAAGGTCCAAATGAAATTTATCAAGATGTTACATAAAGGGAACGTATTGCACTTTCTATGGTAAAACATTTAGACCCCGAATGTGAACTAGTGACACATGGAAGTTCATACAAGTTCTCTCTTCTGAACAACCCTAAAATAAGCAATCTTGGGAAAACAAACAGAAGTCCCAATTGGAGAAACCAATTCTTCTCTAACATGTGGTGTTGGAAAGAGGACATGCAAGGATACATGAGTACAAAGTTAAATATGTAGAGGAGAAGTAAGTTCGGAGATAATGAAGAAACAATATTAGGCATTCTGCAGAAGAAACTGAAGAAAACTAGGGCATCAGATATTTTGCAGTTTTGATCACAGTTTTGCAAAAATGAGTATACTGATCAGCTTTCCTTGAGGAGGTGCATATTTATATCCAATAATATCTGAAATATACCTCATTTGAAAAATTATGGTTTCTCTGTCAAACCCTAGGTCTACCAGAAGCAACATTCTAGAAAATCTTTCAAGCAAGCATGAGATTGAAGCAATCTCACTGGTCAAAGAAGAAGTTGTTGATCCAGAAGGAGACGACGAAAAATAAACAAAAATAAGTATTTTAATTGTCTTTCCTGTATATGGTGTGTATTATTCATGATATAATGTTTGCATTAATTATAGTATACTACTAATATGTATGTGATGGGTAAGTAGCCCATGGTGCTATACAACTCTCCATTACTACTTGTCTAGAATGAAACCTCTTTGCTGACATATTGGATTAGTGCACAATATAAATGATGTCATGGTAGAGATGGAAGGCATCTAGAAAGTTTCTATGAGATATGGATGAATGTTTTATTGGCTCAATAGTTGCATGATCCATAAGAATTTTTCGTTATGCATATGTTCTATGAAATGGTTCTAACCATGCAACTGATGCATTTGACTTGTAGGAAAGGTCTTGTACAACCGCCTACAAGAAAAAAATGATGATACTTGTTTCGAAGAGCAAGTGATGAAAATTCATGATTCACTCCAATAAACATGAATCTGAATCTCCCAGTTTCAGAGACACTATGATGGAAGAAAGAGCTTCAGAGAGTAGTAGATCCACCTCAAAATATGAAGACCACCTTGGGTATGAGAGATAAATCAAGATGAAGAAAAGTATGGCAAGAATTCCAAACCAATGTAAAAGGCCTCAGACACACTCTAGTTGTGTAACACAGTTGGGTGACATCATTGATGCAAACCCTTCCAAGTATGGAAAAAGCTATGATCAAAGAATAACATTTAATCATGAGGAATGATGTCTACGATATGGTTCTGAGGCCTCAAGGGAAGTCTGTAGTGTCTTCCATATGGATCTAAAAAAACAAGTGTAAAAAGAAAGGTTTGTGGTTTGTCTTAGAAAGAATAGACTATGGAATGACATACTCTATTGACCAGACACACTTCTTCAGTAGAAGTATATATCAAGCAAAGAACAACTTGTACAGAATATACTTTGTACAAGCTCAGAAGGAACCCATAGAAAAACACATCCAGGAGCTTGACATATCACCTAGAGTGATAAATGTCTTAACCTTTGCTACAAGGTTGAATCTGAAAACCTATAGAAGACAACAAGCTCACAGATGGGTGCAAGAGGAACTTTTTGAAAAAATTCAAGATAAAGGGATCTTGGTATCTAGTAACCTGAGATGGATACATAGTAGTATAGGATGCTACCTGTCACTCTAGTAAAGAATGCAGAGGGAAGATGATGCTCCGCTTCAGGGGGAGTGACTACAAAATATCTATGAGTTTGACATGGTATGACATGATGGACAACTTCCTGATGGACCAAGATTTTACCAAGAGTAAAGTGGGTTCCAACCTTCAAGGTTGAATGTGGAAGACTAGGATATGTCGATGACCTAAAAAAATGAACTCATGGAAGATGCAATGCTGGAAGAATACTAGAATGATGTTTGGGATATAGTACTCAAACTAGAAATCAAGAGTGTGATGTATTCCAAATGAATTTGCAAGATAAAATATGTTGTTGATGGAAGTAAGGAAATATTTGTGGCTAGAGGATTCTCTCAGAGAGAGGGAATTGATTATGAAGAGACACTTTCTCTAGGAATAAAGGTACACTTCCATCAGAACTATCATGGCACTTGCTTCCATAATGAAGTGGGATATACGCCAGATGGATGTAAACAAAATCCTTCCTTAAATGGTGTGATTGAGGAAGAGGTTTGCATTGAACAAGCACAAGTATTTGAAGTTGAATACATATGGACTCAGGTATGCAAGTTGAAGAAGGTCATGTACGACCTGAAGAAATATCCTAGAGCTTGGTATGGATAGATCATTTATGGACAAGCTTGGACTTTACCAAGAGCAAAATCGAACCTAACCTTTACTTCAAGGTTATAGATGATGAACCTGTCATACTATTACTATATGTGGATGACCTATTTCTGACAGGGAATGAGAAACAGATTAAAGAATGCAAGAAGAAGCTGGATGAGGAATTTGAGACCTTAGATTAATGCACTATTTTCTAGGTCTGGAAGTGTGGCAAAGTCCAAAAGGAATATTTCTCAAACAAGGAAAGTATGCAGTAGAAATTCTGAAAAGATTTGATATGTTGGAATGTAAAGCCGTGGCCACACCCATGGATACCAACCTAAAGTTGTTGGCTGATGAATCATTAGAGTTAGTGGATGTGACTCAATACGAACAGATTATTGGGTCATTGATGTATCTAACAAATACCAGACCATACATTTGTTTTCTTTTTAACACCTTCAGACAGTATCTAGTTAAACGTAGACATGTTCACTTGATAGCTGAAAAACATGTGATGAGATATCTAAAATGGACTATAGACTTTGGTCTCTACTATGATGGAAGCCATGATTACAGATTGTATGGCTATACAAATGCAGATTGGGCTGGAAGTGTCTCATACAGAAGAAGCACATCACGTGGATGTTATAGTCTAGGGTCTGTAATGATTTCATGGTTTAGAAGGAAACAGTCCAGTGTTTCTCTTAGCACGACTGAAGCAGAATATATAGCAGCTTTCTCTGGTAGTTGGGAAGCCATATGGCTTCGGAAGCTAATGTCAAGGTTATTCAACTTGGATTTGGATACCATTGTGATTATAGGCGATAACCAGAGTTGTATAAAGATGATAGAGATCCCAGTGTTCCATGATAGGTCGAAGCACATATAAATCCAATATTTATACATTTGAGATATGATGCAGAAGGGAGCCATAAAGCTCTAGTATGTGAGTACAGATGAACAAGTTGTTGATGTGTTGAAGAATCCTCAATATTGAGTAAAGTTTGAATACTTTTGAGACAATCTTGGTGTTGTTTAGAAAGACCTTCCCTAAAATGGGGAGCAGTGATGTTGCAGTTGGAGTGTATCATCCTTGAACATTTGTCCTAAAGTGATTTGTAGACTTATGTCTCCGAGAAAGAAGAAGGATTGTATCATCCCTGAACATTGTTCTAAAGTGATCCTGTGACTTCGGTCCTCGAGAATGTGGTGGGATTGTATCGTCCCTGAACTCTTGTTCAGAATGGATCCTGTGACTTTGGTCCTCAAGAATGTGGTGGGATTGTATCATTCCTGAACTCTTATTTAGAACCGATCCAGTGACTTCGGTCCTCGAGAATGTGATGGGATTGTAGCATCCCTTAAATCTTGTTCAGAATAGATCCGGTGAATTTGGTCATTGAGAATGTGGTGGGATTGTAGAACCCCTGGACATGTGTCCTAAATTGTATCTGGTGGCTTCAGTCCTTGAGAACATGGTGGGATTGTATCATCCCTGGAAATTTGTCCTAAATTGTATTCGGTGGCTTTGGTCCTTGATAATGTGGTGGGATTGTATCATCCTTAGACATTTGTCCTAAATTGTATCCAGTGACTTCGGTCCTTGATAATGTGGTAGGATTGCATCATCCTTGGAGTTAGTCCTAAAGTGATAGGGAGTGATTATCTTGTAATTGCATCTAGTGACTTAGGTCCTCAAGAATGTGGTAGGATTGCATCATCCTTGGACTTAGTCCTAAAATAATAGGGAGTGATTATCCCGTAACTGTATCCCATGACTTCGGTCCTAGAGAATGTGGTAGGATTGCATCATCCTTGGAGTCAGTTGTAAAGAGATAGGGAGTGATTATACCTTAATTTTATCCGATGACTTCGGTCCTCAAGAATGTGGTAGGATTGAATAATCCTTGGACTTAGTCCTAAAGTGATAGGGATTGATTATCCCATAATTGTATCCAGTGACTTCAGTCCTCGAGAATGTGGTAGGATTGCATCATCCTTAGAATTAAGTCCTAAAAGTGATCCGTATACTTTTGTCTTCGTATTGTGGATTGCAAGTTTTTGCTGATGATGATGATGTTGCTGATTGAAATATCATAGTATTAATTATGATGATGATGTTGCCGATTAAAAGATAAGAGTATTGATGATGTTGTTGTTGATCAAAAGATCAAAGTATTGCTGATGATGTTTCTCAAAGTATTGTTGATGATGATGATGATCCAAAGATCAAAGTATTGTTGATGATGATGTTGTCAACCAAAGGATCGAAGTGTTGTTGCAAAGGACTGAAAAGATCAAAGTGTTGTTGCAAAGGATCAAGAATATCGAAGTGCTACTGCAAAGGATCGAAAAGATCGAAGTACTGCTGCAAAGGATCGAAAGATCAAATCTTTGCTGCAAAAGGATCAAGTGATCATATGATGCAAAAGATGAAGACATTAAAGAGTATTTGTTCCAAGCTACTGATAAATGTTGAAAAACTTCCTATGACGTATAGATGTATCACCCTGATGATGTTGAATATGTTCTCTCTCCTCCTCCTACTGTTGTTGTTGTTGTTATTGTAGAATACCCTTCTCGTTAAGGGGGAGTGTTGAATTATTATAACTTCGAAGTGTATTCACTTACCGTACCCCAATGTTCCTATCGAGAGAATAATTTGTATTTAATTGTACCCCTATGTTCCTATCAATAAAATCATTAATATTGTACTAGGTTAGTAAAGAGTCATGAGGAAAACCCCTCCATTGTAATTCGGGTCATTAGCACCCTTCAAAATACAATAATATGATGTTTTGAGTCTCCCTAGGAAAGTCAGCCGTTTCAAGTTTAGTGTGGATGACATAGTTGAGTGAAAAATCAAGTGAGAGGAAGAATATAAATAGAGGGAGGCACTCCTCATTTGAAACACATAGATACTCACTTGTGCAAAGCTCATGCAGAGAGAGAGAGAGAGAGAGATATATCTACTGGAGGGAGGCGCACCTATTTTTGGCTCTTGTATTTTATCTTTTTTACATCTTATATAGAGAAAGTTTTTGCTGGTTTTTCTTCCGCATGAGGGTTCCCCAGGATAAATATTTGTGTTCTTTTTGTGTGGTTGTGGTTTTCTGTCTTTCAGTGATATTTTTGCTTATGGTTATGATGTTATGATGCTAAATGTTATAAGATCTGATATAACCATAAAAACGTAATAGGATAGACTTGTTGTAAATGGGTTTGCACAAAATAAAGGTATAGACTTTGATGAAATATTTTCTCTTGTCGTTAAAATGACTTCAATTAGAACTACTTTAAGTCTAGTGGTGGTAGAATATTTCCATCTTGAACAATTATATGTAAAAACAAATTTTTTCCATGGGGATTTGGAGGAAGAAATTTATATGCAGCAGCCACAAGGGTATGAGGTCAAAGGGAAGGATAATTTGGTTTGCAGGTTGAATAAGAGATTGTATGGGCTAAATCAAGCTCCAAGGCAATGGTATTTGAAATTTGATAAGTTTATGACAGAACAAGGTTATGATACATGTCACTCTGACCACAGTGTTTATTTCAAGAGGCTAGATAACAGAATATATATTATCTTGTTATTGTATGTTGATGACATGCTTGTTGCAGGGTCTATGCAGGATATAAATGTGCTGAAAATAAAACTAGCTAAATCATTTGCGATGAAGGATTTAGGTGCTACAAAGCAAATCCTTGGTATGAGAGTAACAAGAGATAGGAAAAGTCACAAATTGACGTTGTCTTAAGGCAATTACATAGAAATGGTGTTGCAGAGGTTTAGAATGCAAAATTCAAAACCAGTTAGTACACCTTTATCCAGCCATTTCAAACTAAGTAAGGAAATGTGTCCAGAGACATAGGAAGAGATAGATTACATGTACACAATGCCTTATTCATCAGTGGTTGGAAGCTTGATGTATGCCATGGTGTGCACAAGACTAGATATTGCACATGGAGTGGGAGTTCTGAGAAGGTATATAAATAATCCATGTAAAGAGCATTGGAAATATGTACAGTGGGTTCTCAGGTATTTTAGAGGTACCACTTCTCATGCATTATGTTTTGGAGGTTTAGACATGGTTCTATAGGGATATGTTGATGCGGATATGGCTGGTGATAAAGAAAACATGAGGAGCACCACAAGAAATGTGTAAAACCCTGGTTTTGACCCCGTTTTCCTTAAAATGTATATGATGTATATATTGTAACTAATCATGGTGTGGAGCTAAAGGAAAAATTCCCACCATTTATTTGGTTGTTTTATGTTTCGGCGATTGAAATCGTTGCCAATGATATATCGTGCTATCTGGCACATATTAATTATGGCATCATGTAATCATGCATTTTAATTAAAATGAACCCCAACCAGCTATGTCAATGTAACCATAATGAAAAGGGAATGTGTTTTCCTAAGGATAGGGAGGGAAGTTATTAAACCCTTGGGAGCCATCGGGGAAAATCCAAGTGTCAATTGATAAACCCTTTTAGCTGTCACCCTCCTTATTGTATTACTCACATTTCCCTTGTCTCAATCAGTCAACTACCACATTAAAAACTCTGATGTTAGTTGGGAATTTATTGCTGGGAAGCGGTATGTGGAAGGACTATCAGTCCTTTCCCACATGCACACTCCACCAGTAGATTCATTCACTCTCACGTGGGTAGGAAGGGAGGGGATGACCCCATTCTTGCATTCTTTCCCATCCTCACGTAGTCACTCAGTTTTCATGCGTGCATGCAGCAATTGGTTCAGTATTCGTTTTCCAATTTTGGTGTGTGTGTGCATTTTCCATACCAGATTTGTGGTTCTGTGTATATGTTCCCTTGTCCATGCTGAGAGTCTGATCTCCCCTCCCAATTTCGGGCTGTGCATTTCCTGTTGCTTCAGTGGTGAGATCAGGGCTATTGTTCTCCCAATGATTTTGGTTTGTTGTGTGCTCATTTACATTTTTGGGTTGCTATGGGTTCTTATTAAGTCGTTTTTTCCATGATAGGGCCAAGAATGACTCAGGAATCAAATTTCCCATTCAAAGTTGTGTATTACCCAAATTTTCACCTCGGTTGCTCGGTGGTGTTTGATTTTCTTCCCCAGAGTTGTGAATTGCTTGTTTTGTTTTGTGTATGCAGTGGTTGGTCTTTGGACTATTTTGGAGTGGGAATGAAGGATTGGTATGCTTGATAAACCTGGTGTGTTTGGGAGCCACATAGACAGAGATAGAGGGCTGAATTTCTTCTCCAGAACCCATGAATAGCACTAGAAGGGAAGTCATGGCCTGAGGGACTGTGTAGCAGAGAAGGGACTGATTCCTTGTGTTGGGTGTGTCTGGGTGTCCTAGAAGTTAGGCTAGTTCTTGTGTAGGTGTCCTTAGTTCTTCAGTGAGCCCACCAGCTTAGCATTCAGCTTTTCCCAGCTCCCTGATGGCCTGATAAGACCAACTGTGTTGGCTAGGATGATTTGTATACCTTTGGATACGTGTGAGCCTGCTTAGTTCCTTATTCCTTTGGGAATCATGCCAAGCTCGGGGGTGGCATTGTTGCTGAGAGATTAAGGAGCACACTGGCCTATGGTTGGGTGGAATGTTGCAGCGACGTAGCTAGTTGCGAGACAAGTTCTTCATAAGATAAGTATTCTTGTGTCCAATCTATGCAATCATATTTGATGTTTAATGAATTATCTTGAACATGTTGAATGCTTGAATGTATGTTTTGCGTCCATTGTATGGTGAATAATTATGCATCTTTGCATGTTTTACTTCAAAGAATTTTAGTTTTTTATGTATGTACATGTTCATGGGGCTAGTTTCCCAGATAGTTAATGGTATGGTAGCATCCTCTTTGTTGGTTGGAGGGTCGGGGATGTTACAGTGTGGTATCAGAGCACACATTGCAGCATGGGCCTGAATGGGCCATGAAGAAGTAGTGACAGAGGCAAGTTATCGTCTGCCTAACAGGGGAAAAATGAGAAAATCAAAGAAAATGACAGGAAAATTTCAAAAATTTTCTAAGTATGAAAAATAGCAGATGGCTTAGGCTGAATCCCATCTGATATGTCGGATGACTTAGCCGAAAGCTCATCCAATACACCGGATAACCTAGGCGGAAGTCCACCCAGCAAAGAACCGATGGAAAGAAATTTTTGAAAAAAAAAATTGTTGTCCAAGTTTGAAACTTGTCGGTGGTCTTGGCTGAGAGGAGCTGATGGTCTCGGCTAGGTTCAGCTAAGACACGGTCAACAAGGAAAACGTAGAGAGAAAATTTTCTGAAAAAATTTCTAAGTATCGAAATCATCGGAAAGTGTTCGTTGAAGAAGATTCAAAGCTCTCGGCTGGGAGGAGCCGAAGGTCTTGGCTAAGCGGAGCCGAGGTGTCGGGAAGGCTCGCCTAAAGAAAGCCGAAGTGTCAAAAAAGGATAGATGATCAAGAAGGCGATGCAGCCGCAGAAGAAAGAGGAAGGTAAGAAGAAAAGTTTAGAAATTTTTCTAAGTACAGGAAATCTCAGAATTTTTTTTTCGATGTCTCTTCGGAGAAGCTCTCCGAGGCATCTCAAAAGACGTTTGCTGAAGCGGATCCGAGGTGTCGGCAAGGATCGCTTGAAGGAAGCCGAAACATCAGAAGAAAATAGAGGATTGGTTAGCTGATGTGCGTCAGAAGGCATAGGAAGAATGATCCGATGTGCATCAAAAGATGAATGAAGATCGGTCCACCAAGGTATCAGAAGCATTGTCAACTAGTGATATGATACATCGGATGGCTAGTTGGGAAGGGATCCGATATGACAAAAAAAAAATCTAAGTTTTTTAGTGGGATTTTCAACAGTTTTTCAGTGGATTTACAGGGCTGAAAAGGATAAAAATGGCAACGATCTTATGTGACATATGGCAAGCCCCCTTGACCCTGTTCGTCCCCCTGAGAAAGAAACAAAGAAAGGTTTCAAACCTTCTAACTTCAGGAATCAGCAGAAGTAGCCATCCCAAGATGCGAGTAAGCCAGTTGGAGTGATAGGAGAAAAGACTAAAGATCCACAACAGAATAGAGGACCACTCCAATGTTGGAAATGTGGAGGACCCCACATGCATAGAAGTTGTCCACTCAAGAATGAGAGTGCAAGGCAAGCTTACCAAATTCAAGAAGTAGAAACAGTGGGTCAAGTAGCAAGGGATGTCCCTAGGATTTATGCAGCACTGGAGGACCGCCAAGCAAATCACCTATCAACTGTGGTTGAAGTTGAAGGTAAGATTGTTGAGCAATATTTTTCTATTTTAATTGACCCTGGTTCTACTCATAGTTACATTACCCCTAGAGTAGTGGAGATTTGTTCTTTTAAGAAAGTAAAGCATAGAAAATATTGGTTAGTTCAGCTAGCCACTGGAACTAGGAGAAAGGTTAGCGAAGTGGTAGAGAAATGTCCATTGATCATGAATGGATTGGTCACTTGTGTAGATATAAATGTTCTACCACTTGGTTCCTATGATGTTCTCATTCGAATGGATTGGTTATAAGCTTATAGGGTGAAGCTTGACTATTATAATAAGACTTTTGAATGCATGGATGAAGAAGGGAACCCAAAAGTTGTGAAAGGAATTCCAAAGGTGATTTCAGTAAGGTCAAATTCAGCAATGCAGTTGAAGAAGTTCTATAGGAAAGGTTGCCAGTTGTATGCAACTCATATTTTGGAGACAACAAAGGATGAAACTCCTAGGTTGGAGGACTATCAAGTGTTATAGGAATTCAAGGGTGTGTTTCCTGATGAGATTTCAGGGCTTCCTCCAAACAGGGATATTGATTTCAGAATTGAACTTGTGCCAGAATAAGCACCTGTGTATAAGACACCCTACAGGATGAGTACACCAGAGATGCTAGAACTGAAGATGCAACTACAACAGTTGTTGGAAAAGAAGTATATTAGGATGAGTGTGTCTCTTTGGGGAGCACTAGTTCTGTTTGTAAAGAAGAAAGATGGTACACTTAGGTTGTGTATTGACTACAAATAGTTGAACAAAGTTACTGTGAAGAATAAATATCCTTTTCCTAGGATTGATGACCTCTTTGATCAAATGAGAGGAGCAAAGTTATTTTCCAAGATTGACTTGAGGTATGGTTACCATTAGATGAGAATCAAGGATGAATACATTCATAATACAGCCTTTAGAACAAGGTATGGACACTATGAGTTTGTAGTGGTACCATTTGGTCTCACAAATGCACCAGCTACATTTATGTGCCTTATGAACAGTGTCTTCAACAGGTATTTGGACATGTTTTTTTTCTTTTCCTTGATGACATTCTTATTTATTCTAAAAACGAGAAAAAGCATGAAGAGCATTTTATATTGACATTGTAATTGCTCAGGGAGCATTAGCTGTATGCAAAGCTGAGAAAGTGTGAATTCTATAGAGATAGAGTTCAGAATTTGGGTCACATTATCTCAAAAGAGGGTATATCTATGGACCCTGAAAAGATTGAATCCATTATGAATTGGCATACTCCAAGAAATGTGACAGATGTAAGATATTTTATGGGACTTGTAGGATACTAAAGGAGATTCATTAAAGGATTCTCCAAAGTTTCACATGCCATCACTTCTTTGCAAAATAGGGGATAAAGTTTAAATGGACATCGAGGTGTGAAGAAAGCTTACAGCAGTTGAAAAATATTCTCACCAGTGCACCGATATTGAAAGTTGCAGACCTAGAGAAATATTTTGTGGTGTGTACCGATGCATGTGGACACGGGCTTGGAGGAGTCCTTATGCAAGACAACCACGTGATATGTTACGAGTCAAGAAAGCTGAAGGAGCATGAGAAGAACTATGCCACTCATGATCTAGAGCTTGCAACCATAGTACATGCCCTCAAGATGTGGAGGCATTACTTGATGGGTAGAAGATTTGAACTAAGGACAAACCATTGTGGTCGGAAGTATCTATTTGATCAGCCTACTCTAAATGTTAGGCAAGCGAGATGGCTGGAGTTTTTATGCGAGTTTGATTTTGAAATCAAGCACATAAAGGGAAAAGAGAATAAGGTAGCTGATGCACTTAGCAAGAAGGTTCAGGAAATGCATGTGGCATCTCTTAGTATTTTCCAATCAGATTTGAGGCAGCAAATTGTTAATCATACTGCTGGAGATGAATTGTATGCACTGGTAAAAGACAAATTGCAACAGTGAAGTCTTGAGAAGAGGTATGAGGGGTATAAATTGGAAGAAGATGGACTTCTTACTTATAAAGGAAGAATTTATATTCCAAATCTAGCAGAGTTGAGGAGATTTTTTATGGATGAAATCCATCAAGCTCCATATTCTGGTCACCTTGGATACCAGAAGACAATTGCTACCACCAAAAAAGTACTTTTGGCCAGGAATGAAAAAGGACATGGCTGAATACATTTCAAGGTGCATGAAATGTCAGTAGGTAAAGGTTGAGCATCAACACCCAACAGGTTTGTTGCAACCTTTGCCAGGTCCAGAATGGAAATGGGAAGTTATTTCCATGGATTTTATCACAAGATTGCCGATGTCTTGGAGACAACATGATTCCATCATGGTTTTGGTGGACAAGTTGAAAAAGGCAGCGCATTTTATACCGGTGAAGTCTACACATAAGACTGATGACATTGCAAAGATATTCATGAAGGAAATTTTCAAATTGCATGGATTTCCTAAGGCGATAGTCTCTGACAAAGATGTCAAGTTCACTTCCAACTTTTGGAAGGGATTGTTTGCAGATTTGGGTACAAAGCTAAACTTCAGCACTACATACCATCCTTAGATAGATGGGTAGATAGAGAGAGTTAATCAGGTGCTTGAAGATATGCTTCATATGTACGTGATGGAAAAACCAACCAAGTGGGAAGATTACTTACACTTGGTAGAGTTTGCTTATAACAATGGACAGCAGGCATCCTTAGGGATGAGTCCGTATGAAGCTTTGTATGGAAGAATGTGTAGGACACCAGTGAATTGGGATAATCCAGTGAACAGGGTTGTGCTTGGTCTAGAATTGCTCAAGGAGATGGAGCAGGGGGTTGTAAAGGTTAGGCAGAATCTAAAAGCAGCCCAAGACATACATAAAATCTATGCAGATAAGCATAGGGTGAATAGAGAGTTTAGTGTTGGGGATCATGCTTACCTCAGAGTGAGGGAAAAGAAGAGTTCCTTGAAGCTTGGAAGTTGTGCCAAGCTATCACCAAGATATTGTGGGCCATTTGAAGTGCTTGAAAGAATAGGGCCAGTTGCATATAGACTTGCATTGCCTACTAGCACTAGAGCTCATAATGTTTTTCATGTTTCTTTGCTTAAGAAATATGTACATTATCCTAACCATGTGATAAATTGGGATGTGATTCAGGTGGAACCTGATGGAGAGTTCCAAATCAATACAATGTGCATCCTCGACAGGAAGGTCACAATGCTCCAGAACTAAGCCATAGGGAAGGTAAAGGTGCAATGGGAGCACTACAGGCCTGAAGAGGCTACGTGGGAGCTGGAGGATGCCATGCGATTGGCACATCCATTTTTGTTCAATTCTGCAGAACACTGAGGCGATACCAGTGTAGCATTTTGTTCAATTTTGTAAAGCACTGAGGACAGTGCTATTGAAGGGGGAGGGGAATGTAATACCCCATTTTTGACCCCATTTGCACTAAAATGTATATGATGTATATATTGTAATTAATCATGGTGTGGAGCTAAAGGAAAAAGCCCCACCATCGATTTGGTTGTTTTATGTTTTGGCGATTGAAATCATTGCCAATGATATATCATGCTATCCGGCACATATTAATTATGGCATCATGTAATTATGCATTTTAATTAAAATGAACCCCAAACAGCTATGTCAATGCAACCATAATGAAAAGGGCATGATTTTTCCTAAGTATAGGCAGGGAAATTATTAAACCCTTGGGAGCCATTGGGGAAAATCCAAGTATCAATTGATAAACCCTTTTAGCTGTCACCCACCTTTTTGTCTTACTCACCTTTCCCTTGTCTCAATCAGTCAAATACCACATTAAAACCTTTGATGTTAGTTGGGAAGTGGTGTGTGGCAGGACTGTTAGTCCTTGCCCACACGCACACTCCACCAGCAGAATCATTCACCCTCACGTGGGCAGGAAGAGAGGGGACGACCCCATTATTGCATTCTTTCCCATCCTCACGCACTCACTCAGTTTTCACATGTGCATGTAGCGACTGGTTCATTCTATGTTTTCCAATTCTGGTGTGTGTGTGTGTATTTTCCATACCGGATTTGTGGTTATGTGTATACGTTCCCCTGTTCATGTTGAGAGTCTGATCTCCCCTCCCAATTTTGGGTTGTGTATTTCCCGTTGCTTCAGTGGTAAGATTGGGGCTGTTGTTTTCCCCACGATTTTGGTTTGCTTTGGGTTCATTTACGTTTTTGGGTTGCTGTGGGTTCTTATTAAGTCATTTTGGCCACGATAGGGCCAAGAACAACTCAGGAATTGAATTTCCCAGTCAGAGATGCATATTACCCAAATTTTCACCTCAGTTGCTCAGTGGTGTTTGATTTTCTTCCTCGGAGCTGTCAATTGCTTGTTTTGCTGTGTGTATGTAGCGGTTGGTCTTTGGACTATGTTGGAGTGGGAATGAAGGCTTGGTCTGCTTGATAACCCTGGTGTGTTTGGGAGCCACATAGACAGAGCTAGAGGGATGGATTTCTTCTCCACAACACTTGAATAGCACTGGAAGGGAATTCAGGGCCTGAGGGATTGTGTAGCAGAGAAGGGACTGATTCCTTATGTTGGGTGTGTGTGGGTGTCCTAGAAGTTAGGCTAGTTCTGGTGTAGGTGTCCTTAGCTCTTCAGTGACCCCACCATCTTAGCATTCAACTTTTCCCAGCTCTCTGATGGCCTGATAATCCCAACTATGTTGGCTAGGATGATTTGTATACCTTTGGCTATGTGTGAGCCTGCTTAGTTCCTTATTCCTTGGGGAATCATGCGTAGCTCAGGGGTGGTAGTGTTTTTGAGAGATTAAGGAGCACACTGGCCTATGGTTGGGTGGAACATTGCAGCGACATAGCTGGTTGTGGGACGAGTTCTTCATAATATAAGTATTCTTGTGTTCAATCTCTGCAATCATATTTGATGTTTAATGAATTATGATGAACATGTTGAATTCCTGAATGTATATTTTGCTTCCTCTGTATGCTGAATAATTATGCATCTTTGCATATTTTAATTCAAAGAATTTCAGTTTTTTATGTATGTACAGGATCATGGGGCTAGTTGCCCAGATAGTTAATGGTATGGTAGCATCCTCTTCTTCGGTCGGAGGGTCGGCGATGTTACAATATGTGTTTATTGTGGGTGGAACAATAGTAAGTTGGATTTAAACACTGCAGCATGTTTTCGCACTTTCAATAACAGAAGCAGAGTATGTTGATGCTACAGAGTCTAGTAAGGAGATGATTTGGTTGCAGAGGTTCTTGGAGGAATTGGGTAAGAAGTAGGAGAATAGAAATCTATATAGTGATAGCCAGAGTGCCATTCATCTTGCAAATAACTCATCCTTTCATTCAAATACTAAACATATACAACTCAAGTACCATTTCATAAGATCTGTTCTAGATGAAGAACTGTTAAAAGTGGAAAAGATACATACGAGCCAGAATCCAGCAGACATGTTGACAAAGGGAGTAACCGGAGAGAAAATGAGTTCATGCTTGGTTTCTATTTTCCTTCAAGAATGAAGGTGAAAAATAAGAAATCAGCCAATTCCAAGGTCTAGAGCATAGTCCAATAGGTGCAGCAGCGGTGGAGTTGCTGTGATTAGTCTCCAAGTAGGATATTGTTGGTTGTGGAGCTTGATCTTCCATATCTAGAGATATATTCAGTTGTGTTGGTACCCTAGGTTTACTCTACACTAATTCCCCAACTTTTAGGTTCGGTGGAAACACCCTTGAAATACGGGGGTTTGGGGGCAGCGCCCCTGAGAAATGGGGGTTCAGATGGGAGCCCTCGAAAAATTGTTTTGGGATGTTTGTTGGCCAACAATTTTGTAGACCCATGGTATTGGGTTAACCATAGTATTTTCCCATGGAATTTCCCCTATAAAATAAAATCATTGTAATACCACTGTGTATGTTATTGTATTCTATTGTATTGTATTGTATCATTGTAAACAATATCTGTGATTGTAATGTCCCCGACCCTCCGACCGGTGAAGAGGACGCTACCAAGTCATTAATTATCTAGGAAAACCGCCCCATGAACATGAACATATATAAAATTGAAATGTTTGAACATAAGACATATTAAGATGCATAATCATTCACATACACAGTGGAAGCAAACATACATTCATTCAGGCAACGGTCCACCCAACCATAGGCCACCGTGCTCCTTAATCTCTCAGCAACGCTGCCAACCCTGAGTTGGGCATGATTCCCCAAGGAATAAGGAACAAACAGGCTTACACATAGCCAAGGACACACAAAACATAGCCAATCCAACACAATTGGGTTTATCAGGCCATCAACAAATCAGCCAAGCCAACACAGTTGGGTTTATCAAGCCATCAAGGATCTGGGAAAGGCTAAATGCTAAGCTAGTGAGCCCATTGAGAGCTAAGGACACTTAAACCAAAACTATCCTGACTTATAGGAAACCCACACACACCCAACACAAGGAAATCAGCCCCTTCTCTGCTACACAGTCCCTTAGGCCCTGACCTCCCTTCCAGTTCTATTCAAGAGTTGTGGAGAAGAAAGCAATCCCTCTAGCTCTATCTGTGTGGTTCCCAAACACACTAGGTTTGTGAAGGAAACGAAGCCCTCATCCCCACTCCAACATAGTTCGAAGACCAACCAATGCATACACGCAACCAAACAAGCGACTCACAGCTTGGACAGGGGAAAATAAATTCCTGAGTCGTTCTTGGCCCTATCGTGGCCAAAACGACTCCATAACAACCTACAGTAGCTCCAAGAGGTGAATTAGACCACAACAAATGAAAAATGTGGGGAAAATAATAGGATTTCCTCAGCTGCATGGGGAAACAAAAGCAAACTGCATGAAGGTGGATTGTAAGCACAAGAAAATCGTGAATGAGAACAATAGGAAGAACACAACCCGATGGTAAATCGCTCAGGGTCCACACTCGAATGGGAGACCGTGCTTTCCCCTCCACGTGAGTAAATTCCTATACTCGGACTTGTGTGTGCCGATAAGAATCGCGTTCATGCCTAAGGATGAGAAAGAATGGAGAGAGTGGGAGAGTTGAAGAATCCCTGCCCACATGAAGTGGTGGAGTTTGCTAGTTGAGTGTGCGTGTGGGAAAACCTACCACCCACCACTACCCAGCAATAACTCCCCCCAACTAACAACAAAAGTATTTAATGGGTGGTTGACACATGGGTTTTCCACATAGGCTCAAGGTTTAACAATCCCCCCCTTATCCTTAGGAAAATCATGCCCTTTTCATTATGGTTGCAGTGACATATCTGGTCAGGTTTATTTAATTAAAAATTCATATTTACATGATGCCAAAACTAATATGTGCCGTATATCACAATCTACCATCGATGATGAGTCCAAGAGTCGAAACATAACACAACCAAATCGATGGTGGGGATTTTTCCTTTAGCTCCACACCATGTTCAATTACAATATATCCATCATGTATATTTAATGCAACAGGGTCAAAACCAGGGTGTTACAGTGATTGTGTGAGAGAGACTGTGAGAGCGTGAAGAGAAAGTGAAGCAGTATTGCTGCAGGTTGTATCTCTTCATCTTTCTGGAAGGTAATAAAAGGATTGGCAGTTTCTGTGTGGAAGTAGCCCATTTTTTGGGTGAACCATGTTATATATCTGTCTCTCTTTAATGTGTTTAATGTGTTTTTCATATTTTTTAATGATTTAACTATATATCTGTTATTGCTATGCGGTCCTGTTTTCTAACATGAGGGACAACAGGGTGTAGAGAAAGGGTGATAGAGGAGGGGGAAAGAGGGAGGGGAATATGGTTAAAGAGAGGTGGGGAAGGAGATAGGGGAATATGGAGGGGGATAAACTTGGTCCTTAATTCTAAGAGGAAGTATCTATGAATATAGGATAAAGAAAGATGCCTTGAACTATCACACAATACCTAATGAGGGTATCCTTGTACTATGAGTGGTTATATGGGTTCCATTATTAGGTTTTTAAAACTAAAAATGGGCCTTTATTTCCTTGAGATGGTCATGGAATGAAACACAAGATTTATTACCTAACAGAGTATTGTAGTCACCTAGGATCCAAACAATGCATCGAACCACCACACATGGCCTACTTAGGATATTATTTACCTTTGAGGGGAATATCAATGAAATTACAAGGATTTGAATAATATGTATGTATATCGAGGTTATTAACATGGAATAGGGAGGAAGCTTAGTCCTTAAACCCCAAAGGAATATTTCAGCCATCAAGGGCTAAGAAAAATAGCTTAAACCACTACACATGACCTCCCAAGGTTATCCTTAGCCTCTGAGTGTGGATATTAATGGAATTATGAAATTATTGAGAACAAGTATGAGTATTGGGGTATTTGACATTATTGAAGGAAAAATACTAAGAGTTAGACCATAAATGAATGTTTAGGAAATCTATGGCTTTGTATGATGAATTAATATACAAAATAGCATATCCCAAGCGTATCCTTGTATACCAACTAGGGATATGGGATCCATTAGGATATTATGAGAACTAAGGGGTTTGAAATGGTTGTTGATGTCCTTTATTATATAAATTATGATTAAATGGAATAATTATGTGAAGGAAATTCCTTGATGAAATATTCTAGGCATCCATGGTCATGAAGAATGCCTCAAATCACCACATAGGACCCATCAAGGTTTTTTTCCCCTTGAGTAGATAAATAAGTGCCATTAGGAGGTGTTTGATATTAGGTATGAGCCTATAGGCCTTAGCATGGGATATAGTTTAATGAGGAAACATAATACATATCCAATAGAGGAATATTATAAGCATACAAGTTCAATAATCATGACCCAATCCACCACACATTACCTCTTACGTAAATACTCAAGTCCTTTGAGCGAGGATATTGACAATATTATGATGTCTTGAGAACTATATATAGGTCCTTATTCCCTAAATTAATATTATAGTAATATAATCCCAATAATGAATCCTTGACATAAAAAACATGACCTCTTGAGGATATATTTTCCCCACAAGCGGGGATATGGACACCATTATAAATTTTCGAGCACAAGGTATGGTTCAGGGTGACGTCAGCATGGTCAAGGGAGGAGACATGAGATTTAGTCCCTACATAGGTATTGAAAACATCCAAGGACAATATTAATCCCTAGACCACATAGTACATGATCTCTCAAGGTGATCCTTCACCTTTGGTTGGGGATATTAGAACCACTATTTTTTTATGAACTATGTATTGGTAGTGAGGTTTAGACTAAGAATAACTCATGGAACTTGGGAATTAGGTCTAAAACATAACTGATAAATAGTAAGGCCGATGACCAAGGCCTTGCTATAATACATGTTCCCTCTTCATGAGATATTTATCGTTTGAGTGATGATATATGAACCATTAGAAGGGTTTGAACACTAAGGATGTGCTATGGGGTTCTAAACATTATTAAGGTAGGAAAATCATCCCTAATATATAAACCAATATTGCAGACATCATACTTCAAAAATAAAATCTTCAGCCACCACACTTGACCTCCGAAGAATATCATTTGGATCCAAGTTTGAATATGGGCATCACTAGTAGGTTTCAATCACTTATTATGGGTCTTGGTAGTTTGACAATGGTTATAGGAGGAAACTTAGACCTTATTAACTAAATTATATTCTAAGGCTTGAAGTTCATGAACAATTCCTTGAACCACCACATATGACCCCTTTTGGAGGATATATGTCATATAAGAGAGGATATGGGATCCATTATAAGGGTTTTAGAACTAAGCGTGGGGCATTAGTTCTTGGAAAATTCTAGGGAAGGGAATTCATGCCTTAGTCTATAAAGTAATGTTCTATATATATAGACCCAAGAGTTCCACCTTGAAGCACCACACATTATCTTCTAATGGTATCCTTGGCTCCAAGTGAGGATATGGTCAACATTAGCAGTTTTTTAGCAGTGGAATAGGGTGTTGATAAATTAACCATTGCTAATGGAGAGATATTTTCATTGAGGCCCATTATCTAGCATCTAGGATTCAATGTTCAAGAATGAAAGATAGAAACACCATAGATGATTTGTTAATTGGATCTTTTTCCTTCAAGTGGGGATATGGACATCATCTAGAATTTTGTACTACTAGATATGGGTCTCAAGACCTTGCACATGTTCTATAGAGGAAAATGAGGCATTTGACCCTCAAGGTATTGTATAGGAATATATGTCCCAGAACAACCCATTAGACACTCTCAAGGAATAATCTAGACACCTAAGTCCCAAAACAACCTATTAAACAACAACAATTAACCTTTCCATGATATATTTTGCTTCTGACTAGGGATATTAGTCCCATTAGGACTATTTTTGAAATAAGTATGTGTCTTAAGTATGTATACATGGTCAAGGGAAAGGGCCCAACCTTTGGGCCCCTAATAAATATTATAGGAATATGGGACCATTAACATTGCCTCCAATCACCACTCATGAACTCCTAAGGGAATCATTTTCTTTTAAGTGGGGATACGCATGCTAAATTATATTTCTTATAGCATTAAATATCAATCTAATGCATTATTTTGACTATTGCATTTAAGCACCACACATTAAATATTATGTCTGAACAAATAAAATAGTTAATGGAAGCACATGTGATCTTGAGCATTTCTTTTTACCATTAGTACATGCCCTTAACGAGCATCGTGGAAGGTGAGGCATTAAATGTTGTAATCTTTAGGATCAAAAGTGTGCACACATTCCTTACAATCATGTGCATTATTTTTCAGTAGTGCTTGTGCACTTCTGAAAATAGTGCACAAGCGCTTTTGTTGGCCTATTTCCCTCCATCTTTCCCTCACCTTTCACTTAAAACTATAGAAATAATTTTTTCCTGATATTTTACAAATAATGATGAGCACAACTGTTAGTTTTTAAACATTAATCTAGCATTATGTTAGGATCTTTATTGAGAGAATAACAAGTACAGCAATATAACATAAGCACATCACAAGAAACAAGAGACACAAAGAGTTTTTCTCGGGGAAACCATAAAGGAGAAAACCCCGCAACTTCCTCAGAGATAGAATCAGCACCAAAACAGTAAAAGCCCCAAAGCAGTAGTCTTCTTCTTCTGTCTAGTCCCAATATTTCCTTCCTCACTAATGCGCCACACTTGAGTGAGTGAATGATGTGTGTTACAAGTGATAAATAGAGAGGCTCTCACTCTCTATTTATATTCTTCCGTTCACTTGAAGTGCCCTCAATCATGTCGGCCTAACTTAACAATTACTTACTAGAGTCTACATCTCTATGAGTGTATAATAACCCTAGTGCCCCAAAACCGTGGGGACTTTAACAATGACTTGACATGACTTGTTTACATTATTGATCCTCCCGATCGGAACATCAGGGCATGACAACATGACTTAAATACATAATAGAAACATCCCGGAATAAACATCGGGTTACAATACATAAGATACATAGATGAATACATTCCAAAGTGACATATACATCAACACTCCCTCTTAACTAGGAAGGTATTCTTTCGACACAATTTTCAGCACTGGTCTTCTTCTCTGTATCAACTGGATCATCTCTTCATCAACATATTGAGTCTTCGAAGTATTCAATTCATCTTCATCTTCAAGTCATATTCATCTTCAAGTCAACTTCATTGTATCTAGATCATCTCTTGATCTGGATCATCATGGAACATCATCACTAGATCTGGATCATCTCTCGATCTGGATCAACATCACTGGACTGGATCTGGATCATCTCTCGATCTGGATCATCATGGAACATCATCACTGGATCTGGATCATCTCTCGATCTGGATCAACATCACTGGACTGGATCTGGATCATCTCTCGATCTGGATCAACATCACTGGACTGGATCTGGATCATCACTCGATCTGTATCATCACTACTAGATCTGGATCATCACTCGATCTGGATCATCACTAGCTGTCATCACTGGATCTGGATCATCACTGGTGCTATCTCATGATTCTTCTTATCATAGGAAGTTCTACAGAGCCATCCCTTTTTCATGCTAGTTGTAGTCCTACCCATCATGTAGGTCTTCTCCCAGCACTTACATCTGACCTGCTCATCAGAAAGGCATGCCCAACACTTACATCTGATCATATAGGAACCAATCCTATAGTCACATCAGAAAGGCCCAGCACTCACATTCACCATCATGATAGGACATCACATCACTAACATCGATGAAAAGGATTAGCACTTACATATGACCTACTCGTCAGAAAGGCACATCCATCCAGGCAGGAACATATCCTACCACAGTGATGAATGACTCTCACCCAGGCTGGAACACATCCTACCACAATGATGAAATCTTTCCACACATTCACCCAGGCCGAAACACATCCTACCACAATGATGAACGACTCTCACCCAGGCCGGAACACATCCTACCACAATGATAAAAGATTTCCACACATTCACCCAGGCCAGAACACATCCCACCACAATGATGAACGACTCTCACCCCGGCTGGAACACATCCTACCACAATGATGAAAGCTTTCTGCACTTACATTCACCCAGGATGGAACACATCCCACCAAAATGATGAAAGGATTGCACTCACATCTGATCTTGTAGGAACCAATCCTACAGTCATATCAGAATGGCCCCCAGTCCTCCTCGACTGAGCTACCTGGTAACTAACCAGGTGGGTCCATTCTCCTAGAGAATGGCAGTTGCCCTTACATATGACCTGCTCATCGTAATGGCCAACACTCACATCTGACATGGAAGGAACTTAATCCTTTAGCCATGACAGAATGGTTTATCCCTTACATCTGATCAAGTGGGAACACATCCCTCTATCACATCAGAATGGCTACTCAGTCCTGCACTGAGTGATCCTGGTAACTAACCAGGTGCCTCCATTCCTAGAATGGCAATTTCCCTTACATCTATCCTACTTGACAGAATGGGAAACACTCATATCTTACATGGAAGGGAGCAACCCTCTCACCATGACAAAATGGCTCAGCCCTTACATCTGACCATGGAAGGAACCAATCCTCTCACCATGTCAGAATGGCTATGGGTCTCATCACTTTCTCTTGGAGGGAACCTCGATCTAGAGAAGTCCAAGTCTCTCCCTGAAGTACTCGAACTTCAGCCTAGCCAATGGCTTTGTCAATACATCAGCTATCTGTTCCTCCATCGCAACATAATGGAGCTTCACTGCTCCTCTCTGCACCATATCCCTGATATAGTGGTACTTGATCTCAATATGCTTCGACTTGTCATGGAACACTAGATTCTCTGACAACTTCACGCAACTCTGGTTGTCACAATGTATACAAGTAGCATCCAACTGGAGATCAAATATATCAGATAGTAGCTTCCGTAGCCATACTGCCTCACAACTAGCTAAACAAGCTGTGACATACTCTGCTTCAGCTGTACTCAGTGCCACACAAGATTGCTTCCTGCTAAACCAAGAGATCACACCTGATCCCATACTGAAGCAACATCCTAAAGTACTCTTCCTATCAATGGCATTTCCTACCCAATCTGAATCAGCATAACCTCCCAAGTTAATCTTTTGATTCACATCATGCTTGAGCCCATAATCAATTGTACCCTTCAGGTACCTCAGAATATGCTTTGCAGCAGTCAAGTGAACACTTCTCGGATCTGTCAAGTACTGGCTCAAGGTGTTCACAGCAAAGCAAATGTCTAGTCTCATGTTCGTCAGGTACATCAATGACCCAATCATCTGACGATACATCATGGCATCAACTGACTCTGATGAAGCATCACTCAATAGCTTTAGGTCCGATGCCATAGGTGTGGCCATAGCCTTGCAGTCCATCATCCCAAACCTCTTCAGGATCTCTACTGCATACTTCCCTTGTCCAAGGAAGATCGCATCTGTACTCTGCCACACCTCCATACCTAGTAAGTAATGCATCATCCCCAAGTCCTTCATTTCGAACTCAGCAGCAATATTTCTCTTTGTATCAGCAATCAACCCATCTGTACCTGTCACAAATAGATCATATACATATAGTAGGAACATCACTAGGTTGCCATCTTCAACCTTGTAGTAAAGGTTGGAATATGCTTTACTCTTGGTAAAGCCCAAACTGGATAGAAAGCTGTCAATTCTGCCATACCAGGTCCTGGGTTCCTATTTTAATCCATACAGGGCTTTCTTCAATCTACATACATGAGACTCTCTATCATGTGTCCCAAAACTGAGTGGTTGTTCTACATACACTTCCTCTTCCACTACACCATTCAAGAAGGCAATCTTGACATCCATTTGGTGTATCTTCCATTTCATTACTGCAGCCAGAGAAAGTACTGATCTGATGGAAGTGTATCTGGCTACAGGTGCAAAGGTCTCTTCATAGTCTACTCCCTCTTTATGAGAGAATCCTCGAGCTACAAATCTTTCCTTATATTTTTCAATTCTATCGTCTACAGCATGCTTGATCTTGTAGATCCATTTGGAAGTGACAACTCACTTCCCTTTTGGTCTTGGGACAACATCCCAAACATCATTCTTCATGATCGATTGATATTCTTCGATCATAGCATCCTTCCATTCTTTCTGCTCTGCCGCTTCTACATAACTGGAAGGTTCTTTATCAATAAAATCACATAGTAAAGATACATACCCGGAATTAGATCTAGTCCTCTTTCTTTCTCTGTGATTCTCTTTTGGAGCCCCATATCTTTCCGCACCTTGGATAAGTTCACATACCCAAGAAGGTTTCCTCTTATGAGGATTCTTCTCCAGAGGTGGATCTACAGATATTTGTGGTTCCTCTAACTCTAGATCTTCTTCTTGAGCTTCTTCGTCCATGATTGTATCATGAATTCTGGGTACTTCTGCGTCTTCTTCTTCAGGTTCTTCAGCAGGTCTCTTTCTGGATTTGTTGTAAGCTGTGCCTTCATCAAATGTAACATCCCTACTGATGTCAATCTTCTTGTATCCTGGGAAGTATATTCTGTAAGCCTTCGAGCTTTCAAAGTATCCCACAAATATGCCCTTCTTTCCTGAAGGATCTATTTTTGTTCTCTTCTCTTTTGGAATGTGTATGTATACGGGATAGCCGAATATTATGAGATGGCTGAATTCTGGTTTCTTGCTGGAGAATACTTCTTCAGGAATCTTGTTCTTGAGTACTCTATGTGGAGTACGGTTCTGTACATACACCGTTGTTCTGGCAGCTTCATCCCAAAGATGCATAGGAAGGTCTTGATCATGAAGCATTGCTCTTCCCGCTTCCATGATGGTTCTATTCTTCCATTTCACAACCCCATTCTGTTGTGGATTATAAGGAGTGGACATATCCCTCTTAATCCCTGATTCTTTACATAGTTATTTTAATTCATTCGAAGTGAATTCTCCACCATTATTTGATCGAATGGTCTTGATCTTCTTTTCAGTATGTTTTTCGATCAAGGCTTTGAATTCCTTGAATTTGTTGAATACTTCATCTTTGTTTTTCATGAAGTAAATCCTTGTCTTTCTAGAAAAATCATCAATAAAAGAAACATGGTATGCATACCCGCTTAGTGATTTTGATGACATAGGACTGCATACATCGGAGTGGATGATTTCTAGGATACCTTTGGCTTTGCTTTCGCTGCTGGGAAATGTCTTCTTTGTGTTCTTCCCTTTCGCACATCCTTTGCAAACTCCATCATGTTTTTCTTGGAATTCTGGAAGACCTTCAATAGCTTTTCTTGCAATAGGTAGTGCTCTGTAATGCACATGTGCAAGCCTTCTATGCCAAAGCTCATTTGGTTCTACTGTGTCATGGATCAAGGCTTGTTCTAGATGGCCCTTCAATTTGTACAAGCCTCCTTCTTGTTCTCCAATCACTACCGCATCATCGATAGTTTTTCCTTTTGGCCACATGATGACTTGACCATGTATGAATGCAACCCGCATTCCTTTTGCATCCAATACTGAGATGGAGAGAAGGTTCTTCTTGAGTCCTGGAACAAACAATACTTCTTTCATTGTTAGAGACTTACCAGAGTCTAGCTTGTATGAAAATTCCCCACTACCTTTTATTGGATATTGGTAGTCATATCCTAGTTTCACCTTGTGAGGTGATTCATGTTCTGACAGTCTTACAAAGGATTCCTTGAATCCCATCATATGTTTGGAAGCCCCACTATCTATAAGCCAATCATCACTTCCATGAGTAATGTTACCTGTGAGAGCTGATATCAGAACATATTCATCCTCGCTTGAAGAATCTTCACTTTCATATCTGGATCTCTTTCTGGATGGTTCATCATCCTCTGCAGCATGAGCATGATGTCTTCTTTTGTTGCTCTTCTTCTTCTGAGAGTGGTTCTTGCTCTTAGGAAAGTATTTTGCAAAGTGTCCTACCTCATCACATGTATAACATCTTGATCTAGACATGTTCTTTCTACTATTATCTCTATGATGAGGATTCTTACCTTTTGAGTGATGACTTCCTTTTTTTTTCTTTCTTGGAGTGAGCTGTGAGGGCTTGGTCTTTACTTCACATTTTCTCTTCTCGAGCTGCTATTCGTGCTTCTTCTTGAGAGCACTCTTCCCATAGTCTGCTGAATTTGACTAACTTCTTTCTAGCACAGATTCCTTGGATGAAAGCATCCCATGACCTAGGAAGGCCATTCAAAGTGGTCGTCACAATCTCTGCATTTTCCACTTCTTCATCAACAGCTTCTAATTGTTCCTTTATTTGCGAAACCCTTTTGAAGTAAGACTAGATAGTTTCTGCATTCTGAATCTTTACATTCTTCAGTTGGTTCCTCAGGGTCATCTTCCGATTGATGTTCTTTCCTTCAAACAATTTGGTTAGGGCATCAAACATAGCTTTAGGTGTCTTGAGAGAGGACACCTATGGGATAAGTTGATCCTTAATAGAATCAGCAATGATCCTCTTTTCCATAACCATCTTCTTCTTATATAAGGCTTTTTCCTCATCTCCCTCTAGAACTAGAACCTCCTCCTGAATGTAGGAGTCTAATTCATTCTCTTCCAGGACCAGGGAGATCCTATACTTCCAGGCTCGGAAGTTTTCAGCTCCCTCAAGCTTTTCATCAAGCTTGGTATGATGGGACATCTTTAAATGAGAACCTCAAATGGAAATACAAAATATTTTAGATCTTACTAGGTTCAAGATGTCGGATCTGAAACTTGAGCTGAAATCCTACAGGGCTGGTTCAGAAGCAAATTAGAATTTTTCTTTTCTGGAGTTTTGTCCACCCAAATGCCTTGAAATTTGTCCCTAACTTCGATTTTGGGAAGGAGATCAATCCAGGCCTGGGCTCACTAAAAAATTCCTCTTCTGTAAGAAGCCCTATTTTCCGACCCTAGAGACAGGTCCAAAACTGAAAGACCTCAGAATTGGATTCCGTTTCGACAGAAATATGTGCCCTAAGGAGGAGAGTTGTTCCACCTTACTTTTTCTGAAAATATATGGAGGAAGGTCCACAAACTAGGAAGCCCTAGTTCCCGCAACTGCACAGTGTCTTCTTCTCAGGTTAGCTCTGATACCATGCTAGTTTTTCAACATTAAGCTAGCATTATGTTAGGATCTTTACTAAGAGAATAACAAGTACAGCAATATAACATAAGCACATCACAAGAGACAAGAGACACAAAGAGTTTTTCTCGGGGAAACCATAAAGGAGAAAACCCCGCAACTTCCTCAGAGATAGAATCAACACCAAAACAATAAAAGCCCCAAAGCAGTAGTCTTCTTCTTCTGTCTAGTCCCAGTATTTCCTTCCTCACTAATGCGCCACACTTGAGTGAGTGAATGATGTGTGTTACAAGTGATAAATAGAGAGGCTCTCACTCTCTATTTATATTCTTCCATTCACTTGAAGTGCACTCAATCATGTCAGCCTAACTTAACAATTACTTACTAGAGCCTACATCTCTATGAGTGTATAATAACCCTAGTGCCCCGAAACTGTGGGGACTTTAACAATGACTTGACATGACTTGTTTACATTATTGATCCTCCCGATCGGAACATCGGGGCATGACAACATGACTCAAATACATAATAGAAACATCCCAGAATAAACATCGGGTTACAATACATAAGATACATAGATGAATACATTCCGAAGTTACATATACATCAACAACAACTACAAAAAATAAGGAATATATTCGTTTTGTTTTGATTGCAAAGTAGAATTAGTGAGTGGGAAACAATTTAGTGTCTTCTTATGTATTGAAGAGGACAAATATTGTATATGTTAATGAGAAATTGTGAAATTGATGAAGAAATGGCCCATTGAACTATTCTCATAGAAGTGAATTTACGAAATTCTCATACAAGTAAATTTGTGTGATTGGACTAAAATTATTCTCACATTCACTAGTTCCAAGACAATTGTTTTGTAGTTGAATGAGAGTGTACAAAATTGGTGAAAAATCTAGTCTATTGACTTTGTATTTGGAAGAGAAATTGTGAAATTGGTGAAGAAATGACCTCTTGAACTATTCTCATAGAAGTGAAATTGTGAAATTATCATATACATATTTTTTTGCAATTGGAATAAAATCCTTCTCACATTCACTAGTTACAAATAAAATTGTGTATTTGAATGAGTGTATGAAATTGATGGAGAAATATAATCTCTTGAAATTGGAAGAGAATTTGTGAAATTGGTGAAGAAATGGCCGATTGAAGTATTCTCATAGAAATGAAATTGTGAAATTCTCATACAATTAAATTTATGGGAGTGAAATAAAATCCTTCTCACGTTCACTAGTTCTAAGCCAATTGTTGTGCATTTGAATGAGAGTGTATGAATTGGTGAAGAAATTGTTGACCCTGGATTTGTTATCATTTTTGGTAGTTGAATTAGGAATTTAAACATATGTTTTGTTATCTTTTTGCATATTTTATGTCACGCGCATCACTATTCAGCCCCAGGTATGAATGTATTTAAGGTTTACAAAAATCCTTTTATTATTATCATTTTACGATTTTATTGATTAAAATTGACATTGTTTGAAGCGCATTTGATATATTAATTTAGATGTATTTTTGTTTTCATGTTATATAGTCTTTTGGGATGAATTAATAACAAACACGCATTCAGCTAGCTATGCGCATAGTATGTTCAACTCATCATCTAGCTCGTTGCGCGATACTCGTTGGCAGGATTTCAGATATTAAAATGATGTTATTTTAGACCTTAGTCCTTAGCGCACCAGCAAACAGGCATTGCATTCATACTAGGTATGCACACAACATATCCAGCTCACAGTCTAGGTCATTGTTCAATTCACCAAACCAACCGCGCGCTGTTGAAAATCGATTTCAGGCATTAAGATGTTGAAACAGTCAACAAACTACCTGTTGTCCACACATTCGGTTGAGGGAGAAGCTCCCATTCTAGAAGACTCACCATCATGCTGTGTCTACTCAACAACACACCAACAGCCCCCACATTTTGATGATGAAACGATTCCTGTTCTAGAGGACTCGCTAGCATGCTTTCTTTTGACTGATACCACTCCACCATTCACACTAACGAAGGAGCCTGTGCTCTACATCATGCAATGAAGAGAGCCGACCTGCGAAGGAGAAGGAATGGTGCTATGCATTGGATTTTTATTAGTTAGATGCAATAATGGTTGACTAAATTTAGAGAGTGGTCGACCACTAAAGGGTTGACTTTCTCATCTCTGTAAACATTGTATATAAACACCTCCATGCATATAGCTAAAGAGGTTGATCATTTTATTAGTTAGACAGTCATTTTTGAAGAGAAGAACTTTGTACTTTTGTTCCATATTTTAAGAGAAGTTGTATGTTTTTCTATTTATTATTGCATTCAAGTAAGCGTTATCCAGGCACCACCCTTGATTGTTGAGAGGGCCCCTCATCAACTAGAGGTTCATTCTTTTGTGTAATTTCATTGTCTTCTTTATGTTGTAGCTAGTCTAGTTTGTTTTCATTAGATTGTTGTAAATGTTTATCTCATTAATGCAATTTTATTTCTAAAGATTAAATAGCTAGTTGCACACATAATTTGCTTTCAGTCCATTCATTTCCAGCTTTACTGTCAGTTTATTTGCAAGAAGATAGAGTACTTTGTTGTTATCAAGTTAAAATAAAATAAATTCTATTTATTTCCTTTCTGTATAAGTTTATTTAAATTTCAGTTAATTTCTTAATGATTGCTTTATGATTCATGAATTTGTTTAAGTTTATTTCATTGTCAAATTTGATCACTAAGTAGGTTTATTTACTGCTTTTCTGCATTAGATTTACATATGCACAAATGTAGCTGAATATTAGATCATTTAGGCTATTTTCTATTATTTTAATCATGCAAACTATCATTCAGACAACCTGTTTAAACTGTCATTCACTCACCCCTTCCAGACCTATAGTTCAGTCTGTTATTCAGCCTGTCATTTCGTTTTTAATGTTTTTAATGTGTTTTGAAATTGTTTTAAGTTTTGTTTCTTTAGTATTTGAAGTATGCTTTGATTGTAATAGTTAGATAATAGTTCTATTTAACATTAAAATTAAAATTAGGTCGTTTTAGATTATTTATCAAATTTTTATACTTTTCCCTACCTCTTTTCGCCTTGATCATGTTTTAAGCTATGTTGTGTTTTGTTTCTTAAGCTTATTTCTGATTCCTTTTTACTGTTGTATTGTTTTGTGCTAATGCCTTTGGATTAATTTATCCGTTTGCATGTAAAACTTAGTATTAGATGTGTTATTCTTATTGGTACCTTGTAGGTTGTTCCTTTTACATTGTGTGACTACTGAAAGAGACTTGTAGGACAGAATTCAAAGATACTTGTATTAAATCTTCTACTTGTTTCTTTTATTAAGTTTTCTACTTGTTTCCTTTATTAATTTTTCTTTATTAAATTTTCTACTTGCTTATAAGTTAGGTCTTCCTTGCACCCTAGTTTCCTATTTGAAAAATTTAATCATTGATAGTATCTTTTTCAGTTTAAAGTTATTTACTTATAAATTAAATTATCAATTATTTAGTTTATTATTTTTTTCAGTTCAATTACTTTAATAGTTGAATTCTTAGGATTTTGAATCGATTTTTCATTTTGAAAGATCTTTCGATCTTTTGTTTGTTAAAATATTTCCATGACACCATAGAAATCCCTCTACCTTCGCATATATTTTTTGTCAACTCTAAGCCTACCAACCCCATTTGATAATTAAATATTAGGTGAATTAATATAGATGTTATAACACCCAACATTTTGGCGTCGTTATCGAGGAGTTGTTCTGTAAGGTAGAATAGATAAACTTCTTTATGAAACTTAGTAATAGGCTGGTGGTGGGGGAGCGGTAAGACGAGAGGTAAGAACATATGCATCAGTTATAACAGGCACCCCCAAATCCAACAATAGTAGTAGGATAGGTCTTTCTTTAGTTTAAAGTTTTTTCATGAGCAGACTTAGAGATCCTCAGATTAGATTTGTTAAGACAGGAAAACTTATTGAAATTCCTACTAAATTTTATACGGGACATAATACCCCAACCAATAACTCAGCAGAAAGGTTTTGAAAGATGCCTGTAGGAAGTAGTTCTACCCTGAAACCTAAGGAGAATCTCTCAGGAGATATTACCAGGAAAGCCATAGAAGGATAAGGAACCTTGGCAGGAGGTCCTAACGACCTCATTCCTGAGGAAGTTCAAGAGGATCATCCACTAGGAACCTCTAACCCTCCACTAGTCTTGAATCCAAATAATAAAAAAATTTCACTAGCAGGAGATCCAAATTTCGTTGACTTTGTTGATCCTTCCCAGGTAAAATCTTAGTTTGGAAACTCCATAGATCCAGTTATCTCACAAAATGAAACATCCATGTTATAACCTACTATCCCTCTAGGATTCAATAAAAACACGATTGATCAGAGGTAGATCTTAACGAAAAAGAACGTTGGGACGCCCCATTATCACCTTGAAAGGAGCCTCCTAGGTATATTTACATTAAAAACCCATCCTATATGGAGAGAAGGGGAGAGAATGAATATCATGATGAAGTTAGAAATGACGAAGGAGAAGAGGAAAATTGAACTGAGGCTACCTTCAGGTTTCCTATTTTTGACACTATGCAGGATGTAATTATTAAAAACATCCCTCCTTCCTCCTTACCTACTTTCTATGGAAAAAGTAATGAGGACCCAGACACATTCATGTTCGAGTTAGATATCCTTTGTAGGAGCTATAATTATCTACAAGATGCTCACAAACTAAAACTCTTTCCCGCTACACTAAAAGATTCTGCCTTGAGATGGTTCATGGGATTAGGAGAATCCACTATCAGGAATTGGCATGATATGAGAACCTCATTCTTGCGAAAATATCAAGAATAATGAAAACCTAAGGACTCTTGACATGATATATTCAATATACAACAAATTGAAGACAAAATCCTGGAGGATTATCTCGAAAGGTTCATTTATACATTAGACAAATCTAAATATAGTGACCTCCAAGAAGATGCAGTACGTACACGTTTCCTTACAGTGATCTTTGATGACTTGTTAGAAAGTATTAATCTCATGGAATTTGGTTATATTTCTCATAAAACCTTTGCACAAATCAATGAGATGTGTAAAAAATATTCTAGAAGTAGGGGGAAAGATGGGAAAAACTTTCGAGAGCCTTATAGTAGAAATGTAAGAGGAAACATTCCTAGTTCAGGTGGATTTACAAGAGTAGAGTTAGGAAACCTATTGGAGAATTTCAAGACTAATATCTTAGGAGAAATGGGTTCTCAACTAGATTCTTTACAAGCCAATAAAAGGCAGGATGAAGAATGAGCATCAATGAGCATTTTTTTTCCAAGATGTAGGACCAAACATCCCCAAAGGGAATGTCCATTAAACAACATCTCTGTATGTCACATCTGTACAGAAGAGCATCCAACAGATAATTTCCCATCCTTGCATGGGTTGCAAACCATCTACAATAGTGGGGATGTAGCTAAAATATCTAGGAGGCCTCCTTGGAAACCTAGAGACCAACCAGCATATCAAAACTTTCCACCACCACCTCCACTCTATTATCCTCCATATCAACCACCTCAACAATGGAACAATTCAAGTTGGGAGAATTGGCCACCTCAGTACCCTCCTCCTCATTTTTTGCAGCAGAAATATTTGTCACAAGGGTGGAGAGGACAACCATACCCTTAGTCACAGCCTATATGTGCACCTAATCATTCTTATCCTCAACATCAAACAAATTTCTAGCAAATTTCTCCTGGATTTGTACCTCCAGTTCCTTTCATCACACAACAACCTCATCACTTATAGAACATAAATCCTCGTCGACTGACATTATTACTTGCACAACCGATACATAACCCTAATAATAAACTGACATTATTATCTTTTAAAATCATTGAGTTGCAAACTCTTCCATCCTACCGTATTTTGACTGTACATGTACATGAGATTCATTTACGTTCTGGAAGAGTTGTGAATGACAAACCCAAGTCATCAGTCATCATTCATGAAGCAAATGAAGAGGAAGAGGATTCAAATGAACCCTTGAATGATGTCATTTTGGAATATATGAACATTCTGAAGGTTCCAATACACACCCATCCTTCGCAAGAAACTATTCAATATCAAAGAGTTCCTCCATTCTCGGAAATACTAGTGATAGAAAAACCTATAGTTCATCCAGAGTATGACATTTTGAATGAATTAAAGAATATCTGTGTCAAAATCCCTCTATTACAAGCTATCAAGGACATACCAATCTAAAACAAGGTAATAAAGGAACTATGCATTAAACACCCAGGGAAGAAGCAAAAGGACCCTCTCATAATTCATGTTATAGGAGAGATGTCTAAATGTATGACAGATCAGTCCTGGATTGCAAAATATACCAATCTAGGAGCCCCAGTAGTGACTATAACTATAAACAACACTTCCATAGAAAATACATTAATCAATTTAGGATCCGCCATGAACATGATGACCACCGTAGTTTTAGAAATTTTATAGTTAGGACAATTTCTTCAACCTACCCCTTCCATCCTAGAACTACTAGACTGTACTACGGTAAAACCTGTTGGAGTCCTGGATGACATTATCATATCAGTAGCCTCATGGGAATACCCTATTGAATTTATGGTTGTAGAATCAAAGGATCCTTCTAAAGGGCATCCTATCATATTGGGAATACCATGGTTAGCCACTGTAAATTCTTTTATAGGATGTAGGGATGGAGAGATGACTATTTCCAATGGGTTGTCTACACAAAGACTTATTTTATATCCCCCAACACAACCAATAGCTGAAAATGCATGGTGGTTAAATTGTTCTTTCAAGGATAAGGACATTGATGAACTCTCCCTTCCTAGTGATTTCTCCTTGGCACTTCAAGAGCAGACCACTGAGAATGTATTAAATCAGTTTGTTTCTTCAACAACTTGTACATATTTTCCTCAGTATTTTGCTCAATTCGATCATATTTTTAGAGACAAGTTTCAAGAGAATTTGGCTCTTTAAATGTTTATGGAGACACCTTGTGTCTTCACGATTGAAGAGCATACAGGACCCTACCATACCTTCTAAGGTTGGCCCTTAAAAATTCCTACATATTAATGCAGGGTTAAGTGAAAACCAACAAGCACAACTGCTTAAAGTTCTTAAAAAACAAGCTGGAGCATTTGCATGGGAATACACCGATATGAAGGGTATACACCCTGACACTTGGATTCACCAAATTTATATGGATCCAAACATTTCACCTGTAAGGTAGCCGCAGAGGAGGATGAATCCTACTCTAAAGGACATAGTAAAATAAGAATTACAAAAACTCCTCACTGCTGGTTTAATCTATCCTATCTCCAATAGTAAATGGGTGTCTCATTTATTAGTAGTCCCAAATAAAGTCACAGGGAAATGGCGCATTTGTGTTGATTTTAGGGAGCTAAACAAAGCCACACTTAAAGACTACTTTCCTTTATCTTTTATTAATCAAGTGTTAGATACCCTATTAGGTAAACAATATTTTTCCTTTCTTGACGGATATAGTGGTTACAACCAGATTTTAATAGCACCTGAAGATCAAGATAATACCACTTTTGCATGCCCTTGGGGAACATATGCTTATCGAGTTTTTCCATTTGGCCTATGTAATGCAGCTGCAACTTTTCAGCGAGCAGTTTTAGGAACTTTTTCTCATCTTATACATAATTGTGTGGAGGTATACATGGATGATTTTATGGTTTATGCTAATACCTTTGAAGAATCTCTTGACAACCTCGAGAAGGTCCTAATATGATTTCAAGAAATGAATTTATCCCTTAGTCATGAAAAATGTAAAATGTTACTGAAAAAAGGTATAGTTTTAGGACACCATGTTTCCTCCCAAGGAATTAAGGTAGATCCTTCTAAGATCGAAGTAACTGTTGGCCTTCCCTCTCCAAAAACTCAAAAAGAGGTAAGAAGTTTTCTTGGTCATGCAGGCTATTACCGCCGCTTTATTGAAAATTTTACTAAAATAGCTACACCAATGTTTAAATTTCTTACAAAGGATGTTTGAATTCCAGTGGACAAAATCTTGTCAAAATGCTTTCGAAACTCTAAAAGCTAAACTATCAGTGGCACCAATACTCAGGGGTCCCGATTGGTCCCTTCCTTTTCATATATCCACCGATGCCTCTAATACGGCCATAGGAGGAGCCCTCGGCCAAAAAGAGGGATAAGCACCTTATGCCATTTATTTTATTAGCAATAATTTGACTCTTGCCAAACTAAATTACACTATTACTGAAAAAGAATTTTTGGCAGTAGTTTATTCTATTAATAAATTTTTCCATTACATTACAGGTTACAAATTTTTTGTGCATACCGATCACTTTGCCATTAAATTTCTGATGAATAAACCAATTCCCAATGGTACAATGACCTAGTGGTTTATTCTATTGCAAGAATTTAACATCACCGTCATTGATCAACCTGGTAAAGAAAATATAGTAGTAGATTTCCTTTCCCATATTCAACATGAAGACGGTACTAAACATGTTCACGACACTTTTCCTGATGAACATCTATTTGTTGTATCTGTTCAAACCCTTGGTTTGTAGATATTTCCAATTATTTAGAAACTGGGAAAATACCAAACCATTTGTCCCCACATGAGAAGTGTCATATTATTGTTCAGAGTTCCAATTATTCTTGGGTTGATAATGATCTCTTCTGCACTGGTCTAGATATTATTATTTGATGATGTGTGCGAGAGGATGAAATGATAGACATCCTCCATGCATGCCATGATGGACATTTTTCTGATAAGAGGACGGCATACAAAGTATTACATTTTGGTTATTATTGGCCAGGCATTTTTAAGTATGCTTCCAAATATGTCAAGGGATGTGATAGTTTCCAAAGAATGGGTAGACCTATGTCATCTGATCAGATGCCCCTACAACCACAAGTCATGATTGAACCCTTTGAGAAATGGGCTCTTGATTTTTTAGGACCAATTTCCCCCATGTCTCATAAAAAGAAGTATATCCTGGTTTGCACAGACTATGTCACCAAATGGGTAGAAGCTAAGGCTTTTTTTAGGGCTACAGATAAATCTATGGTAGAATTTATATATGAAGAAATACTCACCCGATTTGGTGTACCTAGAGAAATTTTCACAGACCAAGGTACTCAATTCACTTCCAAATTAATGAAAGAACTTACTACAAAATATTGCATCTGACATTGCAAACCTTCACCTTATCACCCTCAATCTAATGGTCAGGCAGAATCAACCAATAAAGTATTAGAATCCATTTTAACCAAAACCATTCACTTGCATCATAAGGATTAGGCAGATAGACTCCCAAAGGCTTTATGGGCCTATAGGATAACATGGAGAAACACTACTGGACATACCCCCTGTGAGTTAGTGTATGGAAAACAAGTCATTTTACCTATTGAATTTCAAGTTAAAACCTTTTGTATGGCAACACAATTAGGAATGGATTTGGATGATGCACAAAAACAACGAATATTACAGATTAATGAGTTGTATGAGATTAGACAAAATGCACTCCAAAGAACCATGCTAATACATAATCAATGAAAGACATGGCATGATAAATTTATTAAGAAAAATCAATTTAATACTGGAGATTGGGAACTACTATTCAACTCAAGGTTTAAAAATTTTAAAGGAAAGTTAACTACCCATTGGATGGGACCATATGAAGTAATTATAGCTTTTGACAATGGGTGAGTAGAAATTAAAACAATTGATTGCTCACAAATTTCCTTTGTAGTAAATAGACATAGACTTAGACTTTATCACCAATCAACATCTAAACATGATTTCATATAGAATGTTTTGTAGCAGAAGGAAATGGAATTAGTTGAAGGGGAAGTTATCCCTCCTCCTCCTGATCCTTAAAAAGGTATTTTGGGTTATCATCACTTGTATATATGTAAATATGTGTGTTCTTTTCTGAATAAATAAGAGTCATTTCTAACAAATTGTTTACAAAGGACTCTTTTTTGTTTTATAATTTTATATATGTTTTCATGAATAAATGGAATCATCTAACAAGTGGTTTTGCAGTTTGATTACAAGCACTTTATCTCTATAAGCAGCTCATGGAGTATTACTTGGAAAATGGAAGTATGTTAAAACACTCATCAGTTATATTAACCCATCTTGGGGTACTTTTGAAATTTGCAACTTATAGTGAAAATTAAAAAATACATTCCTATGTATATCCTTCTTAACTAGCTCTTCTATGATTCCTATGGTTTTTGGTATCTTGATTCAAATATGTATATTTCTGATTTTCTCTTTTGAACAGTTACTTGACAAACCTACTTTCGTTATTATATTTGTCACAATCTCATCTTACACCTATAGATTATTAGTTCATCCTATACAGGTTATCAAAACTTGTCTCTCAAGTATTTTGGTGATAACTCAAGAGTAAGTGGAATTTTTTTAGGTGGGGAACATTGCTTATCTCTTATGAAAAACAAGGACTGTAAGGTCAGAGAACAAATTTAATTTATTCTCTTTTGACATGATCTATGGTTAAGGCCATTATGAAATTAATTATACGTTTATTTTACAAAATTGAATTATGTGTTTAGCATGAATTAACATGCTCTAGTAACAATCGGCTTCCACATATTTAATATCATTAGACAAGGAAAACCCATCGGGGTACTGAATAGATCTGCTAGCAGCAGGTCAATGCTAAGTAAAAACTTAAAACACAAAATCTCGATAAATGCAAGTAAACTCGTTGGGGTACTGAATAGGATCACTGGAAGAGGGACTATGCTTGCATGGTACCAAGGTAAACTAGTCGGGGTACTGAATATGCATGTTAGCAGCGGGGCAATATTGGGTAACATAGATCTAGTTAATGCACCATTATGCACATAGTTCGTAAAACAATGATAATATAAAGAAAAATTTTCAGAATTTATGAATAAACATGTCACGGACAATTGTTTATAATGTCATTTGAGAATGGCTGTAAGTTGGGCTTGACCCTGGCCGTCTAATTCAATAAATACCTAGGATGTCATTATCCTAGAAATGGGACCCATAGCTGTAAATCTCACACACTCTGGGGTAAGCTTAAATATCTTGTGATGACAAGATATCCTTAAAATGAGGCATGGATGACTAGCTTTTCCTGTGGCATTCTTTTGGTTATATTATTATCATTCAAGTGGTCTTTCTAAGCACTATTATATTTTTCATGAATATACATATCTGAACCATTTCCATTTTCTACTTAGTTTTTCTTTTTCTTATAAAATAAATACCAGCATGATAGAACTCTTTAATTTTTATTTTCTAGAACAATTAATTCTTCTCTCTTGTATGGCTTGAGGACACGCCATATATTTGGTTTGGGGGGGGGGGATTAGGAAAAAATAGACTGTTTTTATTTTTCATTATTTATGACAGATCTATTTATCTCTAACAAATGATAAGTGTTTTCAAGATAATGTAAGCAGTGGAACTTGGTTATAGCATGAAGCATATTCTTATAGAAAAATAAATATCGAGGACTATATGAAGGATCGAATGAAGGTCCAAATGAAATACCAAATAACGACCTGAATAAAACATTGTGATATTATAGCATTTATGATTAGAATTTTTTCACCAAATTTTGTTTTTGTTGGAAAATAGTTTTCACCTCCATGTGGATGCTTTGACCTTAAAAGTTTTTAGTCATCATTCCACTATTGGAAACCTATCCTCTTACCCAATCATGCATGTAAACTATCAAATGACAGATCTTTTTGCAAATCAAGGTTATTGAAAATGTGATTTATGTCTTCATGTCATACGTTCAACATATCCAAAGTTTTACTTTGGACATGGTTGAACTAATTACAAACCTTATGAATTCATTCATTTATGCATATGTTCGTTAATTGCATACATTTCAAGGTTCGCTATGATAGCTTGATCTCTTAAAACGGATGAAATTCTTGCTATTACATTGTTTTTCATTTCCATTATTTCTGTAGAGTTGTTTCAGCCATTTTGTTCTTACAATCTCTACATAAATATCCTATATCACAGCTATTGAACAATGCCAAATTGTTTTGAACCTGAGAGCTATTAAATCAAGAATGTTGAAGAACTCAACAAAGCCATTTAATTTTCATACAAATTTTGACATGAAACATATGTTACTTAGAGAGCACAAGCTATTTTAAATTATCTCCTTTATCTACCTTCTTCCTAAGTTATTTTTATTTTTGCTCAGTGGGACCTAGAATTTCCCCAGTTTGGGGGAATGTTCATCCCAGATTTGTTATCACTTTTGGCAGTTAAATTACGCATTTAAACATATGTTTTGTTATCTTTTTTCACATTTTATGTCACGCAGATCACTATTCATCCGTAGGTATGAATGTATTTAAGGTTTATGTAAAATCCTTTTATTATTATCATTTTACGATTTTATTGATTAAAATTGACATTGTTTGAAGCGCATTTGATGTATTAATTTATATGTATATTTATTTGCAGGTTATATAGTCTTTTGGGATGAATTAGAAACAAACACGCATTCAGCTAGCTATGCGCACAGCATGTTCAGCTCATCATCCAGCTCGTTGTGCAATACTCGTTGGCAAGTTTTCAAATATTAAAATGATGTTATTTCAGACCTTAGTCCTTAGTGCACCAACAAACAGACATTGCATTCATCGTAGATATGTGCACAACATATCCAGATCATGTTCCAACTCATCATTCAGTTCTCCAAACCAACCGTGCATTGTTGAAAACCAATTTCAGGCATTAAGATGTTGAAACAGTCTAAAAAATACCTATTGTCCATGCGTTCAGGTGAGGGAGAAGCTCCCGTTCTAGAAGACTCGCCATCACACTGCCTCTTCTCAACACCACACCAATAGTCCATGAGTTTGGATGATGAAACTATTCTTGTTCTAGAATACTCACTGGTATGCTTTCTTTTGGCTGATACCACTCCATTCACGCTAACGAAGGAGCCTGTGCGCTACATCACGCAATGAAGAGAGACGATGCACAAAGGAGAAGGAATGGTGTTGTGTGTTGGAGTTTTATTAGTTAGATGCCATAATGGTTGACTAAATTTAGAGAGCAGTCGACCACTAAAGGTTCGACTTGCTCTCATCCATATAAATATTGTATATAAACAGCTCCATGCGCAGAGCTAAAGAGATTGATCATTTCATTAGTTAGACAATCATTTTTCAAGAGAAGAACTCTTTACTTTTGTTCCATATTTTAATAGAAGTTGTATGTTTCGCTGTTTATGATTGCGTTCAAGTAAGCATTAGCCAGGAAGCACCCTTGATTGCTGAGAGGGATCCTCATCAACCATAGGTTCATTCTTTTGTGTAATTTCATTTTCTTGTTTCTATTGTAGCTAGGCTTGTTTGTTTTCATTAGATTGTTATAAATGCTTATCTCATTTATTTCTTGTAATGCAATTTTATTTATTAAGATTAAATAGCTAGTTGCGTGCATAGTTTTCCTTCAGTCATTTCATTTCCAGCTTTACTGTCAGTTTATTTGCAAGAATATAGAGTAGTTTGTTGTTATCAAGTTAAAACAAAATCAATTCCATTTATTTCCTTTCTGTATAAGTTTATTCAAATTTCATTTTATTTCTTAATGATTGCTTTATTATTCATGAATTTGTTTAAGTTTATTTCATTGTCAAATTTGATCATTAAGTAGGTTTATTTACTGCTTTTCTGCATTAGATTTACATATTCACAAATTCAGCTGAAGATTAGATCATTTAGGTTATTTTCTGTTATTTCAATTGTGCATACTGTCATTCGAACAACCTATTTAAATTGTCATTCAGTCACCCCTTTCAGACCTACAGTTCAGTCTGTTATTCAGCTCGTCATTTCATTTTTAGTGTTTTTAATGTGTTTTGAAATCGTTTTAAGTTATATTTCTTTAGTATTTGAAGTATGCTTTGATTTTAATAGTTAGATGATAGTTCTATTTAACATTAAAGTTAAAATTAGGTTGTTTTAGATTATTTATCAAATTTTTATCCCTTTCCCTACCTCTTTTCACCTTGAGCATGTTTTAAGCTATGTTGTGTTTTGTTTCTTAAGCTTATTTCTAAGTCCTTTTTATTGTTGTATTGTTTTGTGCTAATGCCTTGGGATTAATTTATCGGGTTGCATGTAAAACTTAGTATTAGAGGTGTTATTCTTATTAGTACCTTGTAGGTTGTTCCTTTTACATTGTGTGACTACTGAAAGAGACTTGTAGGATAGAATTCAAAGATACTCCTAGTAAGTTTTCTACTTGTTTCTTTTATTAAGTGTTCTTTATTAAGTTTTCTAGTTGTTTCTTTTATTAATTTTTCTACTTGCTTATAAGTTACGTCTTCCTTGAACCCTAGTTTCCTATTTGAAAAAGTTAATCGTTGATAATATATTTTTCAGTTTAAAGTTATTGTGACTTATAAATTAAATGATCAATTATTTAGTTTATTATTTTGTTCTAGTTCAATTACTTTAATAGTTGAATTCTTAGGAGTTTGACTCGGTTTTCATTTTGAAATATTTTCAATCTTTTGTTTGTTAAAATATTTCCATGACACCATAGGAATACCTCTACCTTCACATATATTTTGTGTCAACTCTAAGCCTACCAACCCCAGTTGATAATTAAATATTAGGTGAATTAGTCTAGATGTTATAACACCCAATAGAAATCTACTCTCTTGAATTATTTAATTGTAAGAGAAATTGTGAAATTAGGTCATTGTAATTGGCATTCATTTAAATATGGGAAACTAATGTAATCGAAAAATAAAGAGTTCAAGGAAAAACCAACACATATAAGTTGTCAATGAAGCAAGAGAAAATGAAAGGATAAGTATAGAAAAACATAGGTTGTTAGTAAAGGAATAAATGAATTCTAGCAGAGCTAATGAACCTCCAATCAATAATCCATTGGAACAAGTTGTGGATGAAAAAGATGAAATGATACTTGAACCTAGTTATAGTATGAATGAAGCTAGAGAATAATTGGTTGAATAAGTTCTCATGATGCAATCTCTCACTCGAAAAGTTGATGTTTCAAAAATAATCCTTGAGAACATTGTATCTCCACCCACAAATGTAACTACACGACTGAGAAGTCAAAAGCGTTAGAATATGTTCCCATTGTTCATGCCACCATTGGAAAGTGTACGTCGAAAACTCCTAAGCAACTTCAAGTCGATGAAAGTGGTATAGCATCACTTGAAGGTAAATTACCATATCAAACCTTTTATTATCACTATTTTAAAATTATTAAACAATATTTTGAATCAAAATATGATGCATCAAAATGTCAATTAATTTTGTCAATGTTGAAATCCTATGATTTTGATGGTTGTTAAAAGAATTTTAAGCATTAATACTGTTATAGGTTTGGAAACAAGTAATCATATTTTTAGAAACATTTTTGAATTCTTTCACAAAATTGGCCAGAAAACGCATTCTCAATACTATAATGCAACTCGACATGTCTTTTCATAGTTAATCATTGCAAGATCACAAGGCAACAACATTTACTCAAAGAAAAATCCCATATCATGAAATGGACTATGAAAACCCTTCAAAATTATTAGATTAGAAAGTATAGCCTCAACACAGGTTTCCACACTAATTTGTGGGCCTTCACTAGTAGAATACCTAATTTTGAAACGAAGTTGATTGGAGTAGTTAAGGGACTAGTGCGTTATTTTCGGCATGAAAACACTAGGAATTCTTCCAACCAAAATGATGTACTAAGATTGAGAAAGGGTTTAATGAAATAAGAACCATGTATTAAACACTTTCTTGACATGATACAGATAGAATTGTATGAGAGACTTAGGAGTGCATATACTCAACACCTCCTCATTCTCATTGTCTCATTGTCACTGTCACCATCCTCATACTCATTCCCATTATCAACATCAACATATGTTAAGATTTCATATGCTAGACTAGATATAATTAGTTTTTAATCCAAATTCACAACAATAGCATATGCAGCATCATTGAAAGAAACACAATCACAAGATAGACACAATATTTATCTCGGGAAACCCTCAAGGGGAATAAAACCCAACAATATTCCTCTGTATAAGATGTTTAATATAAAACCAAAAAACATGTATTATCCTCCTTGTTGATCTCTCTCTCTCTCTCTCTCTCTCTCTCTCTCTCTCTCTCCTATGCGCTACTTAAGTGAGTGAGTCTGTGTTGTAATAAGGAACACAACTCCTCTATTTATACACATTATGTCAACGGACTTTTATCCTAAGTAAGTCAGCCCCACTAAACTCTCTAGGTTGACTTCACTTAGGAAAACTCAAAATAATATTTTATATTATTCATTGGGGTGCTAATGACTCGATTTACAATGGAGGATTTACCTCATGAATCTATGATGACCAATTACAATAGTAAAATCACGATAGAGGAATAATAAGATCTCCCTTGGGTTACATCAGTAAAATACATTTAGAATATCCTTTGAAGTTACAATATTTCAACACTCCCCCTTAACAAGAAGGGTATTCTACTGGCAACATCATCATCAACTATAGGATTAACGAGAGACAGTATCTTCAGCAGTATCAAGGTAATACATCTATACGTCATAGGAATTTTTCAACATTCATTAGTAACTAGAACAATTACTCTTCAATGTCTTAATATTCTGCAGCACATGATCACTTGATTCTTTGCAACAACACTTTGATCTTCTGATCCTTTGCAACAACATTTCGATCTTCTTGATCCTTTGCAGCAACACTTTGATCTTCTTGATCCTTTGTAGCAACACTTTTATCTTCTTGATCCTTTGTAGCAGCACTTCCATCTTCTTGATCCTGTGTAGCAATGACACTTCGATATTCTTGATCCTTTGTAGCAACACTTTGATCTTCTTGATCCTTCCCCTCCATGCTACCTATAGTACACATGATCTCTTTGATGGATTCTCAATCCCTATCACTTTAGGACATGTTGGCCTGATTTTCTGACCGAGGCCAACTAAGGAGATTAAGCCCACACAAGTAGCTTAAAGCAGCTTCCGGTGTGTTTGGGATGACAAAATATCTCAAGTTATGGTCCTGCTACCAACTGAATTTTTCTCTTGAGGAGAAACTAAAATTCAGTAAAAATTTATCCTAATCTTATTTCTACCTAAATAAACCCTAGAATTAGTTTTCTAAGACCTAATTTATCCTAAAATTGCTTTCTTAATGAAAGTCTTCGATTTTTGAGGATTTTGTTTCGAATATTCAAAATTCAAAAAGACTATTATAACTATTGTGAAATTAACCTAATCCTATTTAACAACTGTTAAATGTAAACTATACTAAAATAACACTTAACTAAATTATTCTATCCCAACTGAGAGCAATTTAAATACTATATTAATTATCAATTAATATTTCAAGTAAACATAAAGATAAATGGGTAAGATTTAAATAAAAATATTTAAATTATTCACACTAAATCATTCTGCTATATATTTACCATAACATAAAATTTAAAATAGACAACTACTTTAAACTTTTCTAGAATGTTTTATTAATTAACAATTAATAACCAACACTAAATATCTGAATAAAAGATAATGTTCATGATGAAAACGTTGTCATAATACAAATGAAATCAAAACAAACATAAATATGTATATTATTAAGTTTCAAATTTTCAATAAAAATACTGATTAATTCAATTATAATAACATACTCATTCAAATAGCAATATTGTGTTGACAGAGTGTAATATCAGATAATGAATACAATCATAACCAAGTATAACTGTATCAATAGTATAACTAGAAGATGATATATTGAAATATATTTAAAATTATTCAAAAACATTACCGAACAGTGATACCAGTCTGAGAATTTCCAGTCACCCTCCTTCTCCGAAGATAAAACCCCAGTAGAAAGATAAAACTAGTACTGAAATGATATTTCAATCATGTTTTTCTTCCTATACCCCATCCCTATTACATCGAAATTACAGTTTATATAACCCCACTAGTATTTCATTTTAGTTTCTAATAAGTGCTATAATCAATAGCATAGGAGTCTTATCCCTATTTCAGTGCATCGAATCTCTTCAAAAAGACACCTGTCACAAACATTACTATGGGATAAAAACTGTCAATAAAACGACTAGCCTGTATTATCTCCTGATTCATGGGGACTGACATATTCGTGACCATCTTGAAACTCCAATCTTTCTAGAAGCATCAACGTATGCCACCTATGATCCGAAACATCTTGTGTTTGTTGGGGATAGTGATACCATGTACACCTGTACAAACGAAAATAAAAATCTTATTAAAACCATGTTAACAGAAATAACAATAAAACAAACAAATTATATGCATGGCTGCAAAACCTACAATTTTGCAGGTATGCTCTTAAAAAATTTTAGTACCTGTCAAAAGAGAGATAAACCATATAACCAAAATAGAAACAACATCAGGCTCTATTTTGTAGATTGATTGCTCTTCTGGCTTCAGAAAGTTTAGCTTTGAGCCTGATGATTATTAGCTTCTGTCGATCTACTTGCTCAAGCAAGTGCTGGTTTGTGTCTATCATTGATTTTTTGGCTTTCTTGTATCGATTGTTCTTCAAGTTCATGTCCTTCCATTTATTAACCCAATTTAGTAATTCTGCCTTGAATGTTTTATTTTCTTCATCTTTTAAGGCTGTGTTTGCTTGACATTCTTCTAATTCATTTTTCAATTCAGCGATTTTGGTTTCGTATACTTTGTCAAGGAACTGTTGGATGGTTTCTTCTTCCTTGTCACAACATGAATCATATGACTGAGAAGAATCAATATTATTCACATCTTGATCCGGTGATGGAATGCTCATAAACGATGGCTCAGGGCCATAACCACAAGCATCTGTACATGATGGGGCTACTTCAAACTTACCTGGCTTAGGAATTTTTTTGGCCAATGATTTTTCACGATTATTATTTATGAGAATAGGTTCATCCATATTTGTGGTTTTGGGAACCAAAGATGAAACATAATCCTCAAGATGGACAATAACTGGCCGAGCATTCTATTGAGTGGTTGCATGAATAGAGGCTGTAGTTATTATATTCATGCTTCTAGTGACTCTTCATGTACGAACGAACACAAGACCTTTCGGCTCAAAACCCCCTTTGTCACAACATACCTACGCTAAATGTTCATGTTTTCGCATGGATTCATCACCAAGTTTTTTAGGAGAACATAACTCAGAGGGGTTTTCATGATTAACAACATCAACATCTTCATTTTTTGTCAATATACCATTCACCTTTGTAGGTGTACTGAAGCATTTGTCAGATAGGGATTGGTCCATGTTTGTCTTAGTATAACAGGGATCGACCTTCTTGATTCCATCATTACTAATACAAGTACCTATAGGTGGACTTGCTTCCTGTAGTTTATTATCCCTTAACTCAGCCTTATGAATATCATCAACTTCAGATTTTGCGGGAGCTTTACGCTTTCTACAAGTTTTAGGAGGAGGGTTTGGCCAATACTGTGTTGAACCTAGTTTATTTTCTACCAAAAACTCATCCCAAGATTTACAGCTAAGAGACAACTAATGCTAGATTAAAATTTTAATCAGACCATGGTGGAAAAAATTCCTATCAAGATTGCCTATGGTACTTTGCACGGAATGTGCCATTTTCTTTAGACTTTGTAGTAAGTAAAATGGAATATTGAGCTTACAACCTTTCAATGCTAACAGTAATTGCAGATGATAATAATGCAGATGAGAGAATCGGCCATCACAAGATATGTACCTGACTATGATTTCATAAAATGCTCGCCATTCTGGTTTTTAAAATTTAACTGAAACCCCAATCTTCAACTTTGCATTGGCAGGTAAGGGTAACAGTAATGACTGACATTTCTTCTTATCAACCTTTCCTCCTTTAAACCAACGTTCTCCAGTTTGAGGAAGCTTCGTAGCTTCTGCAATATTATCCTCATCAATTATAAACGTAACATCCCCAATCTGAGCTACATTTTCCCTAAAACTCATAGCAAATTGTTTGGTAACCTATGTGTTATGGCCATTAAAACATCTGAAAAACTGACCCCATCCAATCTTTTCAAACAGTAGAGCGACTTTCTCATCGGCTTCAACCAACTCAGGCCCTGAAATTTCAAATCGGCTGAGAGGAGCCATTGTTTCCTCACTGCAACTCTGGTTATGGGTTGAAACAAATGAATTCATGAAAATAAAAGGAATAGGCACCCAAGTAAAAGGCATTATGCGAAATGTCAAATCCTCAATTGATTCATACATGACAGAAACGAGAACCCCAATTTTGGCCATGTTAACCAAATTTGGAAATGATGAGAACAACAGCCAGTGTTTTCGCTATGATAAATGGACAGACTAGCCATGAATAACTGAATTCTTTAGAAAATAGTATCTAACTAATCCTTCATATCAGAAATCATTCAATTCAGGGATTATAAATCAAAACATTAATAACACCCAGTCTGGAATGATGGATTCGTACAATATCATGAATAGGAATGGCTATCAGTCATTTATGGAATTGAATTCTATTGATACGATTTCATCATTAAAACCACAACTATCAATTAAATTGATAGGTTTTAACAATTAAAACAAATCCTCATGCCAATATGAATTCGATCTTTATGCAGTGATCCTTGTAAACAGATGTTATCAATTTAGCCATACGAATCCCGTACCTTAATCATAACTATCAATTGATAATAACCCAGAATTACACGTGGAAGGCAATCGTGTTCATAAACAGGATGATGTGGAGTTGCCATAATAATCCATAATGTTCCTAGGGTTTCTGAAATTACAACTAAATAAAAATCACCATTCACACTCAAACCATATATATACATGTCATTTATTTCAAAATATAGTTTTAAATACTTTATGAAATCCTAATTACTTATGTCTCAAACCAAGATGTGATAGGATACAAAGCTCATAAAACTATTATGATTATATTTATGTGACAAATGACAATTCGAAATAATATACATATGTTTGCACTCTAGCTATTTTATGATATATATGTACAATTTTACAAAGCAATGATATGATATTAAAAGATTGAGTTATATGTGAAATCTAAACCTTAGGTTTAATGAAAATATTTTAATTAATAAATCACCCTTAGTTATAAGGATTTCGAAAACTTATGATAATAAATATCTTATCAAAACTAGCTTTTAAACACATTCAAAATGTATCTTCATTGAAAACTAATTAGCATACCATACTAGTAAATATCCTAAATCAATATATATAATCAGATGAATTAATAATGATAAAATTAATCATATATAAAATTTACAAGATCGACAGCTGCTAATTTGTCAAATTTATGAAAGTGTTTTCATAAATTTCTAATACGACTCTTAACTCTTCTATAATTGAGAGTACCTTCAAAATCGAAGATTCTGAAGGCACTCTTTTATAATCTTTTAAAAATTAATTATAGAAGAGAACTGATCATTTTCATCACAAAAAATGAAGGGGTTTTTGCTAACGGCCAACAGGACATAGGTCCAAGGATGATGCAATCCTCCATCATCCTACTCTCCCTTAACAAGGAGGGTCCATAGTATCGACCGGATAAATCATCTACAACTAAATTTAGATATCAAACGCACCTAGATGCAAGCCCTATTGTCCGTAAGGACTCACCATAGTGCATCCTTAGATTCAAAGTTAGGAGCACTACTGAGCAAGTGTTATAATACGGAATCTAGATATACATGTAGACATACACTCCATACAATAGTATTGTCTGCATCTGCAAATCTCGACCACACCTAGGTGTTGGCCCTCATCATAGGACATCCTCCGCCTGTTAGAGCTAGGACCTCTCCATGCGAGTGTTAGGCTATGGCGTCTGTGAGGAATCATGATAGAGCATCCTTAGCACTAAAGCAAGGACTACTCCCAAGTGAGTTTTATTCTATGGAATTTACATATAAATGTAGGTATACTCTCAATGCAATAGTAACTTCTGCAAGGCATATCTCGATTGCACCTAAGTGTCGGCCCTATCGTCCATAAGAATTCATCGTAGGACATCCTCAACATGAAATATAGGATAATTCACAAGTGGATGTTATACTACGGTATCCAAAAATTAATGTGGGGACTCTCTATGCGAGAGTAACATCTGCAAGGCCATCCTTAGCTAGTAAGGACCACTCTAATGAATAAAGTGTTATACCTACAAGACCATCCTCAAGAGAGGATATTATCATCCACAAGTGAACGTCGGACCTTGTCAGCATATTCAAGCATATTTGGCCTCTTTAATACTAGATCTTCACTATAATTTGTCATCGATGACAATCTTATTATCACTCCCCATTTTTCAGGAGGATCCATATCATCAAACTTCTCCCCCTTTGTCTGAGGAGGGTTCATATCTTTGACCTGTTCTTCCTTTTCGAGGAGAGCCTATATCTTTGACTTGTTCCTCCTTTTCGAATAGGTTCCATATCTTCATAATTCCTTCTTGCAAGGAAAGTTTGTAGTCCCATCACTATTCCTCCTTCCTAGGAAACTATTTTCGAACTAGACCAAGCTTGTCAGGAAAATATTCATAATTTACCCAAGATAGAGGCTTGGTCATCAAATCAACAACTTGCTCATTGGTACTCACATACTGGATTTTTATAGCTCCCTTTTGTACCATATCCCTTATATAAAAATATCGTATTTATATGTGCTTTGATTTATCATGGAACACAGGATTCTCTATCATATTTATGCAACTGTGGTTGTCATAAAGAATCACTTTGGTATCCAAATCCATGTCAAATAGTCCTAACATCAATTTCCAAATCCATATCGCTTTACAACTAGTGGAGCAAGATGCTATCTACTTTGCTTCAGCTGTGCTGAGAGAAGCACTGGACTGTTTCTTACTAAACCATTAGATCACGGTGGATCCCAGACAATAACATCCAACTGAGGTGCTCTTCTTGTCTGCAACACTTCCTGCCTAATCTAAATCTGTATATCCATATAATATGTATTCATGATCTCTACCATAATAAAGTCCAAGATCTATCGTACCTTTTAGGTACCTCATCACATGCTTTGCATCTATCAAGTGAACGCATCTAGGTTTAACTAGATACTGACTTAAGGTGTTCACAACAAAGCATATACATGGCCTTGTATTCGTTAGATACATGAATGACCCAATAATTTGTATATACTAATTCATATCCACTAAATATGATGATCCATCAGATAATAAATTAAGTTTGGTGTCCATGGGTGTGGCCATGTCTTAACAATCCAACATATCAAATCTTTTCAATATTTCTACTGCATGCTTTTTCTAGTTCATAAAGATTCCTTCTAGGCTCTACCACACTTCCATCCTGAGGAAATAATGCATCAATCCAATATATTTCATCTTGAATTCTTAATATCTTCTTCTTACTCTCTATGATATGTTTCCCATTCCTGGTGAGAAATAGATCATCCACATACAATTATAGTATGATAGGTTCATCATGCATAACCTTCATGTAAAGGTTAGGATCATATTTACTCTTGGTAAAGCCTAACCTCATCAAGAAGCTATCTATTCTACCCTACCAAGCTCTGGGGGATGATTTAGTCCATACATAGCCCTTTTCAACCTACATACATGAGTCACTCTATCTCCAAATTCAAATCCTTGTGGATGTTCGATGTAAACCTCCTCCTCAATCATACCATTCATGAGGGTTGTCTTTACATCCATCTGGTGTAGATCCCACTTCATCATGGAAGCAAGTGCCATGATGGTTCTGATTGAAGTGTTCCTTTCTACTGGAGAAAATTTCTCTTCATAATCAATATCCTCTTTCTGAGAGAATCCTCTAGCCACATATTTCCTTTTACTTTTCAATACTTCCATCAGCATCATGTTTTATCTTGTAGATCCATTTTGAAGATACCACACTCTTGTTTTCTGGTTTGGGTACTATATCCCAAACACCATTCTTCATTATCGAATGGTATTTTTCTGTCACTGATTCCACCCACTCTTTCTGCTATGCATCTTCCTCATAGCTAGTGGGTTCTTGATCTACAAGGTCACACATCAAAGCTACATAATTGGAGTATGGATTTGATCTTTTGGTTGTTCTTGTGGAGCCTTCTGGAGTTCCCTATCTCTTTACTTATTGTATGATTTTTGCGCCGAGAGGTGCTCTACAGCCCAGTATGGGGGAGATCTTGTCACGTGATGTAACGTGATGTAACGTTACTAACATGTCGGCAAAAAATAATAGTGAAAGTGAATATTATGGGGGAGATCTTGTCACGTGATGTAACGTTACTAACATGTCGGCAAAAAATAATAGTGAAAGTGAATATTATGGGAGAGATCTTGTAACGTGATGTAACGTTACTAACATGTCGGCAAAAAATAATAGTGAAAGTAACTATTTTTTTTTACAAGAAACTATTATTTTTTGCCGCAGCCTTTTCCCAAACACTCGAGATTCTAATTTTTTGCGGCAGCCTTTGCAGCAATGAATACTTTTATAATTATATAAATATGGAACTATACAAGCATCTAGGTTTTGTAATAGTTGTCCATCTTGATAAAAATTCTGATGTCTGATGGTTGAGAAAAATATCATGGATGTACAAAAATGTAATTTTTCTTGTTGATGAACAGAGAGGAGATAGAATAAACAGGTGAGTTCTTGTGTATTTGATGGAAACAAATGTCAATATCTTGCGAACGGATTAGATGAAATTCGTGCTTGGAAGATCAATCAACGCTTTCTTTGATTTTTTTCTCATAATATAGGAAATTCCGTTGTGTGAAAGTATGCATTGAGCTTTAAATGGAACCAGACAGAGTGGAGAATAATAGAGAATAAAGTTGAAAAAAATAATATTGTTACTAATTTCGTTGTGTGGAATTACGCATTGAGATTTAAATGGTAGAGAACCAGACAAACTGGAGAATAATAAAGATTAAAGTGGCGAAAAATAGTATTGTTATCTAAATGCTAATGCGATGAGGAGAAAGTCGAGGAAAATAAAAGAGAAAATATCGAAAATAGTTTTTGATATCCGAAGAATAATCTATTATTATAATTTGGTCCTTAATAGCTTATTAATAATCAATTATAACTTCTTCAGTACTTCATTCTGTATCAGTGAAACATAAAGAGATCTTGAAAGAGCGTCAAAGCATAGGATGAAATCTGTTGATTTCATTAATTATCAACATGGGATATTCTTTCACTGATAGTTATCGTCTTATCCATGATGAATTTGAGCATGGAGAAACCTCTCAAAAGAAGAGACCGGTTGTATCTTCAGGCAGGTACAGAACGCCTCTCCATGGTGGGGTCGTTGCCAAATTAAAGGCTCACGTCTACAGAGGTTTTTTAATCAATGACGGTGATTGCTTCAAGTTGGGATCTTGTATAAAAATAAGTAGCTGTAGCAGGCATCATCTTTTGTGCAAGTTCAAGGCAGTGTTCATAAGAATCAAAATGCCAAGGCTATCATCATCATCCATCAGATCCGAATATGATACTTTAAACCATGCTCTCATCTTTGATGACGCTAGCTCTCAAGCTGATCCACGTGAGCCAGACCATGGTTGTTCTTAATCTTGAGTTTGTTAACGATGAACTCCCTTCTATGGTTTAATTTGTGTTCAGTGGCATATTGGCGTTTACCTTTCTGTATGCTCTTCAGTTTCATTGGGTGCAAGTTGACTGGCTTTGGTGTTATTTATAAACTTTGTTATATTTTTTATTATATATCTATAACTGACAGTGGAGCATTGTCAACAATTAAATAAAACTGTGGGAATTGTGAAATTTGTTGGTTGCTAAGATTGTATTTTTATTTTTATGTATTTTAGAATTTTAGGTGGATTAGTATTTATATTTGTTCTCTATTATAGGAATAAAATGA
>LPNX010837130.1:0-27349 GCA_001517045.1 Pseudotsuga menziesii
GCCATGCTTTATGACCAAATACTAGAGACAAAGGCCCTAAGACCCGTTCCTCTATGAATCATGTATCATGTACATGCTCTTAAAAAGAATTGAAATTTTATGTCTATTTATGAGTGGAACTATATGGTAATAAGTCACACTAATTACAATGTACCTTAGGTCACACTAATTAAAATGTACCTTGGGTGAGTCTATTTAGGAGTAAAACACAAGTACTTAGGTCTTAATAGTTCTAAATATAATATCAATATTTAAGTATGAATATTGATACCAAATACAATTTGGTAAAAAAAAAAGTAAAAAAAAACATTTCTTTTTAAATTAAAAAATTATGTTTTTATTAAAAAAAATTAAATAACAATCCTTCCTCACTTTTTGACACCTCAATTTCTTTTACAAGTTAAGTCAAGCCAAGTTAAACTCGACAAGAAAGATATGTCAAATGAGATCACCATAGGAGGTATGAGATTTTTTTATTAATATTATAACATATTAACCAATTTCAAATAAATTTTTATTATTTGTCTCGGGCTTACAGTTGATTAATTGTCTCTATGGTTCATATAGGTTTTGTTTAGTTGGTGTTTTATGGATTTTTTCCAATCCTCCGTGAATTCACGAAGGATTGAAAAAAATCGGACAACATTTCGGCTTGCCCGAGACACATTTCAAAATTAAACCGGTAGCATAAACCCTACCGGTTGAGATAAAAAATCGGGCAGCTTTTTAGCTTACTCGAGACACATTTCAAAATTAAACCGATAGCATAAACTCTACCGGTTGGCATAATTTATATATATTTATAACAAATTAACAAAAAAAGGGAATTTAACTACAAATTTTCAAAAATCCAGCAGCATTTCTGCTTGTCGGTACACATTTTAAACATCAAAATTATAAAAACATACATTTATTTTAAATCCCATTTAAATTGAAAAACAATTATTTAAATTGTTACCTCTTGGCTCCGACATTGTGATGAGGTTGGGTTGCTTCGGGGTGCTTGGGTTGCTAATTCTTCCGTCGCCATTCCGTCGCTGTCTCTCGGTCGAGCATCCGCAGGTAAAAAGTTGAAAAAAGATGGCCGCGCCTCCCCGGCCTCCTTTTATAATTTTTTGGACAGAGGGGTCAAGGTATGTACCTCGACCGAGGTCCATACCTCGGTCGAGGTATTTATAAACCCTCGGTCGAGGTATGAAACCTCGACCGAGGGTTAATAAATACCTCGACCGAGGGCTGAAAAAAACCTCGGTCGAGGGCTTGATAAAACCTCGGTCGAGGTCTGTAAACCTCGGTCGAGGGCTTGCTAAAACCTCGGTCGAGGTAGTTTTTTTTTTTTTTGCCGAAATTCGCTTGCCAAAAAGTGTTACCCAGGTCCATCGATTCACCCTACAATGAGCTAAGTATTCTACCATATTTAGCCAAAAGAAATCCTTCATGATCATAGTGATCATTTTCTGTTATCCAGGATGCCATGAATACAGTCTTTTGTGTAGTTCATCGATGACTGTAAGTTTAATTTTTGCTATGTTTGGTATGTACAGCCTGTTTTTATGCAGCAACAGTCCTTGTTGCTTTAGGATGAAATCTGTTTTTACTTGATTTTTTTCATTTTTAGCAGTCTTTTCTTTTAAAATATGATATTCTCTATCAGAATATTCAGTGCTTAGAATCTGATTTTCCATATCAGATTCATAGCTGCTTCTTGCAAACAATAAATTTTCATGACAACTTAAAGGTCTTGCCACTTTATTTTATTTTCCTTTTATATGTTTGATTTGAAATCTTATTTTCTTAAAAAGGAAAACCATCAGGCCTGTCTTGCATTCAAATTATGTTGGTCAAATAAGTATTTAAGACTTATGTTATCTGACATAAGTATAAATTTTCTTCCAATTAAGTAATGTCGCCACATTTTTAATGCGTGAATTATGGTCGCAAGTTCTAAATCATGTGTTGCATAGTTTTCCTCATGTTCTTTTAATTTCCTGGATTCATATGCCATAAGATAGTTTTCTTGTAATAAAACTCCTCCTAGCCCTTCATTGCAAGCATCGATACACACAACAAAATCCTTGAATGGATCAACAATCTTTAAGATCAAGCCAGTAGTTAATAAGTGTTTTAGTTTGTTAAAGATTTCCATGCATTTTTTAGTCATTTCAAACTTTTTACCTTTCTTTTGTAAAGAATTTATGGGGTAGGAAATCTTAGAGAATCCTTCTATTAACTTTTGGTAGTATCCGGTAATCCCCATAGATGACCTGGTGTCAGATACATTCTTAGGAACCGGCCATTCCATGATGGCCTTTACTTTGTCTAGATCGATTGAGATTCCATCCTTGGACGTGTCCGAGCCTCTGAATCTTATCATTAAAGAAATCACATTTATTGAATTTTACATAAAGTTGTTATTCTCTTAGTACTTGCAAAATTATTCTTAAATGTTCTTTATGTTCTTGTTCATTCTTAGAGAAGATTAGTACGTCGCCAATGAAGACAACCACAAACTTATCTATGTAGTTTCTTAAGGTGTTGTTCATTAAAAACATGAATGCATAAGGTGTATTTTTCAACCCAAAAGTCATTACGAAAAACTTATAGTGACCATAGCGGGTCCTAAATGTTGTTTTAATGATGTCCTCATCTATTATTTGTACTTGATGGTAACCCGACCTTAACTCTATCTTTGAGAAGATAGTTTCTCTGCGGAATTGACCAAATAGATCATCTATCCAGGAAAGTGGGTAACAGTTCTTAATGGTCATTTTATTTAAATGTCGGTCATCTATACATAATATTAATGTTCCGTCCTTCTTTTTCAAAAACAAGATCGATGCACCCCAGGGAGAAACACTAAGTCGAGCGTACTTTTTGTCGATTAGTTCTTGTAGTTGTGATTTCATCTCTGTAAGTTTTATTATATTCATTCGATAAGGATATTTCGATGCTAGTACTGCTCTAGGTGTCATATCGATCGTGAAGTCAATGTCTCTTTTCCAAGGAAGTATGGTGACTTCTTCCAGAAAGATGCCTTCAAACTACTTCATGACTGGTATGTCTTCTAGTTTAAGTTTGTTATTGTTTTCATTTTTATCCATTATATAGACTGCAAACACTTTACATCCTTTTCTTACTAATATTTTCATTTGCAATGCAAAGATTTCTCTGATGGTCACCTTCCTAGGGATCCCTTTTACCTTTATATTATCTCCATTATCGTCAGTACATGTAAAGGTTTTATCAAAACAGTTTAACACCACTTTATGTTCCTCTATCTAATACATTCCTATTAATAAATCATAGGATCCTAATGGAAGAATATTTACATTAACATGTGTAAGGAAATCATTCATCATCATATTGAATTTCTAACAAGACTAGTAACTTTTCATTTTGTACCTGTGTCTAACTGTACTGGCCACGATTTGTCAAACTTTTTCGGGTACCATATTTCATAATTCAACTATTATAGGTGATATATAGGGGTGCATCCATGGAGTTGGCTTACACTTTTTGGAAAGGCACTTTCGGAAAAAACACAAAAAAGTACCTCGATCGAGCAATTTTTAAACCCTCGATCGAGGTCATAACACCTTGATAGAGGGTTTAACAAAACCTCGATATAGGTTTTAAGAATACCTCGGTCTAGGTTTTAAAAAAACCTCAATCTAGGTTTAAAAAAAACCTTGATCAAGGTTTTAAGTCCGTGATCGAGGTCCTTGTGCAAAACAAATTATAAGAAGAGGTTTAATCGGTAGCTCGATCGAGGGTTTAATAAAACCTCGATCGAGCTTATTTAAAAACCTCGATCGATGGATGTTAATACCTCGATCAAGCTCAATACCTCAATCGAGGGCCTGAAAAACAGATAATTATCCCTCTTACAGGAAAATCAATGTTTCTCTGTGTCTTCTAGGGGTGTAAACCCTGCCCTTCATGGCACATAACTAAGCGGAGTTCATACCAATAGATTCATCACCGAATCCTGTATCCATTGAGGTATCATGCATGGGTTTTGGAATTCATATGTTTTTTTTAATTAGTTCTAAAACTTACACTTAGAAAACCTCACAACAACTTCGAAGCAGCTCAAAGAAAAATACGCAGGGTAAAAAACACACATCCAAAAATTTCTTTAAAATGCACAGCCCGCACATCGACGCGTCCTCTTCAAAAGGCTATCTTTGGTTTTTCAATTTTTTAAAACAGTGAAAATAAAGCTGGGATGGACACACATGTGTATAAAATGATGCTGAAATCAGATGTGGTCAATTTCAAAAAATAATAAATAATTGTATATTGTGAAATAAATTAACAAAAAAATATGTAGACCACATTGCATTTTGTGTAGATCATGCTCATATATATATATATTAAATTATTATTGTAAGATTGAATTATTGGGGTTGGACATGGGCCACTTATCAACTTCTTCAAAATTTTAAGGTCACACAGTTCATTAAATGCGAAATTTCACACATTAAATGACATCGAAATATTTTTTTAAATATCATTGGGAAGCCAACATAATATTCTACAATTTGTTTTTTACTCCATGTCGAAATTCGCATGGTATATATACGTTTCAAGGCCTCCTATCTAGCACATGAGTAAAAAATCAGGTTTTCATCGCCAAATTTGGCCAAAAAGTGTTACCCACCTTCATGGAATCACCCATAGCTTAGGCTTGTGCCTGGATAAATTAAAATAGAGATAGTTTGACTATTTAGCATACCTTCAATTTTGACCATAGAATTCTGGTGGTCTTCTTATCGATTTTCCAATGTAGCACAGATTTTGGGCATGCTCCTTTCCATGTCCCCAAATGTGACTGCTTCTTGGATAGAAAGATTATTAGAATTCTTTCTTCTTACTAGACAATATTTAAAGTAGTGTGGCCCTCCACAGTCCCAACATTTTAAGTGATCTTTTTGTGTTGGATTCTTATTAAGGACGGTTGAAGGTTATTTTACTATGGAATTTTGGGGTTTAAAGCCTTGGTAGTTATTACCCTGATATCCGCTATAGTTATTTCTTAGGTTTTTATGGAACTTATTATGCTTCTTTCTGGGATAAAAATTATTTGGCCTTCTATTTTTCCAAGATGGTATACTTTCCCTTTTATTCTTGTTTTGGTCATAACAAAATTTTTCCTTCCTCGTCACTTCCTTTAGCTTCTTCGAATTGTCGTACTCAATCTGTTCTTTGAACATGATGGGAAAACAACTAAGGACCATTGTATTTTAGGTTTCTCATCAATCATATAAGGAACATAACGAAACAAACTTAAAAACTTGCTGCGGATTTCTTTCATCGTCGTTGCTCCTAGCCTTGGTTCATAAAACTCTTTTTCCTTTTCTTCATAATATTGTTGTGATGAGCACTTTATTTTAAAGATTTTTTTTTAATGTTTTCCAAGTTACATATCTCTCTTTTATCCCTTTATCCTTCTTTATGTCTTGCCACCATATATCTTCTTTTCTAGTCAGATTATAGATGGCCATTTTAGCTTTTAACTCATCAGAGTAGTTGTATATCTAAAAATACTTTTTCATTCCAGACAACCAGGCTTCTGCCTCTTAACCCTTTTCAATTTCCCCATAAAACATGGGTGGTTTAATTTCCTAAAATCTCCAGAGATTTCCTCATAGGGTTTGTATTTCTATTTCTTTTTGTTATCGTCACTAATTTTGCTTGACTCTTGCTATTTTCTGTGATGTTTAACTGACTCTTCACTTGAAGTGTCAGATTTATGGCTGGAAAATTCTAGCTTTCTACCCTTACGTTTGTAAAGTGCATTTTTAGGAATTTCTTATTCAGATTCTAGTATTTTTGTCTTTTTCATCGTTATGATTTTTTTGCTAACAAAATAGCATTTAGTTCTTCTTGATCCTTTAGAATTCACTCGTTATATTCTTTAACTTTTCTCAGTTCATATATTAACTCCTTAAGAGTTTGTTTTAGTTCAGACTGACAGTCATTTAAGTCTACCCAAGTTTCTCCATCCCTTATGTTACCCTCTTTGTTATTTAAAGGATATTCTGGGTGATGTTCCTCTTCTGCAGACATCTCCACATCTGCCATGTTTCCTGCAAAATATAGTTGTGCTTCTCTTTGTTGTTTGTAAGGAAATTTAAACAAATAGTTGTGCTTCTCTTTAGTTTTATGTTTTTTGTAGCAATTCTAATGTTGAGTCGATCCAGGCCTAATGTTGTAACCGTATTCTAAACCATTATGTAACACACCTCAAAAATTCATAACTGTAACAGGGAATTACTGAACCTTGAGAATTTATTGCATATTCTCGGCATTTACTTGCTCATTCGACCTTTCCCAATCTCAGAACCTATTTATGACAATTAGGCTTTGATTCATTTAATTGTTTTAATCATGTTTTCCTAAGTTAATGTTCATTCCGCAAGGACCCTTCTGCAATGACCATTCTGCAAGTACCCTTCCGCAAATACATATTATGGATTGCGGGTCTCCATTAAACTACAAATAAAATTACCCTTCAGCAAAATAACCCTCTGTAATATCAGTCTTTCCGCAACTCAATATTTCCGCAATCAAGCTTCCACAAAACTATTCCGAAAGAACCTTTCAAACAAGATTCTTTCCTTATGCAATTGCCTTTCCGCAAGATTATTTCCTTCCACAAATTCCTTATGCAATTGTGGATTCCATATTACATTTTAACCTTTAGAAATTATTCTCCTATAACTAACCTTTCGCAATGCAGACTGTGGGTTGCGGGACGTAATTTGACTTTTTATAAATTATCCCTCTGCAATGCAAATTGTGGATTGCGGGATGCATTTTAAATTTTTATAAATTATCCCTCTGTAATTGACCTTCTACAATGTGGATTGTAGATTACGGAATGTATTTTTAACCTTGTAAAATTAACCCTCTGAAATTAACTATCAGCAGTGCAGATTGCGGGTTACGGGTTATATTTTTAACTTTTTACAGCTAACCCTCTACAATTAACATTCTGTAATGAGGATTGCGGATTGTGGGTTATAATTTAACTTTTTTAGAATGAACCCTCTGAACTTAACTTTGCGCAATGTAGATTGCAGGTTGTGTGTTATATTTTCAACTTTTTAGAATTAACCCTCCACAATTAACCTTCTGCAATAAAGGATTGTGGATTGCAGGTGGATTTATAACCTTTCTTGTGAAAATGTGCTTCAGCAAAACATCTTCCACACTTTAAGATATTTGAAGTTGTTGATCCATTCTAAGGGAGATTTGCAGTTACAATAGGAATTTGGCCATGAATTAAACTATAGTTATACTTGTACAATTCATTGTTTCAATCAAAGGTTGTCATGTTTTGATGGGCTTATGTCCCCGAGTAAGTTGGTAAAATTCTTTTAGATCTGATTACTATTCTTGAATAACTCTTAGCAACCATCTATGATGGGATTATTACCAAGCATGGGAAGAAATATTCGCTACTGCAATTAGTTTTGGCATCTTGAATTAAACTATAAGATGGATTACAATGGTTCCCATAAAATTTGGTTGTTTAACTGAAAAAGTAATGATTGATAGGATATTTGTAGATCTGTAATTGGTTAACTGTATAATTTAAAAATCATTTAATTGATGATTTCCAAAGATCCTGATTTGAACGGTCTTGATGGTACAAAGGGTTTATGAGATAAGGTTTTAATTTTATAAATTATAGATATGTAGTTAAATGCGACTTACAAACTGATAACAAAACCGTCCAGCTTATAACATTTCAGACTAAGTTTACGTAGAGAAACGCCTGTAATATTCGATCGTGAATGTTCCTATACTCTGACTATAAATTTTATATAAACCAGTTATTCCTATTTACCTTGATCGTAACCATTAACTAGATCTATTTCATAATACATTATGAGATTCATTTAACATTAATAATTCCCAGACATGTAAATAATTTAAGAACAAGTATTGAATTCGAAACCATAATAGATCAACAACAACCAAATCTAAATAATTATGCTCAAAACAAATTACTTACTACTACAATAGTAACATTACTAGAAATCCTTGATGCGGGTATGGATGCCCGACCTTATATGCATTTAAGAAAGCATCTAACATTGTACCTATCTAATATACTACATAAAAACATGGGTATTTGTTCTTTAGAAATGCGTAAACACTACTGCCTAGAAGTATAGCTGCGATTCAACATTAAATACACATTCTACTTTTACTAAAATCAGTCATAAGCAACAGAGTAAGACCTAGAACCAATGTTGGGAAAAATAAAGTGGAGAAGTTGTTCCTCCCAACCAACTCCCAGTGCAACCAAGCTACTTGCCCCAAAACCCCCAAGCCTGTTCGCTGAACCACAAGAGATAAATCTTTCAATGTTCCATCTCTTGCATTTCACAAATGTTAATCCTCGTCCATTGCTGGCCTCTTGTTGTTTATGGACATACTAATTTATAGTATTTTTCCTACGACTTAGGTCATTTATGAGTCTCCTGCTCTTTAGTACTCAACTAAGAGTGATGACCTGATTTTTTGGGATGATGCCTCATGCATCTTGAGTTCTCACTCAGTGGATTCTTCCACTTTTCTTTTCCTCTTGTGGGTTAGCAAACACTCTTCAATAGCTATATCTACTTTTGTTCCCCCTTCGACATCTTTTATTAAAAAAATGTTTTATTCTTGACTTTTCTGTCAAAAATAATAAAATAATAATTAAAGTATTTTCCAACATAATTAATAACAATTATTAATTCAGAGGTATTACATGGTTGCACTTGGAAAATTCAATATTCTTTAGAGGTACATTCTTTTCACAATAAGCTTATTAGTGATATGGTGTTTTCCCTTCCAAAGGTGATTTTTATTTTGGTTTGGCTTATGATCTACAATTTGAATTAGAGTTAGTGGAGCTTCTCAGGATACTATATACAAATAGGTACTGTGGATAAATAGTTCCTTTGTTTCCGGTATTTTTAAATAGAGACTATTTGATTCCTAGAGTTCATTAAATAGTCTTCAGTATAATATGGCTCATCCTTATAAAACCAAGAACATATTAAATTTAATTTAAAATTACCTAAATTGTAAAACACATTTATGTAATTATATACCAAATTTCAATTTAAAATTTCTGACTTGAAACTAAAGCTATTAGGAATAAAATATATGATAGAAAATAAATTACATAATAATAGCTATTACAATGAAATATTACAACCATATTTATAAGGTTCTTTAAATGCAAATACAACTAGCAAGAAACCATCGTCATTAAAACCATGTGCCTTAAAAACCACTTGTACATCCTTACTCATTCCCAATTCAAGATTAACCCTAACATGTAAATGTTCATTTTAAGTTATACAGAAAAACAAGTCATTTCTCAAAAACATTTGGATAAACGTTTAAAGTCTTCATTTGATGGTAAAATGTTTTTCAAATTTCAATAAATCTAGATTTTAAAATTTTATATGGATTATTTTAGTCATTACTTTTAATATTCATTATTAGTTTTAAAGAAAGACAAGTAAAACAATTTTTGGAAAACTATTTGATTATATGATTATTAATGTTACCCAGCTCATTCTTCTACTTGTATTTACCCTATTTTGAAATTACTCATTCTTCTACTGGTATTTACCCTATTTTGAAATTACTTAAGCAAGTTGGTCATTTCCCTCCAAGTAGAAATACTTATTAGACATTTTCGTAAATTAAAAAAGGTTTACACCTCAAGAGAACTTAATCCAGACACTTTGTATAGACATAATTAAGATGGACCTATACCCGTAATAAAATAAACTGTTATTTACTAATGATATTCAAGATGTACATATGTAATAATGTTTCCTCTATATGATTAAAATAAATGCTTTGAAAAATTAATTTATAATTAATATTAATAATCAATTTATTATTACTAATAAAATTTATAAAAGATAACCAAGTCTCATAATGACGTGTGAGCTGGGAAATCGGAGAGCAGTACCTTTGCGAAGTTAAGAAAATGGATGTATTGGCAATGTCCAACGTCCATCACAAGCGGCAATGAAAATTGAGCGGAGAAAATAAAAATGGTGATGTTGTTGGAAAATTAACGAGTTAAGTGTTCGTATTTAGTTGATTGGGAATAGGGGCGAATAAATCGGGTGAAAAATTCTACAATATTGAGAATTTTTCGGTATTATCATTTATTAAAATTAAAAATGGTTATGGAGTTGACCTGATTTGAGAGGATATAGAGGCAAATAAATTGGAAATTGGTAAGAGCTATCTATTGAGTTGCATAGCATTTAATCCAGCTGCAACAAGTGATTGTTAGATTTTGAGCTGCTCCAGATTTAACTGTCATTAAATCTATTGCATCGGGCATTAAATATTTTGCAATTTAATAGAAAAAAATCTTAATATTATCAGATTCTAACCAAATATGATAAAATTTAGATAAATTTGAAAACATTATGATAGAAATGTAGATATTGAGTTGACTTGACTGTAACATGGACGAATAAATCTGAAAAAAAAAAGAAAAGGTGGTGACAGAATGGTCGGTATTGAGTTGACTATGAACCTACCGAAAATTTCGTCATATAAAAAAAATCTCAATATTATAACATTATATAGTATTGAGTTGACTTGACTGGTAATATGGACAATATATAAATCGTGTGAAGATTCACATCGAATCAAATTATCAAATTTCTGAATATTTTTAGTCTCATTAGGTCAAATTAACTATGGAATGGAATATACATATTTTAATGAGCATCAATGTAATACTTCTTGACATATAGATCATAGTTTTCCAAAGTGTTTTATTAGTTCCATTACTATTATTAATAATAATGGTCTATGGTTTATGGAAAGTGTGAACTCATCGGGAATATGGGCTAATAAATCGGGTGAAAATTTCTACAATATCGAGAATTGTTCAGCATCATCATTATTAAAATGAAAAATGGTTATGGAGAATTTCTCATCATCGTTATTAAAATGAAAAATGGTCATGGAGTTGACCTGACTTGAGAGGAGATATAGGCAAATAAATCGGGATAAAATTTCTTCACTGGAGAAAAATCTTAGTATTATCAGATTCTAACGAAATACGGTGACCGTGGAGGAGTTTGGAAACATGATGATATAAATGTAGGTAATGAGTTGACTTGACTGGTAACATCGACGAATAAATCTGAAAAAAAAAATCAGTTATATCATATTATAATGAAAAGGAAAGATGGTGAGAGAAGTGTCTATATTGACTTGACTATGTATCAACAGAAAATTTTGGGGAAAAATAATCAGTTTAAGGTCCAACGGCAACAAGCTGGTTATTGATCACAAAAAATTTAGTCATATAAAAAATTATCAATATTATAACATTATATGACATATAAATGTGGGTATTGAGTTGACTGAATAAATCGGAAGAAAATTTCTTTAATAGATAAACTTCTCAATGTTATGAGATTATAATGCAAAAGGGTTGGTAAACCTATCATAGAAATAGAAATGTCGGTATTGAGTTGGCTTGACTGGGAATATGGACAATATATAAATCGTGTGAACATTTCTTCAATAAAAGTAAAATCGCGGTATTATTATATTCTAATATAGATTGACTTGACTTCTTTTTTTCATGCCAAAAAACACAATATTATATAAGATTGACTTGACTTTATTGCGGCATAAGTGTGAGTTGTTTGCATTAACGGTTTATTCTGAGACATTTGTGCATAAGGGCGAAGAAATTTGGAGGAATTTCGTTCATAAAGATAGAATCGCCGTGTTGCCAAGTCGAACGAGGCGGCCTGTGAGTTGTTGAGAGAGCACGGAACTTTCAAATGTTAGGGTTTTAGAGGTTTTTGTCGGTGGTATATATATATATATATATATATACCATGAAGACTCACGGCATCGTATGAAGACTCACTCATGTTTGGCTGATGATTCGATGACAATATTAATTGAAATAATTTGCAACAGTACATTTGCATTTTGATTGTTGTAGTTATTAACTACTAAATTAATGTTAATGTTCATTCATGGAAACTACTGGTTAAGTGCATGGAAAAGGGCTTAAGCTTTAAGAAACGTGTAATTGTCGTGATAACTAATGAATGCCCAGGAAGATACTGTGCTTTTGGTGGAATTTTATTTATTTATTTGAGATGATGAATGCACCGAGGATGACACTATGTGTTTGCTAGAATACCGGCTTTGACACGAGCGGACCAATCCTTGGAGTGAATTAATAGAGGACCCTAAAAAGGATTTGTGTCCCCTTATGCACCTGCCGACTAGATGTTAATCATATTGCCATTGGGTATTGGTGAAAGTAGGTTGAAATCTTTAATGGCAAGTCAATTCAAGAGATTTGTCCATAGCACGATGATAGACATAGGTCAAACATCTCCTAAAAATAGAGAGATTTAGGCATTTTTTATGCTACATATGCCACACATCTTTGGAGAGAATTAAGAGAGCACCTTAAGAAGGAAGGTATTTTTTTTTCTAATCTCTTAATATGGTGAGATTTGAAGACAAAGTAGTCCTTGTTCTCCTTCTTTAAGTTTAAGGACCATGGATGATGTGTATAGAGGTCCTAAGGAATATGGTTATATCCCTGAGTGTAGAGATGATCGGAGAAAACTTTCATCTATCTAAGGGGAACTCTTTAATTGCAAGACAACAAGAGTTTGGTGTATCTAGGAGGTCTAATGAGCTAGACATTAAAAATAAGATATATATTATAATTGTAATCGATATTTAATGAGTTGCACAATAGGTGCAACACGAATGCACAAAGATAAGAAATGAAGATCTCATCTCAAATGCCCATGATGTTTACCTCTTTTTAGGAGAGCTCTAGTGATACCATAAAGAAGTTATGTGGATTTAGCCTATCAATATCAACATGGAGGAGATGGATAAAATAATCCACTCTAAGCTACTAGTGGGAGTGAATCCTACTATAGTGTGATACATAGAAAACCTAACTTCAAGATATGAGTACCTAAGATGACCCATTTAAATAATTCCCATTAGCGTAAACCTCTAAACCACCACAACCTTCAAGGCCATATTCAAGGAAAATTTTAAGGATCCATACTTATTTAAAAGTGTATAAGCCTTGGGAAATCTTAGCAATTCTTAAAAGTCAAATATAAAATATTTGGCGATATTTTTCTAAAAATGTTTCAAAATCTAAGGATTTTATATAGTTTATATAATAATGAAGTGTTTTTTAGAATGAAAAATTTTTACCCCATCAAAATTGGGTGAGACATGGCTTCAAAAAATGCAAATTGACGAATCTTTTTTTGAAAAAAACATGGAAAAATAGCTCATGAGAAAAATGGTGCCCCTTATATTTTCCTTGGCCATATCTAACAATGAGTGGGCCAATGTCAAAATATAAAAGAATGATGGCCTAAGGAACGAAACTCTTTGCAAGGATTTGTTTTGAAAGCATCAAAACGAGGACTCTCTCTATATGTGGCCAACTATAACTTGAAGATTAAGGTCCCCAAATATCACATTCATAAAGAAGAATAAGCACAAACAGTGAATGAAAGATGGCATATTTTTCCTTGAGGTCGTGAAATTAAGGTTCCCAACATTGCTTGTTAAATGGGAGTAATCACTATGTAACCTTTACTTAAATAAGCCTCTCTACTACTAGTGTCAAATTGAAGCATGTTGTAGTGGGATAGTTTACTCATGTGCATGAAAATGTCATTTATGACTGTTGGTAAAAAATATTAAATGATTAATAGCATATCCAATGATTTAAATTGTCAACTCGAGGAGAGCCTAAGCTTGTGAGGTACAAGAAAAATAGACATAGGATTAGAGTAAGACTATCATATTCTAATGTTTCAAAAGGAACGATTGCATGACTGTCATTGAATCCAAATCTAAGAAAGAAAGAAATAGCAGAAAGTAAATTTAATTTAAGAAAGTGTGAAACTTGCATGAAAGTAAGCCTACTTAAGAAAGCACATGAAATTGCATAAATTAAACCTAATTACGAAAATATGAAATTAAACAAAGGAAAAATCATCTACAACAAATACATGTGACAAGTGACAAATAAAAAATGAAAATGGCATGTGAAAAATGACGCGTGAGCTCACATATATAAAATCTATATTAAGAATTCATAAGAAAGAAATCCAAATTAACATGAGAGAGTAAAAGGATTTGCATTAAACCATCATCTCCATTGCATAATAATCAAATTCATGACAAACTAATTGAAATTATGGCTAAATCCCACTCAGGACTAACTTTCTATTCATGACTTGCTTCCTATCAACTATTCACTTTCTATTAGCTTCTTACTAACTCAAATGAAGAGAGAGCACTCTTATTTATACATGAGTTGATTTGAATAGAGGATAAGCAACTCATAAATGTAAATCCATTTTTCTCTCAACCAATTTCCCATAATTACAAAATACAGATCTGTTTAAATCCTCACAAATCCTCTCATGATATTCGTACACATTTACAAAGCTCATCCAACTTTGAGATATAAATGAAAACCTGTTAATTTTCTAATATTTAATCATAAATTCTCTTAAAATACTTAAAATAAATGAATTGGAAAATAATAAGGTAAACACATATTTATTCATGAAAAATGGTATAATGAATGGAGTAATGGAATGTGTATGAATGAGAGGAATAGTGAAAGGAAAATAGGATGAAAATGTGGCATTTGGGTGACCCAACAATGACATTGAGAATGAGAGTGGAGATTGGATATAGGAAGTGGTTTTCATGTTTTTAGTGTTTAAGAGATCCATAACTTGAGTTAATACCCCTTAAGAGATGACCCTTTTATGGGGTGTACTAATTCCCTACATAATTGAGAATTTTCAAGCCTGGGTTTCTACCTAGTTACATCCAAGGAAATTTTTTAAGGGTCCACAATTTTATTAAAGTGTAGAGGCCTTGACAAATCATACTAATTCTTAAATTTCCAACCATAAAATGTTTCTTGATATTTAAAAAAAAAAATTCAAATTTCTAAGGATTTTATATAGTTTATGGACTTTTTTGTGATGCTTAGAGTAAAATATTTATATCTTGTGGAATTTGGGAAAATCATTTTAGAAACAAATGGAAATTGACAAATCTCTATTTGGCCCCTGAGATCACCATGGGGGAACCTAAAGGTAGTGATCAAGCATATGAGGCTTGAATTGTGTTCATTGTGCATCCATAAGTGGATCAAAACCCACCATCTTGTCATCCTTAAGACTGAAAACTATTTCTATGGTTACATCGATAATTTAGTGGTGGTAGGTAGGTGAAGGGGTCATCTATGATCCCAAAGGAAAAAAGGAAATTAACTATTCTTGGGGTTATGAAACAAACTAACAATGATGTGAAAGAAATAACAACCTAGCAAGGCTTAGTTTCTCTAAAGGTAAAAGGATTACGATGTGAAATAATGGTCAAGGATTCAACATTAATTTTAAGCTCATTATTCCATCAAATTGCTTTTCAAAACGTTAGACTCATCTAGAGGATTGTCACTTTGAATCAATACATAGATAAGGTAGACTTCTTCCAACTTTTGTGAAAGAAAAAGAATAGATTGATGCACACTCTTAGCCTCAAAACCTTTCTTTAATGAAGGTTTATATAAGGTAAATGGTGGGATATATATTTCTTTCCCCTCCCATGAATTGGATACATTTTATGATAGTTTTGACATATTACAACATTTATCTCATGATGCAATTGTGAGTGTCCATCATTCACTTCAAAGCATACTTCTCCCTCACACGAAAAGTAGCGAGGTGATCTCAACCGAGTATGGGGGAGATGTTGTCACATTACGTTATGTAACATAATGTTCCAAAAAATAAAGAAGTAATTAAAAAAATCATATCTTCTTATAAAAAAAAACATAGATCTATCTTAAATAAGATATATTAAGGACCGGGAGGGATCCAATTTTGTGAAGTCTAATTCTTTTATCTTAATTTTTTTACACATCAAGAAAAAATTTAAACCTCAAGAAATGGATCCCTCTTGGTGTTTAATAGATCCGGGTTTAAGATGGATCTATGCTAGTTAACTTCAATACCGAAAGTTAGGTAACACTTTTTTTAATTAGGGTGTTGTGGTTATTGAAGTTAGGAGAGTTAATATTTATAGGATTTTTTAAAAAGTGGTATCCAATGCATATTCCTATACTTTACTGTCTAAAAAATATTTTAGTCCAAACTGATTACTAACTATGAAAATGTTTAGTGGTACATGCAAATGAAATTGTCAAAAAACAAGCAAAAGTTTTACCCAAGTTCGAGGGACAATTCAACTTGTATGCATGTGGTTTCATTAGGAGAGTCTTTATGGTCTAGTTCAATGCTATCATCATTACCCTTTCCCTTATCTCTAGTAGTAAATGACCATTGGAAGTAGATAGGGTTCTCTAGTTGGGGATGGCCTTTCTTATATTTTGTTCGAATTTGAATGGCAAAGACACACTACAATTGTGAAATCAATTGTTGTTTTCTGTGTGAGATCAAGGATACTCAAAGGTAGTTTAAACACTACAAGATTGAGGTAGTTCAAGAACAATGCAATATAATAAACTCCATTATCCACTAGAAGATTTGGACAAAGAATTCGACAAGAAGCTTAAGCTAGAAAATTGGGTCATGAGTTAGTGTGCAACGAAAACCAAAACACATATTCTAGAACTCACATATGTAGTTCAAGAACAATGCAATATAATAAACTCCATTATCCACTAGAAGATTTGGACAAAGAATTCGACAAGAAGCTTAAGCTAGAAAATTGGGTCATGAGTTAGTGTGCAACGAAAACCAAAACACATATTCTAGAACTCACATATGAATAGACAAAGAGGTTAATGCATTCATGTAAATTCATCTTTCAAAATACCTCTAGTTCTAGTCTCATAGATTGGTTTTTGTAGTCTCTTGTTTGAAGGATTTTGATCCACCTTAACCTCCCATAGGACGTTATCTCAAATCATACCCAATAGACTTTAGTTCCTCTAGGGATTCCCTCAATGGCTTTGGTTTGGTAATTGAAAAGATTTGGACATCCTACACTCTTTGAACTAGGAATCGGTTGAAGCCACATGTGAAATTCAACATTGTAGCTCATGCTAAAGTGGGGAAGTTGGGGATGTTCTTGAAGGATGATGTGATAGAGAATAAGGTGGGATTGAAAGCTAAATCCCTTCAAGGGAATAATTTCTAATTTTTCCTATAATTGGTATGTTTTTTTAATAAATTTTCTTTCTATTTAAATATGTAAAGTAATACAATTGCCATACTTATATAAAAAGTTGAAACCGAAAGGTAAAAACAAAAAAAAATGGACATCATATTGTATATTTTGGATAATAGATTACAATTAAACTCTTCAATTTTGTACATTACAATGTTATATGGTTCGACCACAACACTTTCTAGTATAAAATATTTACGTTATTATGAAAATAATAATGAAACTTTATGATATTAACTTAGTAATGAAAACCATGTTTATAAAACTATAATGGCATCTAGAGAAGCGAGCTGCTCTCCAACCCAGTATGCGGGAGATCCTGTCACGTTATGCTAGCCGACATAAATAAAAATATATAAAAAATGAAAAATGAAAAATATAAATTACATATCGACTTAAATAAAATATAAAAAAATTAAACTAGCATAGATCCATTTTAAACCCATCTTTATAGTATTGAGAGAAATCCAAATAGCAAAAGAAAAATATACACCTCAAAAAATTGAATCTCTCTTAATGTTTAATAAATATAAATTTAAAATAAACCTATACTAATACTATTATACTAATACTATTTGATATGGTGTATTATTTAATTTTATATCAAATAATATACTACTACTTTAAGCTCAAACACTCAAATCGTGATCTCTAATAAGGCTATTAGTGAGGGTATTCTTTAGTCGTGACTCATTCTATTTGCATATTGAAGTTGTGTTTAATAACTAATTGGAATATTGTAAAAGGTTTCATTAAATTTAAAATTTAAAATGGACTTATGAAGTTCATTGTTCTTAATTATAATTTTTGTAATTATAAATTTAAAAAATAAAATTAAAAATTAAAAAATAAATATATTAATAAAAAAATTGGAATATTACCACATTATTTTGTTGAACATATTAAAGGGTAAGATTTTATGATCATAAATCATGACATGTATGTTTACTCATAAAGCTTCATAATTATTAATTTGAATAATTTAAATAAAATCATTAATTTGATTAATTTAAAATCTTTATATTATTAAATTTAGATATAAAAATGTATAATTATGCTAAAAGGATATGGATTTTTGTTATGTAAGTATGAATATCAACTTAAAAAGAAAAAGAAAAAAAAGTGTAAAAATGGGTTTTAAAAATGACACTATTGATTTCAAAAGTGTGATTATTCATTCCTAAAGTGTTAATTTTGAATAATTTCAAACTTAAAAATACAATCTTTCATTCTAAAAGTGTTATTTTTAAAAGTGTGAATTTAATTTTTTTTTTTTTAATTTCTATACCAAATTTATAAGTTTTAATATATAATTTCTACAATGTCTATTTAGATTTCAATATTTTGAATTTTTGAATTTTTTTCTTAATATGTATATTATAATATTGAATTTTTTCTTAATATGTGTATTATATCTAAATATAGTTTAATTTACAATTATCAACATACTATTTTTGTGTATACACATGCATAATATAACTATCACACTCATTGCTAAATCTATGAAGACTAAAGAGATGCAATAAAGCAAAAGCAAGTGAAAATAATCATTCTATTTTAGAGTTGTACTTTAGAATAAATATTTAAGGTAGAATCTCTCGAATAAATTTTATCACTTCCATGCTCAACATTATGCTCCTTTTTTTCTTGTTGTGCTTTGATTGCTACAAGGATTTCTTAGTTATTATTATTTTTTATCATTTCTATCCCACCCTTCGTGACCATGTGATGCTATTAATATCAATGAACATATTATCTTCCAAACCAACATCACACTATTGTAATTTAATGAAAGACTTTTTTATACAGTTCTTTGTTAACCTTTGATGTTCAAATTGGATTACACCATTCAAACTCTACTTTACAAGATTCAATAGTAGCATGTGGATCTTGATAAGCATTTCCAATTTCCCTACCCAACCATATCCAACAATTATGATATTGAAATTTTACTATCAACATTTGTGCACATTAACATCATTATTTCGAGAGAATAGATCTCTAGGATTGTTACCTAGAGGTACAACATAGCAATCCCCAATCGTGGGGGTATTTTCACTCAAGTACGATTCCGTACGCTACAAGGAAAACACCTTCTAATTAAGATTTAAACAAAACCTCCAACATAAAAATCATCTTCATCTAATTATAATGAAGGAAGGAGGTTAAAGTTTTTTTCGAATGTTTTGTATCCAATGCACTTCTTGTAAATAAATAGTGCACATAGAGATAAGAAATGGTGTGCTTTAAAAAAGTGCACTGACAAACTTATTAAAAAAATTGAAGTCAATAATTTATAGTGTGTTCATAAAAAATAATCATACCAGTGTATTTTTATTTAACCATATGTACACCAATGCATTTTATCCAAGTGTATCGAACTAATTGAAATGATTTTAAATTTTTAAAATAATTTATCCATTACTTGGTGCACAGTGTGCCTAACAACACATGTTGTTGATCTAAAAATATCGGAGGCTCAAGGATTGAGCCTCACCTATAAACTAACTCACTAACAACTTAACTTAGAATATTAGGAATAACATAAAATAACACAATGGAAGAAGAAGAATACTAACTTGTATTTAGAAGGATGCTTGTTAGGCCTTTATACAACGTTACATAAAAGGGAGCTCATTAATGAGGATGCATTATTTAATCATAGATGTAAGTAACTCTAACTAATTTATCTAAATCACTAATGGGATCAAGAGTGAAAAGGAACTCCCTATACAATAAGTGGAATAATTAATCCCTTACTCAGTCCAATCCTCTCAGTTGAAAAAAAAGGCATCCATGTTTTCTGCCTCTCAATTTAAGTTTAAGAGCATTGTGGAGGAGTGAATGATGTCATAGTTACGAAGAAGCTATAATGGTGTTGGTACAAAGGATTGTCGGTGTTACAAGAACTAGGATGTTGGAGACACTTGGTTTCTCAGTGTATTGTGTCACGTAGATGGAGAGGGTGGAGCCACATGGCTGCCTTGGAAATAAAGTGAGTCCTTGTGGACTAGTGAAGATGAGATTTTGCAACCGAATGGTGTGTCTTCCAGAATATTGTTGTGCCACTTCTTCTTCCATGTTTCAAAGATGAAGTAGGTGGATGATTCCATGACGCTACTAAAATGATGTAGTCTAGGTGGGGAACCCCATGATGCCAAACCAACATGAAACGTGCATTACCAAAATGACATGAAATGTGCATATGAACATAGACTAAAATGTGATCCCCGTGTATACCTGAAAAACAAATTGTGTGTGAGGGCAAAACATCTGCAAATAATGAGGTGTGTGTTGTTGAGATATAAGAATTCTAGAGTGAAGGTTGTGATTGAGACTGATTATGAACAAAACTAAATAGAGCTAGTTTGACTACTACAAATGAAAAACTATTGAAACTATTATGGAAAATGAACATGGAACAAAAGTTGCACTTGGTGTGAAACCAAGGGAAAGTCATGGAGGATTGTGTAAATATATAGATTAAGTTGCATGTGGAGAATGGGTAAGCATGATCTGTTCACAATTTCAGCTCTTGGAGACAATTGGGGAGAAGAAAATGCAGCTAGGGTTGTTTGTGTGTAACAAAAAGAAGAAGGAGAAGCAGCAAATGGATCTAAAGAGGTGTCCAACACGTGATGGGAGGAGTTGAATGGTGAAGACGGGGGAAATAGTTGGAGAAAAAGTTGTTGGGTGAAGAGGGTGTGTCGCGAATAGTACTTGGACAAGAGTGGTTGTCTTGTGTGGACAATGCGAAATGAAAAGAAGCTACATGGAAGTGATTGTTGGACTAAATCTGTGTGGAGATGGTGTGACTGGTAAAATGGAAACTTTTGTTTCCAAAGTAGAACTAGATCTATGTGTTGAAGGTATATTTGCAAGAACATTGTTGAAATCAATAGACCAATGCTTTGTAACAGTTGACGACGCACCATGATAGGCTAAAATATAAAAAAAGTCCAATCATAAAATTTATTTTTCATTGTTACAATGCTTCTATAAAGCTATACAAGCACCGGTTATCAAGCATGCAGAGAACCATCTCATGTCACATTATTCTTGTACCACTGTACTTGTCCGTTTTTGTGCATTTGGTATTTATTGGTGGTTGTTTTGGAATTTCCAAACAACCAAGTTTTTTCATTTTTTCTGTACACCGTAACCATGCCTCCTTGGTGCCAAAGGCACTCGGTAAATCAATTCTTATCCTCCAATTTAACATTTTAGCATATTTAATTTCAAAATCCATCTTTGTAGGAGTATAATTCTCAAAATAATTAAAAATGTTTATACTAATATGAAACCCAAGCTTGAAATGCATTGTGTTATTGTGTGGTTATAGGTCGCACCATCATCAGCGCATACGCGTAAAACACGTATCATTATATTTTATGCACCAATAACATATTTAAATTTTGAAAACCATGTAACTAATTTCCATCTGGTGCATTGTTTCTGTGTATATGTATGTTAGATGCACCAACATCATATAGTATATAGAAAAAAACCTATAACCCACTAGTGCATGGACCGACGCACCATTGGTAGTGCATTTACTAATGTACTATAAAGTTATCGATGTGTTTCCTTATATTATATGGACCAGTAACAAATTTAAAATTTGGAAAACCCTAAACTTACTGGTGTGATATTTCGATCACCGTTTCCGGTGTGTATATGCATATTAGATGCAATAGAATATTAAAAATTAGAACCTAGAACACACCGGTGCATTTGTCGATGAACATTTTGTAGTGTGCTTAATATAACACCATGTAAAGTGCATTGAGGTTAACAAAGCCCATCGATATTGGGTAGGATATTCTTTCACATTCAAAGTACCGGATATACATTTCGGTTTGTTAACTTGCGTGTCATTCCCAATGCATTTGATAAAGCACCAGTTACTAGTTACTGTAACATTGAACATTATCAACATTGTAAAGAAGGAAGCTGCGTTGGAGAGTTGAAGATCTCGACATTTCGACCCCTACTCTGGGATCATCCTCAGGAGAACTAGAAGCTTATGGTGAGAGACAAGTGGCCCAAAAGATATATTTATACTCGACCTTTCGAAAACCTAGAATAAGTCGGTTCAAGGTTAATAGCAGTAGTTTTGAGTTAATTAAATTTAGAAATTTTTAATGTTTAGGGTTTCAATAACCAAAGGTAAATAATATTTAACCTTTGTTCTTAGTCACCAAGATAAGGTGACAAAAAATTTTATAATTAAAGGGTTAAGAGCAGTGATTTACTTTTTTTGTTTGTTTTGAATTAAGTTAAATGTTTTCTAAGTTTTTAGGTGCACCTCTCATGTGTGTTATGTGGACTATGCACACACCATACATTGGAGAATTTATTTACGGTATTGACGGGTAGAAATATACACATTGTTATGGTGTGCATGGGTAGAAATATATGCATCGGTTATTGTCCTTACGTAAAATAGTGTGCACCATTACTGTGCACCTATTTTAATAGTTACACGCCATTTATGAAATTGTTTGTTAGCACCCCAAAAATGAAAAAGTTCTTATAAGTATTTCATTTTACAAATTTTGTATTGTATTGATATGATTTATAATTAAATTTGCAAGTAAATCAAGGATAAGAAGTGTTAACACCAAAAAATTTGCCACTATGCTCATCCTCTAGCTTCACTACCATGTTCCATAATTTTCACCAAAAACACACTTCAATAACATGTTCTCCACAAAAAGGATTCAGTAACCCACAAATCCTAAGTCGAAAACCCATTTGACTCAAAAGTATTATTTCCCATCAAAAAAGGGAAATGTCGCCTAAATCCCTCCTAATAAAAGAAAAATTATCAAAATTTCTCCCAAATGTGCAAAAAAGAAAAAGGAAAATGAGAAAAAAATAAAAAGAAAGCGAAAGGAGGGAAAATATTAATGAGCCACCTAAAACCACGATTCAAAACCATGGGCCACCTAAATACCTCGAATTGGAAAACCTAAGGAAAAATGTTTATAAATAAGTGGTGAAGGATCCATTTTTATCATTACATTCTTATCCTATCATCACTTTGGCGTATTCTTACCAAAGATTACTGAAGCCACCCTGGTTGACTTCTCACTTCTCTCCTTCTTGGCCACCATTTTTTGTTATTTGTGTGTTAAGAGCCCTCGAGTCCACTTGGATACCAAGTACTCAGTAGCTTCTACCACTAATAGGTCCTACTCACATTTATTGAGGTAAACTTCAACCCATTGTAACCCATTTTTTACAAAATAAATGAAAAGGAATTATTTCCCTACCTTCTTCTTGCATAAAAAAAATGGGAATGGTACTTTAGTCTTTTCTTTCCATGTGCCTCACATAGGATAAATTTGTGATGTATTTCCATTTACTGTTTACTAGGGTTTATTGTGTTTATTCACATGTGTTATCTAGTTTTTATATCTCTTGGTCGTATGCATGCATAAATTAATTCTCATTCAACTAGTTTTACTACTCTTTATTGTCTTTTACTATTGTAGTCACATAATATCATTCAGTTTGCTACTAGGGATTCCACAAGCCTTGGTAGCTACATTCTTGTGCTAGCTAGCGCGAATAACCTATCTACATATTTGGCGAACCATATCAGGTCGATCCCTATATTCTCTAGTATTGGGTTTTTATTTTTCTATTGCATTAATATTTTCTCTATTTTTTTTTTCTGTTACATGGTGTCTCTGACCCTGTCTATCCATTGAAAACATTAAAAATAACATATGATGACCATTCTAGCATCTATCAAGACAAAATATTTAAGAATTTTGTCATTTCAGTGTCTGTCTCATCTATTTTCATGTTTGGAATGAATCAGTCTCCCATTTTAGTTTGGAGAGATAAAATCAATCGCCCCTGAGACCCTAAAAGGTGCAACCTACTCCCTCGGATCCAGATCACTCATTTTCTGACAATAGAAGCCACTCCATCCCAATTAGGCCTCCTAAGAGTGACTTAGTCACCTAAAACCCCCTAATTAGGCCTCACCTTTTCTTCTGAAAAGGGTGACCCACTCACTTAGTTTTTCCCATTAAGGGAAACCCAATCGCTCTACACTCCCTAGTAAAAATGGCCTAACTATTTTCTAGGACTGTTGATCTTTAAATTAAGATATCTTTGCTTTCTGGAGTCGTTTCTGAGTAACTATTTTTTCAAACCATGTATTTTTTCAAGAGGAATTCAGATCTATAATTTGTTTATATAATATTTGCTTAAAAGTTATAGAAATCTCTATATGTTTCACACCCTATACCTTGCGTCTACATCCTACATCCTGGTCATATTTTTCCTTCTTCTATTTACGACATTATTTCTATTATGTTTACAATAATGTTTTGCTTGTTTTATCCTACTTTGGATCTACTTTTATGCCCCTTTTTAAGAAAACAAAATATGTTTGGTATATTCACTGCATTACATGAAAACCATAGAGATCTAGTTAAATTGCATCTTTCTTGTTTCAACAAGTTGCATGGTGAAATATGAATCATTTTTTTTACAATCAGATGTGGAAATTGATTTGAAAAAGAAAAAGAAAAAGTGTATTTTAGTTCTCTAGTTTAGTCTTTTCTTTCAACATTTATTTTCTAGTTATCTCTAGGGTGCAAACCACACTTTAACATAGTGGACACCTTAACTATTACACGCTTGGTTCATGACCCCAAGTAGAGACTAAAATGAACCCTAACTAAATAAACATTAACCTCACTTGAGGAAGAAAATAATATTGTAGTTAGGTAGGACATCGGAGATAGGCATCCAAACAATTCCCCCTTGTCACATATATCTGAAACATAGATGTTGACCTCTAGGGAGCCAAAATCCCCTAGCATTTTTTGGCATGGTTGATACCTATTTTTTAGAGGGCCTATCTCTTACAAGGGAAAGTCACAAGACTGGTTCTGAAATTCTAGGTGAAATACCCACTCTCTAGTTAGTACCGAAGGACACCTACTTGTTATCCTCATTGCACATACTAGTTACCGTACTAGTTTTCCAATGGCCAAAAAATGAAGTGGTGGATTTACCAATCCAGACATGCCTTTAACAGGGTAGCCTAGTTTCCTTTAAGTTTAGGAATCTTTTACCTAGGACCCCCCTTAGTAGGGGGATATCCCTTATCCATTTCGGTTTACTAGGATATGGATTTCATGAACATGTAGCGGATAGGGTTTGTGAGGGATTCCAACTATTAGTTAGGTGTTTACATGCTCGTATACCTCATAGTCTAGTGAGTCATTTTTCTTTTCTAGGTAGCGTTGTTTGTTGTCTTTTTTCCACTTTATTATTGATCACCTGCTGTAGCACACGGTTACAGTAGGTTTATTGAGTTTTCTTTTGGCCAAAGTGTCCCTTTTGTTGAGAGACCTCCTTCTGCACACTCGGCTACACTGGGATTTTTTAACGTACGTTCATCCCCCTGTTTAGCATTTACACTCTTATCACTATTTCCCATGTGAGGTATTCCTATCGAAATCAAGGGAATTCCCCTTAGTTTGTCTCTTTATCCCACACTTTCGGACCCTAGTTCAACATCGATCACTCTCTCCAAAATATGTTTTGAGAGATTCAAGTTTGACTAAAATTCCTCTCAATTGGAGTCACTCGTGCACTCTTCCACACATAGCCCCATGTATTCTCACATTCCTTCATCTGGTGGTGGTACTCCTGACCCCTTTTCTGGAGTATTTTATTTGGAGGCGGATCCAAAAAATGACACTTACCATATGGAAACCCTCCTACAAGGAACTTACCCATTGGAAACCTACATATAGGGAATCCATCCACAAGGAGCCCCTCCACAAAGAACCCAACCATCGAGATACCTCTTACTACAAACCCTCCTTTGGGAAACCCCACCATCAAGAACCCTCTTATTGGGAACCCTCTCATAGGATAACCATCCACTAATAATGCCTGTCAAAACCCCAATGCACTAAGTCGCTGTGGTTCTTAACTCTGTCAATAATTGCTCCCTTCCTTCTTGCAGCAATGAAGGGTCTCCTTCTACTCACATTGGTGGTTGTTTGCCTATTCTTAGGAGGTCACGCATCCCTCAGATTTTAGGTAAGAAGCTGTTAATTCTTACACTACTTTGAAATTCAATTTCTTTACATTTATAAGCATTCATTTCGCAAGTAAGATATTAACATTAATCTACTCTTGTTATAGGTGACAGCTTCAACGTTCGGGGGAAGTCGTGTGAGAAAGGAACAGTTTGCTATCCTCCGGTAAGCCCTGGACTTTTCCATGGCCGTCCCATCTTGTGCAAACCCTCATGGAAAGTTAAGGGTTGGTCGTTGCGGCCTGAAAGACCCTCATGGGTTTTGGTTGTTTTGGTTGTTTGCTTCGCTGTTTTCATAGTTTATTAAGACCCTCGCTTTACTGCAGGGCTCTCCGGCTTCGGCCGTGAGTTATTATTACTGAACTGGATTTTACAATTATAATCTATGTATATTTTAGATGAATAGGGTTTTCACCCTAATTTTTTACAGTAAAGAAAATAACTTCATCCCTTTTTACATTACTGTTAAGTTGTACTGTGCTTCTGCAATGTAAGGGATACTAGTTATATTTTATAATATGAGTTAAGATCGATAGACGAGCATTCTGCCATTCTGTCATTTAATTCCTGCTCAAGTATGCATTTGATTTTTACTGTTAATGATATCATTAGGGTTTCTGTATCTAGTTTATAAACTGACTTACTTGTTAATAAGAACTGTAAGTATTGATATATATAGTTTATACCCTTCAATGATATAGGGTTTTTATATTTTTTATTTTATTTTAATAATGTTCTTAAGTGTTGTTTATTTACCTTGAAGTACAGAAAGTATAAATAGTGCCAGTTTGCAATTAATGTAATAAGAACATTACCTTAAGTTCAACAATGATAATACTCCTATATTGTATGTAATAGAAGTTTATTGTTAATAATACAATAAATATATTATCTCTCCTGAGAGTACCAATGTTTCCATGGTTAATATTTAGTTTATTTTATAACATTCTGTTATTTATTTCTTGTGCCAATTATGCTAAATAC
>LPNX010837130.1:37305-53673 GCA_001517045.1 Pseudotsuga menziesii
ATTGGGTTCTTATTTGTCATCAATAGATTCTATTACTGATAAACTAAAAACATCTACGTCACTAAACCAGTTAAATTTTTATTTCATAACATTCAACCATTCGCAATTATTGAAACAAAGACAGTTAAGTAACAGAACCTGTTTAAACTTGGACAACAACAACAATGGGAGGCCGTTCCTCCCTACCAACTCCTGGAGAGCGCTCAAACAGTGACTCCTCAGGACCCCCGAGCTTGCTCTGGTATCCCTGGCTGGAACTAGGTGCAACAATAGTCAAATACTAGTCTTCAAACTTAGTATCAAATATGAACTTATCAATAAGTTCTCCTAGCTAATCAAGCTGTAATAAACCAAGTTACTGCAGCATTCCTCTCAAAACAACTTCCTTACTATTTTCCCTTTTTCCCCAAATGAATTTCCTGAATAGAATTCCACCTGAATGTTTCTTCTCTGGAAAATATCTGAGCAATATCAGCTCTATTCATTGGGTACTTTTAAAAGATTGCCTAGGTCTTTTGGGGTTAGTTGTCATTTATTGAGCCACCTGCTCTGATCCCACTTTCTTGGGGGATCATGACCCCAAATATAGGGAAGTTGCCACCTGCAACTTAGGAAGTGTTTGAGGATGCTGCCACTTGTCTTTTGCCCTCCACCTAGTTCCTTCCACCATTTTGACCAGTAACCTCTTATTAACATCTCTCCCAATGCTGTTGTCTCCACTTTTTATTTATTAATAATAAAATATTCAGAATTACATTCCACTTCTTTTGACTCGTCTGAGTCATCAGTTTCTACTTTACATTAAATTTAACACAATGTCTTAGGAAATGTAATTAAAATAATTAACATTATTTTACAAAATTGGGGTATGTGACAATGCCTTTCTAATGAACACGTCTACTAGGAACCCTAATTTGACTTTGACTCCCCTTAAAGATTACACATCTACAATCCTACCTATCATGGCTAGTCTCAACCTTCCAAATTCAGCACGATTAACCAATGATACGGTTTGACATGATCCTACATGGCCCCTAGTTCCAAATAATATTCCCTCATATATTCCTGAATTTGAAGGGAAAGTTTGGGAGGAACCCCAAAATCACGTCATGCCTTTTCACCTATGGTGTTCTTCAAACTCCATAGGAGATGATTCCATTAGACTACACCTACTACAGAGGACCTTCATTGGAGTTGTGACCAAGTGGTACATTGAATAACCTCATGGAACCCACCCTACCTTCACATTGTTAGCTTCCACCTTCTGATATTTATTCCATTTTCTTATGAGATGCAATGTTGGAATCGAAATCCTTTTGTCTTGAAGACAAAACATCACTACCCACATCACAGACCACATCCATGAATGGCATAAGTGATGTAGTTTATGCAATATTAAGCTCGGTGATAGGATTTTCCTTGATTGGTTCTTGAAGCATCTCATCCCCTCCATTGCTAAGGACATTACATCCAAACACTGGTAGACTAAGGAATATCCTATCCTCAATCCCATTATTTCGACCTTATATTTGCACAGTTGGGCTAGCTTTACACCATCCTTCATGATGCCCCTCATGGAGACTCCTCTTGGAAAGATAGTTTTGGGGCATCCCATGTTGTGGACAGTGTCATTGGATCTATCACATCAGTCATTAGACCCTACATGCATCTACCTTTTGCACCAAATCCCACCTATGACAACACCCCTATTGTTGTGTAGCCTTCGATGGGATATTTTCCAACTCTGGGTTATGGCCTCGATTTTTCCTATGCATCCTCACATTATGGAGAAACACCCTCTTATGTTCCTCCGGTCCCAAATTTTCATATTCATGGACCAACCTATCAAGGACCCACTTTAATTGGTCCTTAATCTTACTATGTTGGCACACCACCAACCCCACCTCAAGCTCCTCCCATTCTATAAGGGAAATTTTATGCCTAAAAGAACCAGGAACAAATGCAACTTGACCGTAATAAACAACAAGGGAAACTTAATTGCATAGGAGGTTGAAACCATGGTAACAACCAATTCTAGGGAGGGGGAGGACCACCTCCTAAATCCTAGGAAACAACGGATCCAATCCTACCAATCAGGATCTTAACCAACCCACCAAGCAAGGAAATAACCCGCAGTTAACGACTAATCATCCATTTTCTTTCTACAATGTCTATGGACACTACACACATCAGTGTCCACATTTAGCTAGAGCCTATCAAATTTGGGATGAGGCTAACTTCCCTAATTCTATTTCTTCCCCTTAGGTGCATCCTAACCCAACTCAACTAGCCCCACCTCCCATGGTGTTACAAAACCATTTTCCCACTCAAGGGGTGCTGACAACCCAACCTACTGTGTAGTATTCAATTTCCTCAAGTCATCCCCTTGATTCGAGGGTCCAATACCTTTTAGTGTTGTCTTCCAATCTAAACCTTCAAATTTATCATAACCAGTATGCTTTGGTCACATATACCATTCCCATTAGAAAGGATTGTTCAAATCATGAACAATCCCAATGCTTGAGCTACACCTAACTATAGCATTGTATATTAGTTTTCCTATTCCATCACTTCCATGTCGAATTTGGAAGTCCTCCGGAGCTTCCCAACCCACGGGGGGGTTCACTAGTGAGGTAATATCATATCACGTTCATTCATGTTGGGGGTTTGAACACTCCTAAAATCCTCAAAAATATATTGCCTCATATTAAAGGTTCAAGGGGGGTTTCTAATTTGACATAATAATATAAATATTGGGGGTTATTTTATTTGGGTTGGATGAGGAATAACATTCAAATTATGGGATGGATTCATATGTGTGTGTATGTGTGTGTGTGTGTGTGTGTGTCAAATAGAATGTTTTTTATATTTGTTTTATGATATTGTTTTTAATTTATTTAATATTTATGTTGAATAGAATTTTATGTAACGTTAGTAAATTTAAATTTACAAAGTGATTTTATACAAGATGGTTAATTAAAATAGAGGAATGTTCGAACAATGGATAATAAATATTTTGTTAGGACTTAACTTTTTGTCAATTGATTGTTTCAAGTTTTAAAAACTTGTTTAAAAAAATAATACATTTTTCCTATGAATCAATACTATTTATCTGTTGTAATTTGTTCTTAGTGGAAATCAAGTGTCTGTTCACATCTTGTCTCGATAAATAAAATACAATGAAATGTACGAAAGTCCATCCATGAAAGGGTTTCAATTTTACATTTTTATAAAGTTTAATTATTAAGATTATAGAAAACATGAGCTCTCTATGGCCTCTATTTGTATTTACATGATATAAAATAGGTATATTGGAAAGCTATGGTCTGAAACATCTACAAATTCTCTTCTTTTCTAAGCATTGCACTAATTATTGGACTACCAGTCTTTTACATTCTTGGTTACATTTATCTATTGAATAGGTTTCCTTTTACGCAGTTTTCCTTCCCCATTACTATGTTGGGTCTTCCACTATCCAACGCTACAAATTGATCAGTCACCCCTACAATCAATGGGATCATTATTAGCATTATAATAAGATGCACTAAGGCTCTTGTTTGTTCCAAATTGATAATATGACATAAAGGGGGTGTTAAAAATGGGTTGATAAAAATGGATACCTACAATATCTAATGAAACTAGGGGTTTTTTTAATTGGAAAGGTATATTGGGAGGGGGGTTCAACAATACAATTTTAGGAGGCATTTTCCAATATTTAGTGAAATTAAGGATATTCTTTAATATCCCATGAACAATCGTGCTATGGAACAAGTTCATTTAGTGAACCCCCCATGTCTCAACCCAACACAAAGACCTACTAACTAAATTAGGTGCAATTGACCCCACTGATTCATACATCATGGCTTTCGATTTGGAACAGTCAAAACCCAAGATTCCATCATCCATCACATTCCAAATTCCTAGTACATTTCACAACCTTGTTATCCAAACAATGCATTCTCGATGAAGGCACATTTATATGCATCATGATGTCCACCTTTGTCTGGCAAAATCATGGGTCACCCAAGTTAGATCCATCCTTAACTTCCTTATGCTCTAGTGATGGTCGTGTTGACCAACCCTAGGGTCTTCTCTTGAACATACCTATCGAGATAGCCAGTAAGACTGTGTTTATTGACATTGAATTGGTTAATTCTCAGCTTGATTATAACCTTTTCCTGGGATGTAGCTACATGTATTCCATGAAATCCCTTGATTCCATAGTCTTTCAACTTAAGATGTTCCCTCATAAAGGGAAGGTCATTAAGATTGACAAATTGATCTACTATGATCCCAAGGGACTGTCCACTCTGGAAAATGTCATCCCTATGGTCGACCGCTCCATCAATAGTGCATCCATCCCCTCATTCTCTATTGTAGGGTCTGACCTCTTCTTGAGGCTCCCATAACACTAATGTTTCAGGCCTTTCCTCCATCTCTCACCATCGTAGAGATATAAGATCTATGAACCATCTCTTTTGATTAAACCGCACCTGCACCTCAACCCTAGTTGCATCCACAACCACAACCAGTTTCAATGCTCATCCTTAATCAATTATCAGATAACCAATGGGGAGCTATGCCCATTCACGAGATCCCCTTCCTATTGCCGCCATTAAAAATTGTGATCATTCTCATAATGGAGACCCTAAACCTTCTAGGTTTAAACCTGGGAATCCTTATTTGATACCTCACCCAAAAAATCCCTCATGCAACCCCACTAGTCATCTTGAAACTATTCCAACCCATTGATACTACCAACTAACCACCTCTCTGCATCTCCACGTTAGCACCCTCAATTTCCCCATCCCCCTAGTTGTGTCAAAGGACACTCCTAGAAACTCCCCACCTCCTCCTTCAAAGAAGAATGGGGGAAACATAATGAATTCAACACCTTTCACAAATCAAAACAAATTTGTGAACGCACATCCCATTACCTCAATTCGACCACCTCCCCCTTGTGCTTTGTGCAATGTTTTAGGTCATTCTACCTATAACTATCCTAAGTTTCCCATCTTATGAAATCGTATGTAGACATTAGATGATGATACCAATTAGAATATCGTATTCATACAATTTCTTGACACTACCATGCCAAAAGACAAGTCCCTTCACACAAACTCTCCTTGTGAGATATGTGGTCTATACGACCACTACTCTCACCATTGCCAAGATTTGCATGGATACCAATATATGTTGGTTGTGTTGTGTAGACTCTCCTTAAAGTCTCGGGTCATCATTATCAAATAATTTCACCCTCCAATGTCCTCTTCAAGCAAGATGAAAACCATTTGTTTTGTCCCATCCTCTCAAGAACCTTCCTCAACATCTCATACCACTATGGTTATGTCAACAGACACGAGTACCTCTAACCTATTTGTTCAAAAATTTCAAGACGATGAGGAAATCCCATGTCTACGGCATGGGGGAAAGCATATAAGCCTTCCTATTTATCCTCTCCATCCTCATTGATGATACCGAGGGCATCCACCCCAGTAGAGGCATCCCCCACATTCATATCACCAAGTTACCTCACGACCATCAATATATACCTCATCGTACACCCCCCTTCCAACAATTTCTAGATGTTTCATCGATACCTCTTCAGGAGAGAATTCACATTCCATTGACACCTATGGAGTAGAGGGCATGATCAAATACCTCGATCGTGGGATAGGGAGCATACTCAATCATGTTTACCCTTCCCTATCACATCTATCTCAGTGCTTTGATGAGCCCAATACTCACCATAACATATACATGATCCATCATCACAAACCTTGTTGACACAACATGGGGGAAGGACCTTAACCCTGCTCACTTTTTCATGTGTGTGATCTCGACCATTTCCCAAAGTCACATACCATATGGCATCCGGTTTTTGCACTGTTCACACCACCAAAATCAATATTTTGTTCCTTTCAATATTATCGGCACCCTTTATCAGGATCATTAAACTCTTGTTGATCCACCTTTTAGGCCTACCTCAATTTATGTGCCATCATCTAAGTCACCTCATATATGCATTTCTATTCTTTATTTATATTCCAAACACACATTTATGCTCAGGTACCATGGTTTTGCATACAGATACACGTTATTATGGCAGAACTCCTCCTCCTTGGTGACATTTTCCTATATAGGTATACCTTTCTAACTGGCATATGGGAAATCCTTTCCCCCTAAAAATTTCACATTGATCCTTCTTTTTTTCCTTTCCAACTGTAGGAGCTCCCCCCACATTGTCTAGGTAAGTGGCCCATCCTAGCCACCTTTTCATTTTCCCTTGCTCTAAACTAAAGCTTTCCTTTACATGGGTGACCATTTTAGTACCCCTTGTAGTTGGCTTCCATGCCATTCATATGTTGTTAGTGTTGGGAATCCATGTAGTTTGACATCCAAAAATGAAGCCTCATGCATTATTTCATATTGTCACTCATTGGCTTGTCCTGTAGACTTCCAACACAAAGTATATGTTAAGCTCTTTTCTGACTCCTTAAACAATGAAAAAAATTCCCAGTGTTCTTATACCTTTTAGACTCGTTAAAGGGCATGAAGGAACTTCCATTCAGTATAAGTTTACCCATTTTTCGGGTTGGATGGACTATTTACAAAATAGGAATACTCTTGTCCCTTTTAGCTAGAAGAGTTATACATTGCAAACTTTTATGCTTTTTCAATATTTGGAGATTAACTCTATGAAAATTACCACTCATGGAGTCTTATTTATATTTTCAAACTCTATAAAAATGAAAGAAACAATGAGTATTGATTATATCAAGCTCTCCAAAAAAAATACATGGGACAATACCATATAGAGCACACTTCTATCCCTCCTTTGAGCTCATTAAACCATGAAGAAGGCCCAAACAATGTTTGTTAGAACCCCTACAGATTATATAAAGTCTCTCATTGCGGCAACATTTCTAGTCACCTTTGTTTAGAGTATATTGTGGTGTGTCACCCTTAGAGCCTTTTTTTCCTCATGATTAACATTCTCCCCTTTGAGGTTATCCCATTGCAGTTATACCCAGTACATTTAGACCCATCTGTCACCCTAGATATGATTCCCTTCCCCATAGGTCAGTTTAATATGAAGGGCAGCCCTGCCATCATACTCTAAACAAAGGAAGTTTGACTTCCATTTCTCATTCTCCCTTGTATCCACCTATAGTGTCTCATTCCTAGGTCTTGTTCCATTCACTCTATAGTTGTACACCTTGTGATCGTATCAAGGAGTCATTATTTCCTTGGTAGTTGCAGGCATCCCTCTATCAATGTTAGTGCCTCTATTCCATAGGATAGACCCAAAGGTCCATGTACCTTGGTCTCATCATCATCATCAATGAGTTCCCATGGACCATTTAAGGGAAGTCCTTATTTCGTTTTCAGATGGTTGTTTCTCGTGTGCTAGACATCGCCTACATATTTGCATCGTTGAGATTCATACAAGGTATTGGTCTCATCATTATGTGGTCGAAGACCCCAGATGTCCCTTGACTCTATCACGTTGGTGAGTCACTTTGGAACCCCTCTACTATTATGTTCCTTGCAACATTTGGGCTACGTTGGTTATAGTGTTTGGAAGCCCTTCATGCTTCCCCATGCATCCAATTCCAGATCCAACATGTTGCACCCCCAAAATTTAGACTCTCAGTTGTTTGAGTCCTTGTAGTTGTTGGATCCTTTCTAATCTAGCATAGCATTAGTCCTTGTGATCATGCAGTCAAGATGCATGCCATTGTTTCTAGTCTCAGTTCTTTCGATTATCCATGGTTGGACCACCACTCCATTTTATATTTGAGTCCTTGTTGGACACCTATGGTGTACACAACAGTTATTCATGTGCTGTTCAGGTCCCCCATCGAGCCTCATTATTATTTGTATATATTGAGACATTGATACGAGGATGGGTATGCCCACCTCATTTGTATATTTATGATTATATGTACTTCATCCATTTTGAGTGTTGTATCTACATATTTTGACCCATGTAGCCTTGCTGAAGAAATTGTACTACCCTCCAATGCAACTATTGTTCTCCACACCATTGTCACATGTTACTCTGTAAAATTAAAGAACCTATGATGTCTATTAGCCATACGATGAGTTCCTTCTCTCACAAATTAAGGGGAAATCTATTAACACCAAAACATATATCACTAAGCTCATTCCCTAGCTTCATTACAATGTTCCTTAATTTTCCCCACAAAAATCCTTCACTAACCTACAAATCCTAAGTCCAAAACCCATATTTGACTCAAAAGTATTATTTCCCATAAAAAAGGGGAAATGTGGCTTAAATCTCTCTTAATAAAATAAAAATTATCAAAATTTCCTTAAATATAAAAAAGAAAAAAAAAATAAAAAAGCCTAATGAGCCACCTAAAACCATGATTCAAAACCAGTAGCCACCTTAAAACCATGAATTGAAAAACTTAAGAAAAAATACTTATTTATAAATAAGTGATGAAGGCTCCCATTTTATTATTCCATTCTTACCCCACTGTCATTATGTCCGATTCTTACCAGAAATTACCAAAGCCGCCCTATTTGACTTCTCACTTCTCCCTTCCCGAATCTTAGCATGGCCACCCTTTGTCTTCTCACTTCTCCCTTCCCGAATCTTAGCATGGCCACCCTTTGTGTCGATTGTGTGTGGAGAGTCCTCAAAGTGGCTTGAAGACCAGGTACTCCACTACTTCCACCATCTACATGGGTCGTACTCACACTTATTAGGTAAACTTAAACCCATTCTAACGCATTTTTTACAAAATAAATGAAAAGGAATTATGTCCCTACTTCTTAATGCATAAAAAAGAATGGGAATGGTAGTTTAGTCTTTTCTTTTCATGTGCTTCACATAGGATAAATTTGTAAATTTGTGAGGTGTTTCAAATTATTGTTTATTGTTTACCAGGGTTTAATGTGGTTGTTTACATTTAAGATTTAACATTTGTTGTCTAGTTTTTATATCTCTTCGCTGTATGCATCTATAGATTAATTTTCATTTAATTAGTTTTATTACTCTTTACTATCTTTTAGTATTGTAGTCACATTTTATCATCAGTTCTTTTACTAAGGAATCCTTAGTAGGTACATTATTATACTATCTAGTGTGAATAACCTAGCTAGAGGAAGTACTGACGCAACCCTCAAAAGTTGAATCATATAACATGGTTCATGTGTGGATGATGAGGGAGAGAGAAAGTGATATGGTTCCTTAACCTATTTTTGATGATACTCACCATCTATTCTTTTAGGTTGGTGATCCAAATTTATGTGAGAAAAAATGAAAGAGTATATATATATTTACATGCACAAATATATTGCAAAAAATAGCTATTAAAATGAATGAAATAGAATATGTTGTAAAATAAAAGCAGCTAGAATGGTGGTAGCTATATCTCTGAGAAGAAATATGGAATCTACGCTCATTTGTGAAAAGTTGAATACAAAAAGAAGTTGAAAGGGACTATTTATCATAATCATAATGTAAATAACCTTAAACATCCAAAAACAAAACCCTAGGAGATGAACTGTCATAAATTTTGTGGCACCAAAGTGGTTAGTTGAACAGTCAACTTCCCGAGATCATAACTTTTGCATACGATCTCCATTTGGGGTTCTCAGTAGACCATTAAAAAGAACTATCTAAGGAGTATTAAAGTGGATCAAACCCATATGATAGCCTATGAACATCTTTTGGTTCTTTGCAAACCCAAAAAAACATCATTTAGGGCCTCAAAATGGCCTCGAGAGTTCAGGACCTGAAAACTATAGAAACATTAATAGAAAATTTTCCAACTTGACAAACTATTTTGAGCCAATGGAATAGGTTGGTGGCCACCTATAACCATCTATATCAGTTGGACTCCTTAATTTTTCTAAGGAGGCTAATTCACTCAAAGGATAGACTAAGCTATTTACAAATTTGATCCATCGATCGGATCATGATAGGTGGGCCTTCGAGGTTGGTGTCTATATTTTTTACCATCCCATAGAGGAGGATTTTTACTTTATTATAGGTTTATTTATGAGGGGTGAGGGCTTTTCCCATTTCCCCAGTATACCACCTAGTGTTGCAATTGACACTCGGTTGCAGTATGTTCAGTGATTTGTTAATGATGGTATTACTCGGCTTAGTGATTTCAAGATGAGTGGGGCTAGTTGAGGCCACATGCATTTGAATTAGAGGAGGTTAAGTGCTTGATCCTGTTTGTTACTATGATAGTCCACCATATCATTCATGGGAAGCACATTATCTATGTTATATTATGTAAAGAGTTTACTATTAATGCCAAGGATGATCATGTGGGATACTATTTTTCGATGACAATTTTTTATTACTTTAAACCACTATCATAGCCAGTTGCATGGGAAGTAGTTTTTCCCCTTTGCCTCAAATTTATTTACTTTTTTTAGAGGTTTCCATCAACTCAACCCACATTTGGGCCTACATTTGATCACATTCCATCTAGACCTATGACTAATGTGTGTATGCACATCTTGGGGTGGACAACTTAAGATCATGTGTAGGGAACCCGGTGCAAATGTGTTGGTGATAGTCAAGATGTCCTACCTCAATAAGATCCTACCTTATTCATTATGGGACATATCATTGTCATAATCACCCACATGTTATGTATGTGACCACAGAGGTTCCAAGTGTTTGGAATTCTCACCACCCGTCTTCAACCTGATCTGAGACATTTGGTTCCATTCAAGAGTATTGTGCGATATCCCTATATAACAAATGAAGGAAATCATCATCCATTCTAGATGAGGCTACAACTACCCATGGTTCATCTACCATATGTTCCCTTCTAATTTGCCCTTCATTTTCAATATGATCCGCTACCTGGTTGTTTAATCTGCGGATGTGTGAGGGGATGATGACTAAGTTTAAGGCAATGAGTTCTATGAGGCATTCCAAGAAAACTTCAAGTTTATAGTGAACATAAACCTTAAAAATAGTGGATGCATTAAGAATATTGGATAGCATGTTAATCAATCATTTAGAATCCCCTTCTACAATGATTTTCATATAACCATCCATGTAGGCCACATAGATTCCATTGGTCATTTATTGCAATTCCTCTACATTATTACTTTCAAAGAAAAAATATCCAGAGAAATACCAAAGGATATTCCCTTGCTAATATTAAAAACTCCTTGAAAACTCGCATGGCTTAAGTTTCCTTTGGATTCCCCATTAGAATTTAGCTTCAAGAATTGTGCAGGTGGGGGTTTCCATATTGTTGGGCTATAGGTATGGGGGATCCTCCTTGTTAAAATGTTAGTTGACAAGTGATTAGCAAGCCCCCAAGATCCTATAATATTTTTTTTAGTTCAGTACGGCTATAGTCCTCCTCTTTCCATGATTTGACCTTGACATTTTCTTTTATGCCCTATTTAATCTTGCTCCAAATCTTAACGATGGTCATTTCACTATCTCTGAAAATTCATCAATTCCACTCTTTCCAAATATCCCACAGTATGAATCCAAGAAATAGCTTCCAAACCATATTGAGGATGGGGTTTTGGAATACTACAAGTCTCCATAAGTCATTATTATTTCTCATACTTGCTACACTCAGTATATGTTTTTCTGAAGATTGAATCTCCTCATTCCATAGCATGGATTCTATGCAATAATTATTCAAAGGGTACTCTATATTTTCAACTTCAATGTGGCAGAGAGAGCACATTAAGGGTCCCTCAAATACTCATCTAATGATCTGATCCCAAGTGACGACACTTCCATGAATTACCAACCATATGTAAACTTTGGGCCATAAATGTTGTCCCCAAACCTTATTCCAAATAGGGTCCCTCCATTGATTAGTAGGGTTGATTAAAATATTATGGGATTCTTTCACTAAAAAATTATCTAGGCCTTTAAATCCCTAACAAATCTTGTTAGGGCCACCATGCTTCACAATTTTCCTTTTCTGAAGCTCCTCCCATAATTTTTCCATGATGTGGTACTTCAAAGAGGGTGGGATAAAAGAAAGAGGCACCTAGGGTCTCTAATTCCCCCCTAGTATATTATTATATTAGTATTGGTCTATGATTATTTTGTTTTTTTCTTGACAAATTGGAATGCGTACCCTCTAATCGTGTCTATTTTTCGAATAGCGAAGTTGTTTTCGAGATTCCTCCCAGAATAATACCATTTGTCCATTTATTACTTCCCAAAAGCAGTATTTTCTAACCAATTCATTATTGTGTCGGATGATGCACCAGGTCAAAGAACATGTTATTTTACCTTCTGACCTTATCAAATATTGAGGTTTAGTTTTGAGAGCATATTTTCACTTCCATAATTGACTCCAATTGGAAGTTATATATGTCATCAAATGCCACCTGATTTTGGCACCAAAGACCTTAGCTTAAATCTTTAGGTCTCTTAATTTGAGGACTCCCTCGCCTTTTTGGTTTGCATATTTTATTTCAAGCTACAATTTCCCATTTTCTTTGTGTTCAAGCTCTTTCCTAGATAACTTTTCATTGAATGTCACAATTGCTTTAATACTCTTCTTAAAGGAAACTATAATTTGAAATAACTACAATGACAAGGATTGCAAGAATGTTTTGATTAAAATCAATCTACCTGGAATGTTTACAGATATGAAATCCCAATTTTCAACCATTTTCTCATTTTTTAGATCGAATCCTCCCAAGAGGAATTTCGTTACACATTAAGAAGGAAATCTCTTAAGATATGTCCATGCACATGGTTTTTTTGACCTTGGAAAGGCATATGCTCATATTAAATTGTCTAGATCCAATCACACCTATGTAACTATGGAAAATGGGTTCTAGGAGCGCTTTAGAGACAATCATGTCAATAGATATTCTCACATAAGATGTATATCAGCCTCTTTTAGTGACTTTTGATGACTTCACATAAAACCCTAGGGTATTCCCAATTATGGCTAGGATTTCTTCCTTCCAATATTCCCATGTAAATGAATAGAGATGAATTCATACTGGTGTAACCAAGAAGTCCTCCTTGTCTAGGTTGAAATTTTCCTTCTATAGTTTCATGTATAATTCAATTGAGTTAAAAAAATAGGGCCCATTTTTTAATATTTGTTCTGTATCCTCTAAGTTGTAAAATATTGCCATAAAAAACCCATACAATCCCAGTTTTATCTTGACTTGATATTTTGGCTTCCATTTAGTTGTGATCCACCACATTAATGCCTTCTCTATTGGACATAGGCCCTAGAATTTTCCTATAAGGGAATAATCCTAGATGTGTTGGATGTATTCCCATGTTCTGCTAGAGGTTATTTAATATCTTACTATAGTTTCGGTCTTGGGTATGCAACCCTTACCTATTTTTTTCCTAACTGAATCTCACTCCACCTCTTTGTTTCTAAGTTGAATATCTAGTTATGTGGAGCTATTTTCTTGCATCTCCCATTCCATCCATTTGTTGAGCATCATTTTTGTCATTATGGGTAGAGTTATGGGTTGAAAGTTGAGGATTAGATTGTCAAGTGCTTCCTTGTAGGAGGGAGCTAACGAGCTACCTTCTGAGCCAACCACCATGGGTGCCACAATCAAGAAAAGGGGTTTTCTACATAATGTGTTTCAACAATTGAATAGCTCTATCATTCCAACACTCTAATCTACAGCTCTACACAATATTAAAAATTACATATATTTTTTAATAATAATAAAATAAAATTATCATACATATACAAAATAGCTTATGGGTAAGAGATAAAAGTACAACCAGGTAGAGTATTATGGTTTCATCTATTGAGCTAAATTTTTGTATATACTTGATATTACATGAACTCTACTTAGAAGCAATAATATAGAACAAGGATATGGGGTTAGGATAATTTAAGGGGATGAAATTGTCCTTTTGGTTCTAGAGTTAGACCAAAAAATGCTTCTGATTGGATAAAAATTCATCTTCCTCGGATATAAGAAAACAAGTTATTGGGTCAAGGCCTAGCTAGTGATGGTTATCCTCACTATGAATTTGACACCTAATTTATGACATGTTTTGTCATCTTAAAAAAATCAATTTTAAATTAAAATTTCCAAACATTTAAATGGATCAAATTCTTTGAAATTATTTTAACTTTTAACTTTTCATGTATCAAAGATTTTCTCATACTTCATAAATACAAAAAATTAATATTTATAAATAATATATATTTTTAATTTTTTTAATAATATTATTACGCTAATTATTAAACCAAATTATTAACATGTAAATTGTTATGAATTTATTTTTAGTAAGATTATAATATATTATCAGCGAAATTTTACACATCCAGGGTGACAATTTAAAACCAAATCCATATTGACTAACTGGTAAATTTTCTCTATAGTCCCTTATTCTACCAAGAACTATTCAAAGCATACAAAGCATAACTTTTTCATTACAGAAGCTAAACCCAAAATAAAGACATCACCTGAAATTAAGTACTGAAGACATGTGTTGAAAACTAAGAGTTGAATGTTACCTATACTACTAGACACATACAGACCAAAGAAACATAAATAACACTAAATCTTGAATCATCAAGCAACCTGGTGATTCCACATTGTGCTCTCCATCCATGAAGGTCATGACAACTAGTGAATTCCCATCATGCTATCCATCCTTGCAGGTTGCAACACAAACACATCCCCCCCCTCAGTTGGAGCTTGTGGGGCGAAGCAGATTCCCAATTTACTTGCAATCATATTAGTTTTCCTGTGAATGAGGTGACAATCAACATTATGTTCTTGCCATAATTTCACTACTTCTTCATCACCTTTTTCTTTTTCCCTTCGATCCATTAAATCATGATGCAAGAGTCCCTTCATCACCCAGAATGTCGCCACAAAGAGCTCATACAACACCATACATGCCCATGTAGTACCAGGGTCTTGAATCCACTCAGCCAACATCTTGAAGTCTTCTTCTAGCTTCATCATCTCCAATTCCTCCCACAAACCTTGTTCAACATCATCAATCTCCTCCTGGACCGTAATTGGAACACAATATTTGAAAAAATTAGTTGCCTCTACAGTCTTAGTCTGCTCCCAAGTGGTCCACAGTGGGGCCACTTCCTTCTTACCTTTTCCCCCTAGTTTCCATTTTCCTAAGCCGCCCGCGGCCCAAACTTCCACCAAGATCTCCCCGATAGTGTTCAAGTTCTCAAATTCAATAGATAACATGACCAAAAATATCCACCCTAGCCAATCTTCACATCGCCTAAATTTAAAGTGATGGCTCCATAAATTACCGTAAATGCCCTGGAGGATCCCCTCGTTTTCAGACCAACGTCCATACTCCTTGGAGATCTACCACCCTAATCAACCATCATTCCCCACATAATAGACCGATAGTGAACCCTTCTCCTGTACCTTTGCATGTCCAAATAATCAAGATGTACACCGCCATATCCCTTCCGGGCCTTGAACCATATTTTTTAGACTCTTCTCAAAACTCTCCAAGTTCCCTTTCCATGCGTTGAGCTCATCTCTCCACTTCTCTCGTGGTTGTGGTTCTCGCCTCTGTCACCCACATCAGTGGATAAATGGTTATGAATATTAATTTTATTCTATTTCATTATTAATTTCTTCATAGTAAATGATTAAAAAAATTACACCTCAACAAATTGGATCTCTTTTAATACTTGATAAAACCAAGTTTAACATGATCCTTAAACACTGCATTATGTAAAAAAAAAACCATGTTAGCTAATAAAATAAAAAATTAATGGAAAATAAAAAATAATTAAAAAAATCCATGTAACCCATAAAAAAAAATTAAAAAAAATAAATCAGTCTTAAACTTAATATTTAAGATTAAAACAAAAAATTACACCACCAAAAATTGGATCTATCTAAATACTTAATAAATCTAAGTTTAAGATGAATCTGGAATAATTTAAATAAAAAAAACAAAATAGCCTATTATAAAACAACAAAAATATAGATGTTAAAACACCTTGTTATAAAACAGCAGAATTTAACTTTTTATTTATGGATGTTTTATGGATTTCAAAGACTCCTTTAAATTAAGATTTACATGACATTCTGTAACATTCACGACCAACCTCAATGTATATTCTCGCACATGTGAAAAGAACACGTTTAACTTGCTTGAGCTTTAATTTTTATTCATTATGCTAAGTATTGCAACTGTATTTACGAATTGATCCATAAGCGCGGGGATTTCAGAACCGAAACTAAACAAAGTATTTTTTTAACCATAAATATAGTTGTTTTCAAAGTAAACATTAAAGAAACATTTAAAACAAGTGGAATAAGCAACAAAGTTGCTTAGTACCTGCCTCCTAAGAAGAGATTGAAAATATATAGCAATAGGATAATTTTGCTATAAAA
>LPNX010837130.1:69280-99841 GCA_001517045.1 Pseudotsuga menziesii
GGAACTTATTTTGAGACAGAAGAGGAAGGGAAGATTGTAGGCTTCTTTGGGTCAAGTGGAACTCTCGTGGATTCAATCGGAGTGTATATGTTGAAGCCAAGATCTTCCGACGATGAAGCTAGTGAATACGGAGAGAAAAAAGGTATGCTTGTTCAAACTTCATATCTTTTTCCTAGAAGCTTTAAATTGTTAACAAAAAGAAACTGCAAATAACCTCATGGTCTTAGTCTTAGACAGCTTTGATCTGTAATTGGATGTTGTTATGGGTATACATTGTGGCTTAATAGATTGTCACTAGAAATGATTCAAGAACTATCGAGTTCTCTCTTTTGTTCAGTTCCTCATTCTTTGAATTTCTTGTTATTCTATACAATTCAACGTTTTCTTTACAACAAGATTTTTATTGCTCTCAATCATACGGCGGCAATGGTGGAGGATATTGGAATGATGGCACATATTCAGGACTCAGACGAATTACCATGACATCAAAAGATAATTGGTTAACTTCAGTTCAACTGACTTATGGTTTGGAAGGCGATGACAGCGTGAAAGATAAATATTTCCCGGGCCTACGGCATGGATGTGTAGGCGGCGCTCGAACAGAGGTAAGTCACAGCTTTGGCAATTAAGAAAGGCCCCCAACATGTTGATATGTTCAATCAACCTAGTAATGGAAGAAAAGACAAAAGAAATAAATATTTTGGTCGTTTTGTTGACATATGCATGCATGCAGTACAATCTGAACTACCCAAAGGAGATCGTAACCAATATCAGTGGACATCTTGGAAGATAGGGACCACACGAGGTCCTCATTTCTTTGACGTTTCATACAAATCAAAGAACAATTGGACCATGCCCAGAGGAAGCAGGAGTCCTGGAATTTGACGGGTAAAATGGCAGTTACAGGTTGTTTTGCCTGTCAAATAAGGTAAATTTTTTAGTTGAGAGGAGATCTGCAGTGCAGCTCAGTATGGGGTAGATCTCGTAATGTTATGTAACGTTACTAACAAAATAATAAAAAATAAAAATTTTAATTATTGGTCAAAATAAATGTCGGCCCAAAAAAACTAATATGGAGGGAGATGTTGTAATGCTCCTACCTAAGAAAACAATAAAAAATTAAAAATTTAATTATCGGAATATTGTAATGTTCCTACCTAACAAAACAATAAAAAATAAAAAATTGAATTATGGGCAAAAAAATGTTGGCCCTTGCACATGGTTTTAATAAAAAAATAAAAATTTAATTATCCTCAAAAAAAGATGTTGTAATGTTCCTACCTAACAATATAATAAAAAATAAAAAATTGAATTATGTGCAAAAATATGTTGGCCTAAGACCATGTGCAAGGCCTCCTAAACAACCCATGATTTTATTGTAAATGGTTTATGAGGGCCTTGCACATGGTTTTAAAACAAACCATGTGCAAGGCCTCCTAAACAACCCATGGTTTTATTGTACATGGTTTAGGAGGGACCATTTGCAAGGCCTCCTAAACCCATGGTCTTAGGAGAGCCTTGCACATGGTTTTAAAACCATGTATGAGGCACATGTTTGTAATGTTCATTTCTAACAGAATAAAAAATAATAATAAATATTATATGTCCGCCATAAATAATATTAAATATTAATAATAAAAATATTATATGCCGACCTTAAATAAAAAGATGTCTCTTTTGGTTTGAATCAAATAAATGGCTATATATAGGACACATCAAAACTGATAGCTCCTTGAGTGCAATACTTAAGAAGAGGTTTGCACCTCTAGAGATTTGATCCATCTCGGCGGTTGATAGAGCCTAGGATTTGGATCTATGCTGGTATTAGAGAAGATCATGGGCATAAACACTCACGTAATTTAATTATGCCACAATTGACAATGACACTTTCATCACCTGTCTTCATACTTGGAACTCCAATACTTTCAACCAAGACCTTCATACACCAAACGAGAAATAAATAGGCAGATGTTGAGATCTTTGTTTTGTTTTTTTTAAGTGTAATTTCACTGGAGCAAAGTTTTTCATGATGATTTTGATTTCAATATGTATATATTGTTTAATTGAATCTTGTTTGCAGCTTTACTATTTAGGTTTTTCAGATTTCCTTTCCATGTAGCTCACTTCCTCCTCTTTCCATGTAATTATCACCAAACTCTTATATCATTTTTAACTGATATTTCTTGGTGGTCATTAAATTCAAGAATCCTGGAAAAATGTGTTTGGTTTTTTAAGTTATAATAATGACATCCAACCTATGTGATATTTTCTCTTTCCTGGGACTCATCCAAAGAAAGTCACTACAATTGCCAACACTTCGATGCTTATGCTACCTTGTTTAGGTTTTTCTTTGACGAGCATGTGACTTCCTCTTCACCCATGCAATTACCATGCAAGTCCTATGTTTTTGAAATCGATAATGTTTGGTAGTTACTCTAATAACTTGCCTCAATATAATGATATAATTAATATATATAGCATACTAAATAAGCCCTAGCATCACCCTATTCTCCCCACTGAATGGATTACATGCCAGACGCTCCATCAAATTTTACAGCATATAAAAATATTTATATAACATGCAAAAGAATACTTGGTTCCCTCCAAAAGTTAAAACATGTTCATTCAACTTTATACCTATCCACTACTAATGTCACCTCGCAGTCATAGGTATGCACATTCCTTTGAGCTAAGTCCGTCAAGAGGAAAATTGTTTAATTTCACAAGATGGTCTTGTCCTAGCTTTGCATATTGTAAATTGAGGGATGCAGACCTGTTTGTCAATTTAGGCAAGGATAAAAACTCAAAATATATGTGAGAAACAGTGCAGCTTCATATTTTTGAGGCACGCATTTACTACCTATGATAACAAACATCCTCCAGTCATTCCCAACAACTAGTTTATTGAAACATGGGTATAAGAAGCCTTGGTGTTGAATCCTTTCTAAAATTGCAAAAAGAGAAATCCAAAAACAAGTGCATTTGAAGTTGATTTTGCATTTATTTTGTAGTTTCGAGGGTTAATAAAATAAAATCTATTTTTAATTTTAGATCCTAAATTTATAGCTTACATATACATTCTTCTAATCCAAATGTTTTATCTTTCATCTGCATAATTAAATTCATCAATTTTACATCTTATTGACTTCCATCATAAAATAAATATGAGCTTAGTACACTCGTCAACTTGTTAGTGATGAGGATGTTGCATTCATCAATTTTTTGGTATTTCCTAGGTGTTTTCTTTGTATTCTTTGAAAACGTCACTAGCTTGTTCAGGGAGTTCTTCTTAGTCCTACATCAATCTTTTATCTGCTCTTTACAAGCGCTAAGAGGTGCTTCTTTATTTTCTCAAGACATGCTTGCATAGTTTTATGGTATGGCTAAAAAAATCAACCCTACATTCTTATGTAATTACATCTATTTTTTCCATTACGAGGATATAATCCCACTGACAAGGAGAATATCATGATACCACTGACCCCTCAGGAAAGAAGACTACATAGACAGTTCATCCAGAAATAAACAACAACCAACTCAAAAGCATGAACAGGTGGCCTAACCGTAAGCAATCATTATACATTCAACAATATCGGGGAAACATGCCAAAACATTCTCAAAATAAAAAAATTATTTAAAAACATCTTGGCTCATAAAATAAAAAAAATAAAACCAGCATCGATCCATCTTAAACAGATCTATTAAGCACAAAAAAAGATTCAATTTCTTGAGATGGAATTTTTTTCTTGATCCCTCTCGGTGCTTAATAGATCCGGGTTTATGATGGATCTATGCTGGTATTATAACACATCTCAAACTCCCAAAATCAAATCCTTAATAGCATAAGCAATGGATTGAAACTACTTTCAAGCTTTATTATCAGTCAACAAAGTAATGAGCAAGTGCTAGATTACTATGCAATGCAAGTAAGTATGCATTTGAATTCAATGACATTTTGGTCCATACTCCATGTACAGGAAGCAAAAATATCAGTTGTTTCTTGTTATAAGGAGGATGAGGAGGGCATACCCATTACGGTCCTGATCAAACATTTTTATCGCATCTAAAATATCTTATTCAGGAATACTCAAGAGTGTTACAAAATCGAAAAAGAGATACATGTTTAACATAATATCATATGTAAGAATCCAACACGCAAAAGAACAGAATACTGATTCTCATGACTGTTTACCTACTTAGACAATAAATTAATATAAAATAAATTACAATGAATCTCTTCAAGGAATAAAAAAAGTACCATACAACAAAAGTGTGAATTGAACCTTGAAATGTCGAGCATCCTAGCAAACTGGCGCTCTAGTGGCCCCTTAAGATATTATGATTCAATATTGATATTGTGGCTTAATTTTTTTTTTCTTCTGAATTTATTGGTTCAAGGGGTATGAACTCATGCCATTAATCCACAAATGTAAACCAATATTTTCAATTTATGACTCAAGTAGGCTGCCAGATACATGACAGAATGAACAATTACTGGTATTTCAGTGCAAATTTCTCCATTTCTTTATGCCCAAACAGCTGAAGGAAGCAAGGTTTCTATGATTGATCCCTCTCTAATTACATGACTGATACCACATTTGTTTCCTCATCAACTCTACATGGATGGATCTTTACAACTAGTTCCTTTCAACGCCTCATTTCTTGAAGTAATTACATGTGTAAATGTGTAACTAGATTTCTTCCAAAGCCATAAAGATATCTTTTAGAAGCTATCTTTAAGGATTTTAAGAAACAAAAGTGTGAATTGAACCTTGAAATGTAAAACATCCCAAGAAACTGAGGTTCTAGTAGAGCTATAAGATATTATGAATTGATATTGATATTAGGACCTATTTTTTGCTTGCAAATGTCAGCTTCAGGGGTTTGAACTCATGCATGAATTGCAAATGTAACCAAAAATCTTATAAGTTCTAACACAAAAAGGATAGCAGGCTGTGAGATGCATATGACAGAATGTATAATTGCTAATTCAGTTTGAATTTTTGTATTTATTTATGCCAAAACAACTAAAGGCAGCAAGGTTCTTGTAACTAATCCTTTTGCAATCACATGAGCGATACCACATTGCTTTTCCTGCCAAGTTTGTATGAATGGATATTTTTGAGAAGTTCCTTGCAATACCTTATGTATTAAAATGTATTTAAATGGTTAACTAGATTTCTTTGAGAGACATAAAGAGACCTTTCAAGGGCTTTCTTTAAGGCTTTTAAGCAATATTTTTTAATTAAAAATACTTACTCTGGAAAGGAGATATGACCATCCCCATTAGTATCAAACCACATGAATAACTCTGATTGAGGACAAGGAAGTTCTCCAGGTGATTGTTCCCCTCTCAAAGATCCATACCAAACTATGTTAGAATTCAATGTTGGAAATATAGGAACTACTACTCACACTAGGTCAGCAGGAGTCATAAATAATTCACCGTTGGGAGTTCTAACTGAAGCAAAGTATTCAAATACCTGAAAGAAATGAAAATATAAATAATAGTATTTTAGTGTGCTCCAAGAAGCTGAAGATGACCAGTAATAAATCAAAGTAATGACCATCGAACCTTCAAGAAAACATTTATATAACAACACAAAGCTTCATACAATGACAAATGTTTAAGTTAGCAAGAAGTGCAGGTTATAAAGAAGAATAGTGTACCAGGTGAATTACTGCTATCTTACCTTGTTCATTCGTTTCTTGCTTCCCACCGCACACATCCAACACTCCTACCTACATCTAGCACCCATTGTACTTCTTCTTGCTTATCATTACGGCTCACTATTGCTCCCCTACTTTCTGTATCATGTTCCGCTCCCATTCGCTGCGCCTACCCATCCGTGCTTAAAATGGGAAAGAAAGCGGTTCAACCTACTCCTTCTACTTATTATAAATATAAATGAACGTGATTGTAATTGCTAAGGATTCTTTTTAGATCATCTCGGATTATGATCAGTGGATTAGTTGGGTTTCAATTGGAAGAAGGTGCATGTTCCCTTTACCAATTAATTGTGCAACAGTTCACCCATAACCACTAGCATCATCTAGCCCAACACCCTTTCTAGTTAAAATAAGTACTTAGAAGGAGACGGAGCAGAGACAGAGATAGAGACAAGGCAAAGAAAAAAACAAGTGCAGATGATCCACAACAACCATTTTTCCCAAATGTGTATCCATACGCAAGAAATCCAAAGTCCGCAGCATCTATTCTAGTTCCAAATCCTGATGAATCATGCGTTTGCTTTGGCTAAATCCCTGGTGTTGAGTCTCTACGTGATAAAACATCGGATTCTCCCTCAATTTTGTACAAACCCTATCTACTCAGGATCTTGAGTTTTGAAAACCTTATGAGCAATTTCTTCAAATTGAAATAAGCTTAACGCACCTCGCAGCCTCCTGCAATGGACAACACCAACAACTATGTTTTCTTGAAGAGACAGAGGCGCCAAGAAGATAAGGCGCCCAAAACTATGTTTTCCCACTCATGATTGGAATTCAATTTCATATTTTTCTTTTCCAATTTATTTTTTTTGGAACTTTATTTCATATTTTTTCCTTCTAACTAAATTTTTTTGAAATTCCATTTCATCTTTTTTCCTTTCAACTAATTTTTATTTATTTATTTATTATGTTTTGAAATTTTATCTTGTCCACAAGATAAGTTTAATGAAACAACAACTTTTTAACAATGATGTTATAACTAGCAATTGCTTCAAAATGGTGCAAAATAATGTCGGAAAAAAAGTAGTAAAATTAATTTTGATTAATAAATTTGAATGTTGATTTTAATGAAAAAAATAGATTCAACTTATGCAATGTTGACATTTTCTTTTTTCAATTATGTTAATTTAACATAATTCTTACCTCCTTTCTAGTTAAAATAATCTGTATAATTAAGTAAACACGTTTTATTTTTTAAATATTCATATTGTGAAATTTTGGTAAAGACATAATTAGATCCTATGATTGAAAATATCCTTGATCATTAGAAATAACATTTTTTGTGCAATGTCATACACATTTTGCTGCTTTATTTTCTAGACATAACAAAACCCTCAAGGGAAAGTTTCCTAAACCACACAAATCCTCAATAGCACTTGCTTCCAATTTTTTTTCCTCCTTAGGGATGCTCTATCTCCCTTTTTATAATTTCCTCATCTAACATTTTCTCTTCCTTTAAAATAATTGTATTTACAATGCCTTGGGACTAATCTTTTAATGGTGTTGTACTCTAAGAAAGGTAGCTTCCCAATGGCGGTTCACAATAAGTTAGTCACCCTTAATAATTTGTCAATGCCCAATGTGCATGGATGTTTTTTTTATGTACACACAATATCATCAAACAAACTACATATCACTATCACCCAAAAAAATCATGGGTGATGCATATAATTTGTCATAAATTTAAGGGAGGGCTCACTTCCTAAACTTTTACACTATGATCAATCCATTTTAGATAACTTTTTTTTTTGGACCTCTTAAAATTAGTCTTCCCTCATCATATGCAAGAATTTGTATATATGAATATACTTCATAGTTTTCGTGCATGTTGAACAAAGCCTATTTGGCAAACAACAAATGAATGTATGTGTGTTAGAAATCTCACCTTCTTCTTCATCTCCAGGAAATGGTGCCTAATGCGATTCCCCTTCTTTCAAGATCAATACATTGAGGCCCTGATGGATGATTTGCTTTGTGTAAGGAACAAATTCTTTGGCTTCTATAGGTTGAGAATCCGTAGGCATGTTTGTCAACTGCATGTTGCGATCTACATGTTAAGGGTATAATTTCTCGACTATAATGATCTGGTTACACAACTTTCGAACTATCCATAAGAGGACAAGGCCATTGTGCAAAGGTGATATTTAGGGTTTCTAGTTTTTTTTTGTTCTGTTGATGGTGGAGCAGAGGGATTTGTTAGAGATGGGGTTTTGTAGATATAAATGAGGTACCATGATATGCCCTCACACACAAACGTGAATGCAATGGATATTGATAGGATTATAATGAGTTTGTCTCTACACTTGAATGAGGACAATGATAAGACCATCGTTGCCACTATAATTGGTCCTTGGAACTCTCATTGGCTCCACTATGGTCTCAAGGAACCTAAAATTTGGTACCAAAATCAAACCATTATTTCACAGGGTTTAGGTTTTGTGACCAATTCATGATTTTTGTAGGCAATTCCAAATTTAAGAATTCAGTTTCATACTGAAGTCTGAAAATGAAAATAAGACTTGTGTTTTGTTTTTGTTTTTTTTAATATGTTTATTTATCTATTTATGTAATATTATGTTTTGTTTTTGTTTTTTTTAATATGTTTTTTTTAGCTATTTATGTAATATTTTTAAATAACCTTATCACAATCACAATTTATTTTTAGGATATTTATACCATGATATAATGGATTGAATTGAAATTAAAATAACTTTATATTGTGTTAGTGTTTTAAATTTTTAATGTTGTTAATATAACATTTATAATAATAATTTAATTTTTAAATTATGATCTAACTAAATATTGAATGACCATAACTAAACTGTGAATTGCTCTATGGATTTTCTTGTGATATAAAGAATCATTATCAAATGCACAAATTTATAAAAATAAACATAATAATTAAACATATTCATTAACATTGAATTATTCTCTTATAATATAGATTAGCAGAGTGGAATATGTGCACACCCTTAAAGTGAGTAAAAGAATATAATTTTCTGTGAAGTTCCTCTCAGTGAGGAGATGTGGTTTGAGGGGTACTGTCATGTCAATCATATAAATTCTTCGCCTTCCCTTATGATCAAGTTGTGGTTGAAATGGGATGTTTCCACGGGACCATGTTGTTAACCACTTGTTATTGTTGGGTGTTTCACATGAAAATAAACATTGGGAAAAATTCTAAGCCTCAATAGATTAAAATCCTTAAGATGCTTAAGAGGATGTATAAGGGTTCAATCCACTCAATACCAACAAAATATCATAGGGAAGATCAAGGATTAGGCTCTTCCACACTATTAAAGCCTCAATTTCATTATATTACATAATCAATGCCAAGAAGTATGGGCCCTCCAACAAAAACAAGAAGGTTGTTGTCTCCAACCTCTATGTGTGGGAGGATTCTTTGTTTCCTCCACTAGCCTATATTTGATTTGGAAGCAATCCCACAATGCATCCCCTTATGAAATGGACTAATAAGAGGAAGAAATGGTTATCATGGCCACTTATGTAAGCTCAAATGAAATATTGGATCAAGGGACTTTTCAATCTTGGCTAATGTAGCATAAACATAGCTAAACCTCCCATTATGCAATGAACACCATGAGATGAAAATTGGGCATCATGATGCCAAGGAAACTCAAGAATGGTGAATGGAAGCAAGAGGATTCTCAAAATTTGGCATAGCATTAGAAACATAACCTTGGAAATGTAGCATCAACACGAGAAATATTATGGAAATAAAAGGAGGAGGACTTCATTATATATTTTCAAGGAGGTAGAATGGATGGAAGTGGAGCTTTGGATCAAATCTCAACCCATGCCTCACCCACGTGTTCACATTCAACTCAAGGATAGCCCTATGATTGCAGTTCAATAAAGATGTTTGTATGGTATGGGGTTTGCTTCACCAACCAAGCTTTCGAGAAACCCTTCCATTCAATGAGATGTAGACTTACATAAATCACACGATTACATGCAACACGACTATCGAAGGAATCTCACATGGTCATGTGCTTAATAAGGAGGAATTTACAGTGATTTATTTAATGGTCAAATTGAGGGTTGACATGGATTTTCATAGGTAATTGTCCCAACCTTGATGGTTTTGAGTTTAATGGGTGTAGTTAATGTTGATATATAATGTATTCATTGAAAGCTCCTTAGGTGTTCTAAGTAAATAAAAGTAATGTGATAACAAATCAGGTAAGACAACACAACATGAAGCATATAAAGATATCAAGTAAAGAGTTGTGACTTCTCTAAGTTGTCTTACATGACATTTAACAAGCCTTTAGAGTCAAGGGGGATTCCTATTAGAATGCTTGGGAAACATATTGTTGCAACAAAACAAACTTGTTACATTCCACTTGAATTACTTTTAGGCACAATATTGAATTATCCTAGTTGTTATTATGAGTTTCTTATATCGGTACACTTTGTAGTTTAGGGCCTTAGTTATCACATAAGCCCTTCATAGGAAAATTTAAACCTGGAAGAGGAATATGGTGTCCATATTAAGATTTGTAACACCAAGGATGGTTGTTATGAACCAAGATTTAAATTAAGGGTATAAGTCTTTACCAATTCCAATAAGATGCCATTAGTTTCTATCAAATGTTGTTGGGGACACTCAAATGCCATTAGAGCAATTTAGATGACATTAAGGTAATTTACCCCTCATTAGGATTAATCAAGATCCAAAAGTGCCATGATTACGATCATTTAGGTGCCACTATGATAAATCAAGATCCAAAAGTGCCATGATTACGATCATTTAGGTGCCACTATGATAAATCAAGATCCAAAAGTACTATCACATGAATCATAATCATTGACATTGACATTGATATATCGGACATTACGTCGAACGTTTTTCGAACAAAATTCCTAGCTCTAAACCTAGTGCAATTCCTAATGCGGTTCCTTTCAAAATTCCTGGCATTATTCTAGGCGTTATACCTAGCTCTATACCCAATGCTATGCTGGATGTTTTCTAGGTGCAATTCCTGGCTCTATACTTGGTTCTATGTTGGATGTTTTTCTTGCTGAAATTCATGGCGCAATTCCTGTCGCTAACCCTAGATCAATATATAGTGTTATGCTATTTAGGACCTTTTTTTGGAGGCTATTATGGGCGTTATATGGGATGTTTTTTGGATGCTAATTGGGATGATAATTGGAACGATAATTGTGATGCTAATTAGGATGCTAATTGGGACGTTAATTGAGATTTTAATTGTCATCCAAAATAGTGCCAACTTTTAAAAAGGGACGCTAATTGGGATGCTAATTGGGATGATAATTGGGACGCTAATTCAGATGTTAATTGGGACACTAGTTGGGACATTAATTGGGATGTTAATTAGCGTTGAAAATAGCATCAACTTTTAAAAGGGACGCAAATAACGCCATTAAAAGTGCCATCCCGTGGAAAATTGTCCACTTTGTCCAGAAAATGATGAAAATACACTAAAAGTGATAATGGACACTAAAAAGGAAGCTAACAGAGACGTTAATCATAGGGTTTTGTTGTAGTTGACTAACCTTAAGAAATCAACTTTTTTGCATGAATATGTCCAATTTTTCGAAGAGAGGAGTTTCCCAAGTTTGATCGACTATGGTTTGATTGTGTTTAAGAAGAGGCCAACGTATTATCAAAGAATAACTCATAGAAACCTCAAGAAGAAGAAAATAAAGCTCTTGCAACTCACATAATAAAAGGAAGAGGAAGAATAATAAAGTTAGAAAAGAGGAAAAATACAAGTGAAGGATCAACCCAGATCAAAGGAAGAGGGATCTTTCAAAGACAAAGTGTTACAATTGTCAAAATTTTGGTCACTTTTCTTACCAGTGTATTCAAGGGAAAAGGCTGGAAATGAAACATGCATCAACAACAAATGTTGATGAGCCTCCTCCAAGGAAGCAAAAATATGATAAGCTTGAGAAAATCATGGATGATGTCCATAAAGGGCATTTCTTCTAAATCACTCAAACTACATGTCCACCAATGACACAATCATCCTTGGATGATGTCAAGTTGTACTAAGTGACTAAAATTTGTGATATACTTCATGAACACAAGTGATGAATAGTTTAACACTTAAATGAATAATAAGATTAAGGTTGTTATATCAGACGATGAAGCAGAATCCCCTTAGAGAAAATTTTTGCGAGGAAAAAATTAAGAGGGAGCCAACAAAACAAACAAATATAAGTATTTGATACTTTGTGTAATAATTTTTATTTGATTGATTTGAATTGTTATTTATAGCATAATTATTTGATTTAGTACCGGTTAACCTGTGTGAACATTTTTGCCATTTGTTGTAAAATAGGTTCCTTATGAATATCATGAAATTCTAACCATGTTCTTATGGAAGATGCATCTAGTAGAGCAGTTATCCTCAAATGAAGTGTTATCACCAGGACAAGAATATCAAGGAAGCATTCAAAGAAGTGAAGCTAGAAAGAAACCTTGTTTTACCATCATACACACATGTACAGAGGAATAGTTTAGAAACTAAGATCCATGATTAGGATTCACTTGTGATATTATGGGTAGACATTCATCCTTGGGGCCTGAGTCATATGGCTAGATGTGAATGGAACAATAAAGGGAAAACAATTTCCCATCATCTTGATTATATGGGGCAGGGAGATTAGCTGAAGAAAGAAACTCAATTATTCATTCTTCATATTATCGAGACGAGACAGTAGAGCCAATGGAAACATTGCATTTATCAAGAGATGTTGCATAATTAGGAAGAGACCTACATAGCTTCGTGATAACTTGCGAGATGTAAGAAGGCATACACTACTACAAAAAAGATCTTTAGAGGTGATCATTTTTCGCCTCTAAAAATAGAATTGGTAGGGGTTTTAACATTAGCAGCGGTTTGTTAAAAACTCCCATAAAGGCACTATTGATAAAATTCAATCCTTTTAGTAGTAGTTTTTGAAGAAATATAAACCGCCCCCAAAAGTGACTTTTAGGGGCGGTTTCGAACTACCCCAAAAAAATAATTTTGGCAGCGGTTTGGAGTTGCCCCTAAAATTTACTTTTTGGTAGTGATTCTAAACCACCCATAAAAGACACTTTTGAGGGGTTCTTTATATCTCTTCAAAAAATGTTGCTAAAAGGATTAACTTTTATAAATGGTTCCTTTAGGATGGGTTTGAAAACCCCCCTCAAAAATTGGATTTTAGGGGTGGTTTAGAACCTCTTGCATAGAAACTTATAGAGGTAGTTTATCTCTCTTAAAAAACCATCGCTAAAAGGATTGAATTTTGGGGCTGATTTAGAACCCCCCCTCGTAGAAACCTATGAGGGTGTTGTAGAACTCCCCTCAATGGAATTTTAGAACCCCCCTCATATATACTTATGAGGATGGTTGAGAACCCCCCTTGTAGCATCCTATGGTGATTTTTTAGAACCCTGTCGTAATAGCTTGTGGAGTCAGTTTAGATCCCCCCTCATAGCAAGTTATGGATTCAGTGTGGAACACCACATAACAATATACAGGGATGGTTTGAAACCCCCCTCATAGAAACTTATGAGGGTAGATTGAAATTTCAGTCATAGAAACCTATGTGGGTGGTTTAGAACCCCCCTCATTGAAACTTGCGAGGGTGATTGAGAATCCCCCTCATAGCAACCTACGGGGGGGATATGTATGTATGTGGGTATATATATACATATGCATATATATTCATGTTTCATATTTTTCTTAAAATTTCTTTTACATTATTGATTTTAATTTGAGTTTCTATATTTAAATATTATGGAATGCCCACTTTTTTCATGTGTCACATAAATATTATGCACAAACACTATATATCTCCCTTAATGAAATGTACCTCACTTATCATAAGTCATTATTACTATAATGAGAACAAAAACAAAACCATGGCATGAATTTCCTCAAAGAAGTTTAGCAGTGATCCTATTCATATGCATTAAAATTTGAATGACATGTAGGTAGATTTTGAAAATAATCAAAATTTATATAAAAAACGTTTTCAATATGCACCACTTTCTCTTCTCTACTGCTACACTAGGATCAGATTTAGTTTCCACAGTCACCCTTTAGATTTCCTTGCTCCTCAACAAGATCTCCATCTGTTCCTTCAATTCAAAATAATTAAGTGGAGTCAAGACGATATTTTTATATTGATCCATTGCTTCAAAAACTGTGCCTTGGTAGACTTAATGCGCCCCCTGAGAGATTGAGAATCGATCCTGCAATCACATATAGAAAAAGAGAGGAGAACTATCGATCTAAGGAATCTTTGATACCATGTGAAAATTAAGCCCAGTCTTAGCACAATTGAACTCACAAAAAATTGCTAAACAATATGCATAGATTTCACTAAAACATGGAGACTGAATTGGTGCATAAAACTAACTTGAATTGAATAAGTGTACACTAGCCAACCTTAGAATATAATGGGTTCCAAATATATAATTACATTGGTAATTCAAGAGCCTTATAGTCAAGTCAATTACTCAGAAAAAGAAGGCTTACTATAAATAAAAAATCCCCCATATGTGCATACAAAAATTTCCAAATAAGTCAAGGAGGTCACGAATTAGATGAATAAGGAATTACAGATAATGAGTTATGGAAATTCAATATCATCATGATCTTTATAGAGAAAAATATGGAGGATGAGTTGGGAAAAAATAAAGGTTGTTTCCATGAGACTAGCTTTTACCTTTTCCACTTTAAAACTGGAAAAACGGTTTAAGTATGAAAAGACCAGGAATGCACTCTTACTGATATGGGAAGTTTATAAAGTAGATAGAATCTTATCCAGAATCTGGATAAGGGCACTCCTTGGTGTAAATATGTTAATTGTTGACCAAAAATTCAAGTGGAGTCCAACTACCTGGTCTAGAACCTAGGAAATTAATCAAGGAGATTTATAAAAGATATCCCAAGCATGATTATGGGATTTTGAGTATTCTAAGAGACCCTTCATTAGGTCTGTTCATTACAGATGACCACTATTACTTATGCATTTACATTAATACGTATAAATTTATCTGCATATAACCCCATATATGTCCCCCTTGGGGTCATATCATCTACATTTAACCGCATATGTGAAACCCCCCTTGGGTCATATCAATAGCTGAATTGTACATCAAAATTATCTTTCAAAAAGCTGTAGGTATGCTTCCCACATTTAATCCTCCATCTTTGATGTTGCTTATCTAGGGTTGTAATGGTTCAATTGGACCTTTAAATTCTTGATGGTTGTATTCCTTGGAAAGACATTTTTCCTTTCTAGGATGCACACTGGTTGCATCGAAATATCGCCTTCTAGTTCCACCTATATCACAACCCGAGTCAGTTCTGTGGCTAGGATCACGCACATATTTCCTAATAATGATAAATGAAATACAATATGCACACACAAACAAGCAAGAAATACTAATTCATAAGCTACATGTTCTATTTTATCCAATATTTCAAATGACCCACAAAATTTTGCGACAAGCTTTGGACATATTCCCAAATTCAAGGAACTCCTTTTTGGCCTAACTTTGAGGTAGGCATACTCCCCAAGTTGAAATTCTCTAGATTCTCTTCCTCTGTCTGCATCACTTTTATATCTGCCTTGAGGTACCTTTAAATTCTACTTAATCTCGACCATCTACTCTTCCATTTCTCTGAGTAACTATGCCCCATTCATCACTCTATCTATTGGAATATCCCAACTGATTAGAGTATTGCATTTTCTACTGCACAAAGATTTGAATGGGATCATCTTTAATGAAGCATAATACACATTATTATGAGACAAATCCACCAAATGCAAGTAATCTTCCTACTTGTATGGCTAATCCATCACATACATTCCGAGAATAGCATCAATAACATGATTAACTCTCTCATTCTACCCAATTGTTTGAGGATGATATTCTTTACTCATATTCAATTTTGTTCCAAATACCTTAAATGATATTCTTGACTCATATTCTACCTTAAATTTGAATATTCTTTACTCATATTCAAATTTGTTACTTATATTCAAATTTGAGATGAACTTGGAATCTCTATCTAAAACAATTTCCTTGGGAATTTCATGCAATATAGCAACTTCCTCTAGGTATATGGATTTTATCTTAGCAACTTTATAAATTGAATTGATAAGTATAAATTGAGTTTTCTTGGTCAATGTTTTCACCACTACTCTGATGCAATCATGATTCCTAATTGTTCAAGAAACTTGGTGATAAAATGTATATACACCACATCCCACTTCCACTCTAGAATGGGCAAAGGTTGAGTCAATCCTATTGGGTTCCCATGCTCTACCTTGACCCTATAGCATTCCAAACATTTGGACACATATTTAGCAATGCTTTCTTCATGCCTATCCAAAAATACTAACTCTTTTTGTTGCAAGTGTCTTCTAGTATCATGGTTTATTAATATTATCCAAAAATAACTTTCGTAACTCATGCGAACTGACCACATAAATTACATTTTAATACTTCAAAATTCCATCATCTTCAATCCTGTACCCCTCATACTTTTGAGGAACATTTACTTGTTGTAATCCTTCTTTTACTTGTCAATAGTATGCATCTATGTTTATAGCTATAATAATTTTATCTTTCAGATCTATTTTACCCATATTTATGGTTGTTACATGCATTACATGTACCCTCCAAGTGAGTGCATCAGACACTTCAATCTCCTTAGCTTTGATGTTTTTTATTTCAAAATCAAACTCACATAGAAACTCCAACCCTACATGGCATGTAAATATTTCTTCCCAAATAAATATTTTAATCCACTATGATCTATCCTCAACTCAAATTTAATTCCCACAAGGTAATGTCACCACATGTTGAGTGCATGCACAATAGAAGTAAGCTCCAACTCATGCTTGGTGTACTTCTTCTTATGACCCATGAGCTTCCTAGATTATTAACTTATCACATGCCCTTGCTGCATCAAATATACACTGATTCCCTCTTGAAAATTATATATACACACCACATAGTCTTGATTACGGTCTACGATCTTTAGAATTGGATCACTCGTCAACAATTTCTTCAACCGTCGAAATATTTCCTCACATTGCGGCATCCACTGGAAGTTAATTTCCTTCCTTTGCAATGAGGTAACTAGATGCACCACCTTTGAAAAATCCCCAATGAATTTTCTATAGTACACAGTCAATCCCATAAAGGATGTAACTTTGGACACATTCCTAGGAATTTTCCAACTCATTATAGCTTTGATATTTTTTTAGATCCACTACTATCCCTTCTTCAGAAATAATATGACATAAATAATGGATTTGCTTATGCTAAAACGAACTCTTACTCAACAAGGCATATATTTGATGTTCCTTGAATCCTTGCAGCACTGATTTTAAGTGTTCTCTTCCTTTGTCTTAAAGAAAATAAGAATGTCATCAAGGAATACGATGCCAAACTTATCCATATACTCCCTAAAAATTCTCATTAGGCACATCAATGTGATTGGAGTGATGGTCAACCCAAAATGGCACCACCATGAACTCAAAATGACCAATGACCATACAAGTTCCTAAACATTGATTTGTTGATGTATTCTTCTTTTATCCCTTATATAATGGTAACTAGATCTCAGGTATATCTTTGAGAAGACCCTCGATCCTCTCACTTGGTTAACTAAATCATTAATCCTAAGCATTGTATATTTATTTTTAATAGTGACCTTATTTAGCTGCTTAAAATCAATGCATAATCTCAGTGTTCCATCCTTATTCTTTACAAACAAAACTAGTGCTCCCAAAGGAGACACACTTGGTAATATGTATCCTGTGTTCAATAATTCCCATAGCTACATATGTATCTCCTTCAAATTAGGTGTACTCACCATGTACGATGTTTTGGAAACTGGGGTAGCTCTAGGTACCATATCAATAGAGAAATCAATATCTCTTTTAGGTGGAAAACCCGATATCTATTCAAACATATTAGTAAATTCTTGTAGTACTGGAAAATATTCCAAGATGGGGCATTTCTCCTTTTCTAGATATTCTACATGAGTTGCATACTACTTAGATTCTTTCCTTACCTACCTTTTTCAACTGTAATGATGAGATTTTCCTAATGGAAAATGGTCTTGGGATGCCCTTCCATGTGTTATGTTTTCTGTGTTCATCAAAACAATTAAAAGTCTTATTGTGGAAATATAATATTGCATGATGTTTATCCATTCAGTCCATCCTAGTCTGCACATCATAAACCCAAAAATTTATTGTGTTCAAATCTTCAACTTCAATCATCCTGGACTGGAAATATTCCTTCCACTTGTCCTAAGTTGCATAGAATCTTGGAATACTTGTTGTATTGGATTCTTATATGTTGTGTATTGTTTTCATTTTATCGCTCCTTTAAGGGCACTTTTTATACCAATAATTTCCTTCACATCCCCAACAATTAATAGGATGCATTACTCCTAGGAACTATGTCCTTCGTGATCCATATTGAGTGAGATTTCTCTACTTATGTGGTTTTTTATTCCTGAAGAAAGGTGTATTGAATATGTTCTTCCTTTGTTCCTCCTTTTTTTCTTCTTATCTCTCCAAACTTCTAAACATATATCCTTCCCCTATTATGATCATACAGGTGATTGGTCTTTCTGATGGCCTCTTCAAGAGTCTTGGATTCAACATACTAAATTTTGTCTTTGAAAAATAAAGGTAATCCACTCAAGAACCTCTATATTTTCACCTTCTCTTCTTTAATGAACCCAACATACCTGAGAAACTCCAAAAACTTTGTCTCATATTCCTCCATGCTCATGGATCCCAGCCTAAGATCGAAGAAATCCTCAAAATTTATTTTATAGTAATGCTCAGATAAGTATTTCTGTTTAAAGCACTTTTTTATTTTAATCCATGAAACTCTATTTTTACTAATACACTTTACTTTGACCAATTGATCCCACCACATGGAATGTTTCCCCTCTAGGTTATAAGTGGAAATTATAGCCTCTATATTTGAATAGTAATTATGCAACTGAAGGTATTTCCTCATCCCCAATAACCGGGCTTCGACATATTTTCCATTCTCTCTCTCACCATCAAAAGTATGGGTCTTAATCTTCCATAATGCCCCTTGCAACTCTTCTTCCACATGTATTTTTTTATGATTCCCAGGTGGAGACATTGGATGCTGCTAGAATCTTTAGTTGCAAATGTCACCTCATAGTGTCATGAGGTGGTTAATAGTGATGTCCCTTGTATCACTCTTAGGGTGTCTAATTTTTTATTGGGATCTCTTATTTGAAATTCCCCTATCTTATTTTTCATGATATGAAACTACTCCAACCTGCATTTGTATTTACAGCATGTCTAAACTTTGCATAAGTTGAGTGTTCAACTGATTTCACTACTTCTGTGTCTTCAAGATTTTGTCATTATCAACCCTGCATATTTGCACCTCCCTTATTAGACTTCTCATCATTTTTATAATTCCCATGGGTTCAATATCACCTCTATTACTATTAAATTCTATATCTCCATTCCCTGCATTCGCATATTGTCCTCTAGCTTCCTCATGGTTGTAAGGAAGCTCCTCCTGTTCAATTCTCCTCCTCACGAATTCTCTATATTTATTTGAATTTCAATGTAACTACTACAATTACTATATATTAAATGTGTTCAGATCATTAATATCTATTAGATTCATTAAAATTCCCAAAATTTACAAAATTTACAAAAATGCTCATATTTTAAAAATTATGGAAAATTCATTCATTTGACAATTTGTTCAAATAAGAAGCACAAGATACATTTGGATCAGTTTTTGGAAAAAACATTTTACCCTTATTTATGATCCAATCATGCGATTGTATACTTTGGACCATTATATTTCCAGTGACTATCCTCAGGTCTCATTTTGACTCCCAAGTTGAAAGTTATAGCTTCCAAAATTCAACATTTCTTCCAAAATTTCTTGTTCCTATAATTTAACTTCATTGACATCGGACTTGTCCCATTGGAATAATTCCATATTACACTTTTTTTCTTCTCCAATGACCTTCCTCGAATAGGTGATGTTCGATCCTATCAAAACTCTTTGATTTGACCCATCACATTGAGCCCATTGCATCAAAAACTCCCTATCGGGCTAATTCTTGATTTCCATTCCTTGTTCTTCCCAATTGGACACTTCCAATGGACTATCAAAGCAATAAAGTTAGGTATTTGTCATTGGATTTTCTTTTGCATGGTATTCTTCAACCCTGATTCCCAATATTTGATAACTAATATCAGACCCTCTCGCTCAACCTCCTTCAACAAACTCCATTTAATTACTTTAATATCTAATGGTTGATATTTAACCTTCTTTGTTGGCCTCCACCAATGAAATACATTTTATAACTTCAATATCTAATGGATGATATAAAACCTTATATATGGGCCTCCTCAAATGAACTCCATTTGATAATGGTTGATATTGGACCTTCTTTGCAGTCTCCTCCAATGAAGTCCATTCGATCACTCTGATATTTCATGGTTGATATCAAATCTTCTCTATCGACCTCCTCAAACGAATCCCATTCGATCACTCCAATATTTTATGGACGATATTATATATTCTATGGCATCCTCTTCTGATGAAATCCATTCAATCACTTTGATATTCAGTGGTTGATATCATACTTTCTTCATCAACCTTGTCCGATGAACCTTTTTTATACCTTTAATGTCCAATAGTTGATATTTGATATATTATATCATTGATTTCTGATGAGCGTTATCAAAATTTATTCATCAATATTACATCACTGGATTCTTCCCAATTTTCCCATCCATACCCCACCAATGGGCAGGTACTAATATAACTATTGAACTTATTGTATCGACCTACCCTCATTAGGCTGATGGTTAACTAATGCAATACATTCCCTCTTATGAGTTGAATTCAATATAACTACTAGGATCCTCATATTAGATAATTTTTCATGCATTCTTCCATGACCATGTCATTCCAATATGTCCATGTGATTGATCCATGTGACATCTGTGGGCCCCACGTAGAATTGCAAAAAAATTCAGAAGTTTTCTAAGATACGCAAAATTTCTCAAAAAAATCAAACAGTTGGCTATCATGCAGATTTTTTACTTTATCATGTCTCTTTAACATAAAATTTATTGTCATTTGAAAGAAGTCGTCCACTTCCATCACTAAAATAACTACACATCCATGGCACTAGCTCAGTTTCCTTCAATCCAAGTAGGTCCAGTGTTGTAAACCTTTTCTCTTATACCACTTTATCATGCCCTCGATGACCACATCATGTATTTAGTGCCATAGCCCGATGTGCAAAAAAAACCATACACTGGTACCAAATTTTCTAGTACCCAGGTCACCTCAGTGGCATTTTGGAATGACTAGTACTCATTCTATTCCTAAAGTTGACAATTTAGCTTTGTATATTGAAAATTGAACGCTGATAACGTAGTTGTAATCTATTCTAAACTTTGAGGTTGAACTATGAAAAATAATATCTACATAAAACATCCACACATGTATTCCAATCTATTCTACTAGACAACTTAAACTTCATTCTGAAACCAATTTATAATACAACAATCCACACGGGGATTTTAGTTACATAAACATTATTCACATTAGAACTAAATTATTTTAATCTTGTAGAAGAATTATGTTACAATAATTATACAACATAATACAATGTGTTTATCAAGCATAATACATGTAGGCACGATCGCCCAAATCCATGTCAAATATACTATTGACTTAAGCATGTAATCTACATGAATGCAATATATAATTCCAAATAATCATACAATCATGCATAATCATAAAAGGGTTTATATATATTTCAGAATAGAAGATAACCATGGAATCATGATCATAAACAGATCATAACATAATTAAAAATATTTATCTTGACAAAAATCCCAAGTTGTTATAGGACTCAAACATCCCTCCCAATCATTGAAAATCTGCTACACTTAGTCTTTCTATAAGATATGCCACCCCCAAGATGGGGATATCAATCCACAAGAGTGATGCTTTATATCTTTCCTCAAACATTTCATTCAACCAAACCACTCTCAGGCTATTTCATAGGATTATACATAGGTGTACTCAACCCAACCACTCACATCCTTATGCTTAACCTTACTTAGATGTTTCTCACATGACTCAATCCCTCATGCAACCCACTCATGTAGAAACCCCATCCACATTTTTCCAAATATTCGGCACTCTGTTAGATTTTTATCATTTAAGCAATATGATATAGGATCTTATCTAAGAGAATAGCATGCACAACAATAATCACAAGAGACAAGAGACACAAAGATTTTCCTCAGGGAAACCATAAAGGAGAAAACCCCACAACTTCCTCAGAGATAGAATGAGCACCAATGGCAGCAGTTAAACCCAAAGACAGAAAATATGATCTCCAACAGTTGTTCTCTCTCTCACTTGTGTGAGCACTTCCTTTCTCACTCATGCGCCCCAGTTGAGTGAGTGTGTGTGACAAATAGAGAGGCTCACTCTCTATTTATACTAATTTTCGACTTGACAATTGCTTACCAGGGCCGACATCTCTAGGAGAATCTAATAACCCTAGTGCCCCACAACTGTGGGGACTTTGCCCCCCGATCAACAAAGAGGGTTAACCTCAACTTAATTGTGGGGAATATTTCCCTGACTTACAACGGAGGGTTAACCTCATTGACTTTGCATGACTTTATTATATTAATGACTCTCCCAATAGGAACATCGGGGTACAATGAAATACAAATGATTCTCTCGATAGGAACATCAGGGTACAATATAAGTGAATACATTCCAAAGTTACAAATACATCAACACTCCCTCTTAACTAGGAAGGTATTCTCTTAACACAATTCATCAGCATAAGTCTTCTTCTCTCGATCATCATCAAAGTTGGATCATCACTGGATCATCATCAAAGATGGATCACCACTGGATCATCATCAAAGCTAGATCATCACTGGATCATCATCAAAGTTGGATCATCACTGGATCATCATCATCACTACTTCCACTATCTCGATCAAATGCTGCTATCTCTTCATTCTTCTCATCACAGGAAGTTCTATAGAGCTAGCCCTTTTTCATACTAGTTGTAGGCCTAGCCTCCATGTAGGTATTTCTCTACAGAGCCCACGGGGACTTCACTTAGTGAACATCTCACATAGCACGTGCGATCGTGGGATATTAAAGAATACCCTTAATTCCCAGAGATATTGACCCAAACTCTTTTTGTTGAAACCCCCTCCCAATACTTAAAACCTCCTCCCCACCCCTTTTTATACCTCAATCCTTATAAACCACCCTACCCACCCCCACCTTAAACCCCTCATCCCCCCAATACCTGCAATATATTGGTTCAATTTTTAATAATTTTAAAACCCACAATATGAACTAACGTGATAGGATATTGGTCAACAAGTGAAGCCCCCATGACAGAGCCAGTCCTTTTTCATACTGGATGTAGGCCTCTACAGAGATAGTCCTTTTTCATACTGGATGTACCTCCACAGAGCAAGTCCTTTTTCATACTGGATGTGGGTCTCTACAGAGCTAGTCCTTTTTCATACTGGATGTAGGCCACTATAGAGCTAGCCCTTTTTCATGTTGGATGTACTTCCACAGAGCCAGTCCTTTTTCATACTGGATGTGGGTCTCTATAGATCCAGCCCTTTTTCATATTGGATGTAGGCCACTATAGAGCCAGCCCTTTTTCATGCCGAATGTACTTCCACAGAGTCAGTCTTTTTTCATAGTGGATGTGGGTCTCTACAGAGCTAGTCTTTTTTCATACTAGATGTAGGCCACTGCACTTATATCTGACCATGGGAGGGTCTGCCTACCACCATGTCAAAATGGCATAGCACTTACATCTGACCATGGGGAGAACCAATCCTACCACCATGTCAGAAGGGCACAACACTTATATCTCACCATGGGAGGCCCCGCCTACCACCATATCAGAAGGACGCAACACTTACATCTAACCATGGGAGGCCCCGCCTACCACCATGTCAAAATGGCACACAGACTCATCACTTCCCCTTGGAAGGAACCTCTATCTGGAGAACACCAAGCTTCTCCCTGAAGTACTCAAACTTCACTCTGGACATTTCTAGCATAGAATCACATTAGGGATGATTACGTCCAAGGATAACCTGCAAGATTTTCTAGGACCGATTACATCTGAGGACAACCTACAGGACTGTTTACATCTGAGCAACCTACGAGCTTCGCTAGGATCTTATGCTTAGACAACATGTCTCACCGTCTATGCTAGAACTCCCTTTTTTGATAGATATCGATCTAGATCACAAATTGGAGTTTCGCTACTCCTCTCTCAGCATTTCTCGGCACCATGCAGGACTCCTTCTTGCTAAACCAAGAGATCACACCTGATCTCATACTGAAGTAGCACCTCGAAGTGCTATTCCTATCAATGGCACTACCTGCCCAATCCGAATCCACATAACCCTCCAGGTTAGTCTTCCGATTCATATCATACTTGAGCCAATACTCAACTGTACCCTTCAGGTACCTCATTGCATGCTTTGCAACCATCAGGTGAACATGTCTCAATGTGTTCACAGCAAAACAAGTATCTGGTCTTGTATTCATTAGGTACTTCGAGGAACAAATCATCTTACGATACATTGTGGCATCAATCGACTATGATGAAGAAACAATCAATAGCTTCAGGTTCGATGCCATAGGTGTGGCCATCTCCTTGCAGTCCATCATCCTGAACCTCTTCAGTATCTTTACTGCATACTTCCCTTGTCCCAGGGATATTCCATCCGCATTCTGGCACACCTCTATGCTTACAAAGTAGTGCATCATATCCAAGTCCTTAATCTTGAACTCGGTAGCAAGTATCATTCTTGCAACTTTATTGAGTTCCTCTTTTCTATCAGGAACAAGTCATCGACATATAACAGCAGCATCACTGGTCTTCCTCCTTCAACCTTGAAGTAAATATTGGAATCCTCTTTACTCTCAGTAAATCCTAGATTCATCAGTAAACTGTCCATCCTATTGTATCGTGTTGAACCTCAGGATCTTTTGCAGTCACTCCCTGTGAAGCGGAGCATCATTCTCCCTCTTCCTTTCATACTCTATGCATTGAAACATTATGTACTGGAGTGACAAGTAGCTTCCTCTGCTACTAATATTCTATGTATCCATCTAGGGTCACTGGATACCAAGATCTTCTATCTTGAACCTTTTCAAAAGTTCTTCTCGAGCCATCTGTGAGATTGTCATCCTCTATAGGCTTTCATATTCAACCTTGTAGCAAAGGTTCAGATCTTCATCGCTCTAGGTGATCTTCAAACTCCTTATGTAAGTGTTATCCCATGGGTGCCTTATGAGCTCGTACAAGGCCTTCTTTTATTTGCACACATGAGTCTTCCTGTCATGTGTCTCAACTCCCAGTAGGAGCAAATGTCTCTTCGTAGTCTATGCCTTCTTTATGTGAGAAGCCTCATGCTACAAATATTTCCTTGTATCCCACGATGTTGCCATCTACTGCATGTTGGATCTTGCATATCCATATGGAAGACACTACGTTCTTCCCTTCATCTACTGATACCACATCCTAGACATTATTCTTCTTGAACTGGTACTCTCCTTCGCTTTCTTCTTGGCTACTTCTTCATAGATGGAAGGTTTTGTATTAATGATGTCGCTCAACAGTGTCACATAACTACACTGTGTCCGAGACCTCTTTCTTTCGTTGAAGGTATCGTCATATTATTCTTCATCTTGTATTATTTCTCGAACTGTCTTCACTTGTTCTTTGAACAAGTCTCATCCTTCTTTTCTTGTAGGTGATTGTATGCAATATTTCCTACAAGTCAAATGCATTATTTGTATGATTAGAAAAATTTCATAAGGCATATTCATAATGGAAAATTCTCATGCATAAAGATACAATCATGCAACTAGTTTAGCCAATACAACATTCGTCCATATCTCACAGAAACTTTCTAGATGCCTTCCATCTCTACCATGACATCATTGAGATTGTGCACTAATCCAATATGTTAGCAAAGAGGTTTCATTCTAGATAAGTAGCAATGGAGATTTGTATAGCACCATGAGCTACTTACCCATCGCATGCATATTAGTAGTATATTGTAATTAATGCAAACATTCTATCATGCATAATACATCAATTGAATATAAACAAATGCATAACAAAACAATATCATGAAATGACAATTGAATACTTATCTTTGTTTGTTCCATGGGTAGACTCCTTCTTTTAGCTTCATCTTCTTCTTCATTCATAACAACATCATTTCTTATCCAAATGGATGGATAAGAGGTTATTTAAGAGTTGAGTCCTTCATATTCCTCATGGCTTGAGGGATCTTCTTTGAATCGTGACAGCTTGATCTTCAGTTGCTCCCATCTTCTCTTCTCTTATTATGTGTCGAGCTTCTTCTTGTGTGCACTCTTCCCAGAGCCTATTGAAGGTAATCGCTTCCTTCTGGCATACCTTCCTTGAATGAATGAGTCCCATGATCCTGGGAGGCCATTCAAGGTGGTTATCACAACTTCTGGATTCTCCACTTCTTCTTCTACTGCTTCAAGTTTTTCTTTGATTTAAGAGACCCTTATAAAGTATGATTGTATGGTCTCTGCTTCTAGATATTCACATTCTTTAACTAGTTTCTCAAGGTCATCTTCTGATTTATGTTCTTCCCTTCAAATAGCTTGGTCAAGGAATCAAACATCTCTTTAGGTGTATTTAGGGAAGACACTTGTGGTATAAGGTGATCCTTGATTGAATCAACAATGATCTTCTTGGCCTTGACCAAGTTCTTCTTGTGTAAGGTTTTTAGCCTCATCTCCCTCTGGAACCTCTCCACTTATGTAGGTGTCCAATTCATTTTCTTCAAGAACTAGTGAAATCCTATACTTCCATGCTCGAGATTTTTCAACTTCTCCAAGTTTTCCATCAAGCTGGTGTGATAGGAAATTTTGAAATGAGAACCTCAAATGTAAATAGAAAAAGATTAGATCTTACCGATTTGAGGTGTTCGTTCTGGTTCCAAAGCTGGATGATCTAGCCTGTTTTTCAGAGAAACCCTCATTTCCAAAACTTGGAATTTCAAACTTTTGATTGGACAGATGGATGGGCCTCTTCAAGGCGAGCTGTCCAATGTACTCCTTTTATGAAAATTGTGGAGGGAAGCTCCTGGAACAGGAAGCCCTAGTTTTACAAATTCATGTGTAGCAATGCCTGATATTGTTTCTGCAGTATCTCTGAAAGTACTACTCCTCTGTGTCTAAAACTTCTCACTAAGGTATCCTCATCTACCCTCTGTCCAACACCATAGGTTTGAGTAGAATTGGTTTCATCATTTGGGACTTATGAGAGTTTTCCCAAGGTGACTTCTTTCAGGACTTCTCAGCATAGATAACTTGTACGGAATTCCACATGTCACTTTTCATCATTAGAGTCTGAAACTTTTACCACATAAATTAAAGTCTGTTCCCTATCTAGAATATTTTGATAAATTTCATTTGGACCTTCGTAGCCCAAGATATAGCAATTCTCCCTAGGTGTCCTATTTAGGGATGAATCCTGGAAGAGGCTGGAACCCTGATTTGGAGGAATCATATCTCCCATACTATAGAGAATATAAGGATGAAATTTTTACGTAGTGTACATCAGGAGTTTATCTTCCTCCTGTGAAACTTTCGGCTCCTAATACTTATTCAATCTAAAGATATAGCGAATGTACCAAAACTACCAGTTTTAGTATTTTAGGGTTTTTCAGGCCTGGGGTCAAATTAAGGTTTGAATTTCCGGGAGTTTTTCCCAACCAAAAATCTCGACCTTGGTCTCTAAATTTTGATTTTGAGGAGGAGATTAATCCTATGTTGGGCTCACTCGAAAATTCTTCTTCTGTAAAAAGCCCTAATTTCTCGTAGCAAAAACTAAAAATGCCTGGAATCAAATTCTGCTTCGACAGAAAGATGCTCCCTTCAATGGAGAGTTATCCTAGCCTCCTTTTGCTGATGGATTGTGGAGAGAGACCCAAAAAGTAAGAAGCCCTAGCTTCTGCAACTGCATAGTGTCTTCTTCTCAGGTTAGCTCGAATACAATGTTAGATTTTTATCATTTAAGCAATATGATCTAGATCTTATCTAAGAGAATAACATGCACAACAATAATCACAAGACACAAGAGACACAAAGATTTTCCTTAGGGAAACCATAAAGGATAAAACCTAGCAGCTTCCTCAGAGATAGAATGAGCACCAATGGCAGCAGTAAAACCCAAAGACAGAAAAGATGATCTCCAATAGTTGATCTCTCTCTTACTTGTTTGAGCACTTCCTCTCTCACTCATGCGCCCCAGTTGAGTGAGTGTGTGTGACAAATAGAGAGGCTCACTCTCTATTTATACTAATTTCTGACTTGACAATTACTTAGCAAGGCCGGCATCTCTAGGATTGTCTAATAACCCTAGTGCCCCACAACTGCGGGGACTTTGCCCTTCAATCAACAAGGAGGGTTAACCTCAACTCAATTGTGGGGACTATTGCCTCGACTTACAATGGATGGTTAACCTCATTAACTTTGCATGACTTTATTATATTAATGAATCTCTCGATAGGAACATCAGGGTACAATGAAATACAAATGATTCTCCCGATAGGAACATCGGGGTACAATATAAGTGAATACATTCCGAAGTTACAAATACATCAACACACGCACCCCCCATCATCCTACACAACACAATGAACAACACCATTCTCTGAGCTTATAGTCCCTCGAATGCCCTTCAGTTCCCTTCCAGTGCTCCATCACTTGTCTTCCAAGGATTCATTATAGTGGGTCTCCAAGGAACACGTTATGCAAGACATGTTTCCCCAAAAGGAACCCACTATCCTATTACCCAAATTCCAAGGATATTCAACATGTCTCAATGACTATTAAGCATGTCTCAGGGACTCCATACCAATTGCATTCTTCAACCAACTAGTTATGGCTCAACTGAGCATACCCTAGGTGAACTCAAGGCCTTAGCACGTCATCCAAATTGGTACACTTTTAAAAATTGTTTTGACAGGATTTCCTCTTAGAATTTCTCCACATGGAAATGATTATATGACTCCCTAATTTCCAAAACTGTTCTCAATTGGAACTTAACTCTCCTTAACTTTACTAAACTGAACAAATCACCTCCACTAATGTGATTTCCCATCATTTATTTGCATGATGTAAAATTGACAAATGTCACCCAAGGGAGCCTCTTCTAGTCCCCAATTAACATAATTAAATAAATAAATAATACTTGCATAATCTAATCAACAAACCTTAGGTTACTTGAATTCCTATGCTTAAGGATGATCCAAAAACATTATGACTATGGTCCCTTGTCCCCTCCTTGGTCCTTCTCACCCTCACCACTTTTGGAGTCAAAGCCCCTCATCTCTTTTGTCTAATCCTTTCCTGTACCCGCTTAAGAATTTTTTATTAATAAACACAACATAAATATACATAACAATATATAGATCAGTCCAACCATTGTCTCATGCTTCCATCCTCTCAAAATAGATACTTATTTACACATTTTCATCTGGGGAAAAAAAGGGTGTTACAACGACAAATGATGATGTACTAAATCATCATTTTTCATGCTTTTCACATTTTTATCCTTCAACATTGTTACTTTAGTACTATTCAACTTATTCCTCATGTAAATTTTGAAGCCTTCTTCATTGTACTTTACATTTTCAACCAACTAAGGTAAGTGAGTAAATTTCAAATGATCAAATTTATCTCAAACACATACATATACATAATTATTATCATCGACAAATTTGATGTGATAGTCCATGACTAAAAGTAGCTTAGATCATTCACTTTTAGGCAGTGAAAAAATATTTGTATCTCGAGAGATCTATCTCAATCTGTGGTAGATCCAAAAGTAAATTAGATCTAAATTAATTTAACAAATTAAAATAAAAACATATAAATAATAAAATAGTGAATAAAATAAATCTAATAAAAATTAACATTCTTTATGATTATTAATAAACAACACTTTAACCTATTGAGTTTAAGGCAATTGCGTTCAAATCCCTTATAAATACTAGCTTTAAAGAAAACAACATTTTAACTAATATACAAGATTATTTATATCACAACCTAACCTATCATCCCTTAAAAAAAATAGCATTTTCCTTAGCTAGCATTTTCCACCCACCTTATGACAATGGCATTCTTTATAAGAAGCTACACTTGCATTTTTTTTATAATATTAGTGTTCTTTATAATAATAAAAAAATACATATGCATTTTTTAATAAAAACTACATAATATTGAAGTCAAGTAATCAATTTAGAAAGAAGTCAAATAATCTCTTTAGAAAATGAAGCCAATATTATTAACAAATTAACCGTTATACGTATTATTTTTTTTAATATAAATATTTATTTAATTAAATAAAACATATTAATTTAACAAAAAAGATGGTATATAACTACCTTTTATGCAATTAAGTACGAGTCAAAATATTGGACGGAAAAAAGTAGTATCTATTCAAAAGTATGACCAAATAATACAGGTTTAGAAATAGGGTAATTTCATGGGTCAGAGTAGTATATGGCGTGATTATCCTAGCTAAGCATGTAACCACTGGGGGTAAAAAAAAACAGCTAGATAGAGCTTCTCAACTAATGTGTAGTGCATTTCATAGTATACTAATATGCAACTAAATAGAGTATACAACCTTCTCTATTTGGTCACCATTC
>LPNX010837130.1:100975-118473 GCA_001517045.1 Pseudotsuga menziesii
GCTATTGAATCTGCAAACCAAGGAAGTCTTGCATAACTCAGAAGCAAACTCCAGAGCTTCGTTCGGCATCTAGATGGAGATCGCTGGGGCTTCCGAAATCATAGAGGGCTGAACCGAGGGCTCCCCCCATCGAGAGGCAGCGTCCTTGAAAGAAGGGCAGTCCCTCCGTTGAGAGGTGAGAGAGCCAACGAAAGGAACCGGAACCGGAGGCGAGGGGCCGGCGCTGATCGGGGCAGCCACGGATGAGGCAGCTGTAAGAACAGGCGGGCGATCTGGAGAGGCTCGCGCAGGAGAGGCGCCTGATCCAACGACCGCCATGGATGTCATTGCGTTGAGAAGGCCCGAATCAGGAGGGGAGCTGGAGGAGCTTCGGTCTGGAGGCCGCGGGAGAAGCTGGAGGGGCAGCAGGAGGCCGAAGCCCTCAGCAATGGCGAAAGCCCTAACTCTGTGAAGCGCGGCTCGAGCTCGGGAGGCGAAAAAAGGATGAAGAATTCATATTGTTATGCATATATGTCTCTTGAATATCGATTCAAGTGGTTTGTATAATATTTTCAAACAATTTATTAAGGTATATGGTGTTTATATGTCTTTTATATGCTTTTTCACATGTTATTAAAGGTGTGGGGCTTTGTTGATCTGGGATACCATATCATGTTCATTCATAATGGGGTTTTTTAATTAAAAAATAAACATTATATTGGTGTCATATTAATGGTTTTTTTATGGGTTATATATATATATAATATGTTGGGTTTTTATTATAAAAGGGGGTGGAGAAGCAATGCGAGCAAGGTGTGGAGAAGCAGCACGAGGACAATGCGAGTGAGGAAGCATCATGCATTGGGGTTTGGTTGGGGTTTAGTAGGGTTTGGTTTCCGAGACCATGTTGGCCTGTGTTGAGATGTGGCCGAGGCTTTGGTTGGGGTTTGGCAAGGTTTGGTTTCTAATACTGTGTTGGATTGTATCAAGACGTGGCCGAGGGTTTGGTTGGGTTTGGTTATCGAGGTTGTGTTGGACTGTGCCAAGATGTGGTCAAGGGTTTTGTTGGGGTTTGACAAGGTTTGGTTGGCAAATCTATGCTAGAATTTTTCGAGACATGGCCGAACCCACAGCAGCCTAAGCGAGGTGTGGAGCGGGTGTGAAGAAGCAGAGAAGCAGCGGGACTGGGGTGTGGAGAAGTTTGTTGCTCCTATCTTTTCTATGGGTCTTGGTTATTTGACGGGATAAACTTAAACCAACTATTACTTTGTCTCTACCATTGGTGGTTATGAGTCTTCAAGCTGGTGATACCTTTACCTTTGTGATCGATGTTGGTGCTTGGAAATGTGCCCTAATTTACCAAGTTAAAGGCCAAGGAGAAGTAGCGCGAGCGGGGTGTGGAGAAGCAGCGCGATAGGGGGAGTTGTTAGTGTCTGATACATATAGGGTAATAAGCACTTCAGTTGCAAGGTCAGAGATGTTTGGTCAGAACTTATTTCTTTTCATTGTCATCAATTAACATATCCTGGGTTTCAGCAGAGAATTAAATCATTTCAGTGAACCTACAATGTCTTTGATTAATAATTTCAGTGAATATCATTCAATGAATGAGTTTAAAATTCTATGTTGTTATCATTTAAATAAGTTTAAATTTGTTATTTCTTACTGGCTTTCATGCATCCTGTTTTCATTATATGAAAACTTATAACTTCTCCTTATTGGATAGGAAATACCTAGGTCCATATTCTTCAGTCTCTAATGTGCTAAAGTTAATTGTAATTAATTTTGAGGATGAAAATTGCTCTCTGTTCATAAAATTCACAGCTTGTTTAAGTTGTATCAAGCTAGGCACTCCAACATGTTAGAAGGACCGCTCATCAAAATGTTAGGTATGTATGTACTATGGAAAATAATTGACATGATATAATACATAGTGCATTGCAACACATGGTGCAATTAGTGCATTCTTTTGATCCTCCAAAGAGTTCAAGGGCTATTCGTGTAGTTGTTCTCAATGTGCACTTGTACAATGACAATAAAGTAAGTTTTGATTTATATAATAGATGTGCTTACAGCTAGGGATTGAGCTGTAAGGTTTTGTTTTGGTTAGTCTATTAGGAATGGGTATAGATCCTAAGATGGCAAATTTTGTGGGTATGAGGTTGTAACTAGGGATGCCATCTTGAAAATCAAGGTGCCATGGTGCATCAAATTTAAATTTCTAAATGATCTAAATTTCGCACAACCTTCATCTTCAAGATCCTTAGTTAGGGGTTCTTTTTTTTCCAAGTAAATATCTTAGGGAAAACCATTGGGTACTCCCCTCATTTTGAGGATGGTACCCAAGGTAAACCCTAGATTCTTCAAGACGCAAGGTGAAGCGAACAACAATGCTCAAAGTCGTTACAACAATAAACTTATTATGGGACATTAGAGGAAATTTCAACTCAAAATGGGCCTTTTAACTTTTATTTAAATTCCATGTCATCACGTGTTAGCCAATGAAATTGCTTTAAATTTGAAATACCGTATAGGTCTTAAACACTTTTTTAATATAAATTTGGGGATAGGTATCATAAAAAAAACTACTTTTTTTGTTTGTATTTTTGACATATCTCCTTGTGTTTTTACACAAATTTCGATCGGGAGAGCTTGTTGGATGCAGAATTAAATTCCACATCCAACGAGTACGCATTCGGCATACTTTTGATGGACCCCGCTACCCCAAAAACAAGAAATGCCTGAAAAAATGGAATGTTCTTACATGGAATTAAATTCCCTATGTTCTTACATGGTTAAAACTAATAAACTCTTGTCCAATAATCAAATCTCATCAACCTCTAAATAAATGATTCACTAGCTTTTTTCCATTGTGGATGTAATCATGGTCATGAACTCATGTTACTTTAAATCCAGCATACAACCCAGTTAGCCTCCACCCTTCACAGGGAAGTTGATATATCATTCCTGTCATTGAGTAATAATCCTTCAACATAAGCATTCTTCTTATATTATCCCCATCCGAGGAATGACCAATAATAACTCCTAAAAAATGTTCCACATGTTTCTTCCAAGCGGGTACTCGTTGGATGCGGAATTTAATTCCACATCCAACAAGCTCTCTCGATTGAAATTTGAGTAAAAACATAGGGAGATATGTCGAAAATACAAACAAAAAAAGTAGTTCTTTTTATGATACCTATCCCTAAATTTATATTAAAAAAGTGTTTAAGACCTATACGGTATTTCAAATTTAAAGCAATTTCATTGGCTAACACATTATGACATGGAATTTGAGTTAAAATTAAAAGGCCCATTTTGAGTTGAAATTTCCTCTAATATGATAGTTGTAGTTGAGCGTAATACAAGAAAATGTGTATCTCAAATTACAAGCATGACGTTTCCTCTGGGACTTGGTACATTGGAAGTGTTCAAAGAATAATAAAGAAGGATGGTAATAGGGTGTTTTATTACCATAATGACATTGATCTTTTGGATAGGCCTTAAGGTGTCGAGCTTCAATGTTATTGGTACAATAAAATAAAGGGGCAACGCATGTACAAGTATGATTCGACAGATCACCTATTCATACAACTTGAATATGTTATAGAAATGGAAAACCTATCATACAATATAAAGAATGACACATACAAGTTAGAATAAAGAGACCACATAATTTATGAGGATTTCATTAAAAATGTAAATAGGGTGAAGTTTTCAAAATTTTCTAATTTCTCTTATATTTTCTACTACTATCTTAAATCTTATTTATAAAGTATTTTTTTTGTATTATCGTTGATTTGTTTGTATCAATCTCATACTCATTTTATACATGTTGGCTTCAGGTGTGGTGAATGGTTTGTATGGTGAATGGTTGGGATAACTGAATGTGAAGTTATCGATTGTTAAATATTTCTTTATGATTTCTTGAAGCATGGTTCTTAAGGGTTCTTGAAATTTTGGCTACTTCAACAATTATATTTAATATTACTTTTAAAAGGATGAAACAAGTTGTTGTTTGTGAAATTTTGGTGCCCATGCCCATGTTAGAGTTTTCATATACTTTCTTTTGCTACTTCAATACTTAAATTGAATATTACTTAATGTGTGTTTCTTAAAATGTGTTTTCTAAATGTTTTGTATGTATTTTTCTTCACGAAACAACATATCCTTGTCACCTTTTGACTTAGTTACATTACGGAATCCCCCCTTAGTGGTTCAAGCCACTTAAAGAGAATGGAAGTAGGTGTAGGTGATAGCTACCTTGTTTCCATAGTTGCACTTAGCTAGTACCTTTGAGTCCTTGCAATTTGGATGATAGTTTTCATGGAAACATGCATCTTAAGTGTAAATTAGAAATTAGGTGTTTTGTGTTTTAGATAATTCCCTGAAGTAGATAGATTTCAACCTGAAAATGTGTACATAGATGTAATTTTTGTTTTCCAACATGGAATTCTGCTGCTAGTGCCATTGTTCTGTCCATAGGTTGTATTCATTTTGCATGAGGAAGCATCATCTGGATACACATATGGATTTTTCCATGGTTTATATTGTATTGAGGAGTTTTGAATTTTTATACATATTCTTATCAATAAGCATGCCTATTCGAGGAGTATGCATGCATTTCAAAAGTTTGAAAATGAAATTTTGGTGAAAGTGTTTATTAAAAATCATTCTAGTTGGAATGAAAAACTTGGTAGTGCTTCTGTTTTTGCCTATATATTAATGGCATGTTTCATATATTGAGTTTTATTCATGTTTTATTAGACATAAATTAAGGATGGTACCTTTCCATACTACAAAACATGGACATTGTATATTCATTTTTGCTACTCCATGTGTTCTCTTGTTGCACCACCCACGTGGTTTACTTTCCCCGCGTGACTAGGCGTTCCTTGTTACACCTTCCACATGGTCACTTTGCACTAGCATGACAGTGATTTGATTAGATTGTGGGTCCTTCCCCAGCATCACCGTGGCCTGTGTCTTGGGTGGACTGTGGGTTCTTCCACAATGTAACCGTGAGTCTGTTTCTTGGTGGACCATGGGTCCTTCACCAATGTGACTGTGATCTATTTCCTGGCACTTTCTTGGTGGACTGTGGGTCCTTCACCAGCATGACTGTGATCTTTTTTCTTGAGTGGACTATGGGTCCTTCCCCAGCGTGACTGTGATATGTTTTCTTGGTGGACGGTGGCTCCTTCTCTAGCATGAACGTAATTTGTTTTCTTGGGTGGACTGTGGGTCCTTCCCCAGCGTTGGTGTGAGCCTATTTTCTTGTGTGGACTATGGGGTCTTCCCCAGTGTGACAGTGAGTTTGAATTTATGGGTGGAATGTGGATTTTCAAGCATGACTGTGCAAAGTATGATTGTGTGTCTCTTCACTGTGTGAATGTATCATTACTTAGCATGACCATGTGTCCTTTGTTAGCATGATTGTACTGGGTATTGGTGTCGGTGGAAAAAAATTGGTATTGATCTTCACAGTGAGTCTCCACTGCCTCTAGAATGGCAACACTTTTTAGACCTTTAGGTTTGTTTCCTTCTATTTTTTTCTTTATTGGATATTTTTTCTTCTTCTTTTATTCATGGTTTTTTTCATTGTTGTTTTCATTGAGTTCACTTTCAAGTTTGTAGAGATCACCATTCCTATAAATTTTTCATTAGCCAGAATTAATGATCATTAGGCCAGCAAAATGGATAGTGCACAAGGCCACTTTACTTTTCCTCAACTTCCAACAACTACTTAGATCTATTTTAACTAGTATTCACTTGATGGCATGTTTTGTTTTGCCAAAATTTCTACAAGCAAGGTCATTAATTCTCTCTTTTTCTTGCTTTTATAAAAATTCCATGCTGCACTTTCCTTGCAAGAGAATTAAATCATACATGATCTCATTCTAAAAACAATTATAGAAAAGGTAATTGGTATCCACATTTTTTTCATTCATGTAATTGGTATACATGATATCAATTGTTGGCTTTCGTCCCTCTCTCTCTCTCTCTAGACCTAGGCTCAGTCCCTTCTTGGTCAACACTTAAAATCCAAAGATATCGTCCCGACAGAGCAGAGCTCAGCTGGTAGCGTATGCAACACAGATGCCGTCTCACCCGAGATATCTCAGTTTTATGGGTAACTTCCAGAACCACATCTCCGTGGTTTGTGCAGGAGGGTGTTTTAGTAACTTGGATCTACACCAAGGTTTCCAACAAAGACCAGGGAGGTTGGTTACTTGTATATAAGGTGCTTCAACATCAATTTTTTATCCAACCCTTCTTTGTGTGATTTACATAAACAACCAGTGAATATACATCATAAGCATATTCATTATTAATATAATGCAGCGGTCATACATTTATCCAATTGCAACACAATAATCAACTAGTCATTCAACACAATATCCATACTTATATCTAAGCTACTTCAACATTCATGCATATACACAGGATGTAACGTGGAAACCCATCCAGGAAAAAACCACAAGGTGCTCTTCATCTGGCATGAGGAAATAGATGCACCTTTTTTCTGCATACAAAGCTGCAAACTCTATTCAAGATCTTCTCTTCTACTTTTATAGACTTTTCCTCCCTCTTATGTTCTTTACTCTTCTCTCTTTCTCTGCCTACTTTACTCCTACTATTGATCTACACACATCCTGTATCAAATCAAACTTCTCTACTCGTCTACGCACTCAACTGCAGAACCTCTACTCTGATCCACCCAATGATCTAGAGTCATTAACCAAAAATCCTATCTCAAGTGTATCTCAAGCTCCTTCCCCAGAGTCTAGAGCTTACTCATATTCTACCTCTACTAATCATCTATTTGGCTAAAAAATATAAATCCAGCTAACCTAGTTACAACTTGGATTCCTTATTTTATAGCCTCATTACAGACTCAATACAGATCCCACACATGCTTTTTACAAACTCAACATCGACTCGATACAGACTCATTACAGACTCCCTTTCAGTCGCTTTCTCAGCCAACTTACTATATCCAGTCAACGGGTTTTCTTTCCTATTCTAGTTGTAACACATGATGAAAGGCACTATCGGCCTGACTTACAAAGATTCCTTCATGCCTATGGCTTCCACTGGCTCCAACCGAGCTCGTACCCATGATCATTAAGGACTCCCACTTCATCGACATTATGCCTTACTGTCATTTTTCGGCTATTACACTATCTGCACACCTCCTTCCGTCAATATTCTGCCATGTCATCTCATATCTTGTTCTATCCTTCTGTCATAACTTACTCTTTTGGTGCAGCTTCCTCGTCTTGCTCCTCTTCTCCTTCTTCTTCTCTTTCCTTCTTTGTCATATCATCCTTCCCTTGATGTTTCTTCCTCTATTAAATCTCCTTCCTCTTATCCGTTATGTTCTTCTCCATACTTAGCCATAATTCTACATGAATTCTTCCCTACTGTCCCAAGGCCCAACGGGCCCCTAACACTCACCTATGGCTCGTCCCGAGCCATGTGATCTAGTGCTCCATAAAATGACTTACATTGATTTTGATCTGAAAATAATCCACGATTTTCACCAAATTCTCTGCTTTTGCACACACTTTTTTTTTTTTTTTTGCATGTGCTCCACCAGGTCGTAACTGATGTGTTTCAACATGACTCTTTCTACAGAGGTCGCTACCTCACACACCTTCTGGTGTACATGTTGAATCATGCCTGTAAATTTATCTTCTTCTACTTCCAATTCCTCTACCTTTTCTTGCCGTTGCTAATGCTGTGCACGTAACGTAGTCGTTTGCAATTGCAGTTTGTGCACTTCTGTCACCTTGACCTTTTTCTTCTCCAAAGGTAGTTGTTTCATCGCCCTTCTTATCTATGTTATATTTGCTTCAAACACAGTGAGATCACTTGAAATCATTTGGGATTGCTTGTCATCCATTAAGGCTTCCCAAGTCTGGTAGACTTGGTCCACAACCTTGGCACATATTTTCTCTACTTCATCTATTCTTTTTGCAACAGAGTGGCCGCATCTCTTCTTCTTTCCAGCACCTCGGGGGGTGTTCTATGTCTCTTTTTCTATTCTAACTGATTTACATGTTTCTTAAGACCAGTCGTTATCCCAACTAACATTGCTATTTTTTCAACTAGTGTCATCTCTTCTGTTATTTCTTCTTCTTCAAAGTTCTTGCAGTCCAACGCTATTGCTTCACTGATTTTCTGACAGTTTGCTTCCGACTCCATTTTCTTCTGTTCTGTTTCTTGAATTTTTAGTTTTAGTTTCTTGATGTCTTTCTATGCAGCCTTGAGCTTCATTTCCAGGTTACACTCATGCAATTTTATCTTTGCATTAACAACACTTTGGACCGCATATACTTCGTTGATGTGCATAGATGAAAAATCTATAATAAGTAGGTCAGTATCCCAAAAAGCAAGATTAGAATCTAGGGTGCCAAACTTAACAACAGTTTTAAATACCTGTACCATTATTGGTGAGACTGAAATAGAGGGTGCAACTTGCTCCATTCTTGATGTTGCTAATGGGCTTGGGACTCAGTTGTTGCACTTGACTTCTTCAACTGATTTACATAGAACTTTAAGGAGATTAGTGGCTGTACTTGACATTTCTTCTTGTCATACTTATGGACTTGAAACTAATTTACGCTACTTCGGTTACTTCCTCAGTCATTAGTTGCACATCATCACTGTCTAAGCCGATTGTATTTGTAGTTCTGTCAGCTTTCATATTCTTCTTCTTCCTATTTGGATGTACTTTCTCTTTCCGAGGTTCCTCCCCCTCATTTTATGATTCTAGGTCTATTGGTAGTGAGGGGGTGTGACTTTATTCAGAGTGTAAATCTTCTAGGGGTCTTCTTCTTCGTTTTCCTCATCTAAGTTATCTTCCTTGAATTGGTTGTCCTGTAGTGGAATTTCTTCTTCGGATACTAAAACATGCCATTCCTTTGGCCATTACTTAATAATTTGTTGGATTTCCTCTTTTGACATGATAAACTTGGTCTGTAATTTTTGATGTTGCAGCTATTGCCGTGGATGTATGTAAATATGGTGCACGCCAATCTCAAATTTAACAATGGAGAGAAATCATTTTTTGGTTTTCGTCCCTCTCTCCCTCTAGACCTAGATTCAGTCCCTTATTGGTAAGCACAACAAATCCCAAGATATCAGCCCGATGGAATGGAGCTCAGTTGGCAGCACCTGTGAAACAGATGTTGTCTCACCTGAGATATCTTTGTTTTATGGGTAACTACCAGAACCACGTTTTTTGTAGTTTGTGCAGGAGGGTGTTTTAGTACCTTGGCTCTACGCCAAGGTTTCCAATGAAGATCGGGGAGGTGGGTTACTTGTATGCACAATGCTTCAACACCAATTCTTGATCCAACCCTTCTTTGTGTGATTTACATAAACAACTAGTGAACAAACATCATAAGCATATTCATTAATATAATGCAATGATCATACATTTATCCAATTGTAACAAAATAATAAACCATTCATTCAACACAACATTCACACATATATCTAATATACTTCGACATTCACGCATATACACAAAGATGTAGCGTGGAAACCCATCCGGGAAAAAACCACAAGGTGCTACTCATCTTGCATGAGGAAAAAGATGCACCTTTTGTTTGCATACAAAGCTATAGACTCTATTCAAAATATTCTCTTCTATTTTTACATAATTTTCCTCCCTCTCATGCTCTCTGCTCTTCTCTCTTTCTCTTCCTACTTTACTCCTACTAGTGATCTACACATAGCTTGGATCGGTTCAACCTTCTCTACTCGTCTGCGCACTCAGCTGAAAAACCTCTACTCTAATGCACTCAGCGATCCAGAGTCATTAACCAAAAACTCCTATCTCAAGTCTAGCTCAATATCCTTCCCCAGATTCTACAGCTTACTCATATGCTACCTCTACTAATCAGCTAACCGGATAAAATAATTAAATCCAACTAACGCAGTTACAGCTTGGGTTCCTTCTTTTATAGCCTCATTACAGACTCGATGCAGATCCCATACATGCTTGTTATAGACTAGATACATACTCTAACATACACCCTCTCAGTCGCTTTCTCAGCCGACTTACTATATCTAGCAAATAGGTTGTCTTTCCTATTCTAGTAACACATAACAAGAGGCACTATTGGCCTGACTTACAAATATTCCTTCACGCGTGTGGCTTCCGTCGGCTCCAACCAATCTTGTACCCACATTCATTAAGGACTTTCTCTTCCTTAGTGTTATGCCTTAAAGTGTTATGCCTTACTGTCATTTTACGATCGTTGCACTATTTGCATGCCTACTTATGCCAATATTCTACCATGTCATCTCATATCTTGTTATGTCCTTCTTTAGTAATTTACTCTTCTGACAGAGTTTCCTCATCCTGCGCCTTCTCTTTTCCTTCTTCTGTCGCAGCATCCTTCCCTTGATGCTTCTTCCTTTGTTGTAGTTCCTTCCTCTTATCCTTTACGCTCTTCTCCATACTTAAGCAGAATTCTACATGAATTCTGCCCTACTGTCCCAAGGCCCAACATCAATCAATTGTTATCCATGTTTTCCTGTTATAAATAATGTTGAATTCATTAACTTTGGAGTACATATGTACCGTTGATTGAAGGAATCCTTGAAAACCAAAATTTTCATGACATTTTTTAGGACATATGTGTTTTTCTGGTTAACAACATCTCAAGCAAGATTTGGAAACCAAACTTTTTATTTGAGACTTCTTGCACTTGTTAAAATCTAATGATAAAAATACAATCTTCAGAAAAATTTATATTGTTTATGTGGGGTTTATTGAGCACAAATCCAAATAATTTTTTAACTAAGGATACTTGTTTATGTTTTTGCAGCTATGATCTACTAGGTCTTGAAGGACTTTCTCAAGATTTATGCATATTTATTGGAAAAGATGATGTCCCTAACTATAAAAGTTTGGACCTACCAATCAATTCTATGTTGAAGATGACTGTAAATCTCGAGGTATGAAGATTCATTTCCAAAATATTGAAAAAGCAGTCGGATACTTAGAATTAATTCACACTTAATTTTGATGTGCTTGTTATTTACATGTTATTTAGTATGCCTTACAGTTTTGCTTCACTTTTGCTTATGCTTTTAAAGCTTATTAGTTGACTATGTGTTATTAGCTTATGAAAGTTGCATAGCATAGCCCAAGTTTTGTATGATTACTAAAATAAAAGGTATCTCTTTTCACTCTCTTTTTAGTCTCATGTTTTACAGGAATTGGAAAAAATGTATTTCAGATATTATTGGCAACAATGCTGATGGTAATAGTTCAGTAGTTGAAAACAAAGTTGAGAAATCAGAGAAATTTTCAGGTTTAAATCTTGATAGTCCTTTCGATGTTTATGGTTTCAGATCTTAAAATTTTCCAGTTGAAGTGTTTTTTAATTTCGTCATGTTTGTCTGGAGTGCATATTAACTCACTAGGAAATTGTGACTATTGTTTATTCGAAAGATGGCTAGGGTGTGGAAATCTCTTATAAAACTCATTGTTGTGCACATGTTGTGGTATGGACCTTCCTTATACGGTGATGATAAAACATATTTTTGTGGTATGGAACACTTATGGACTATATACCTTGAGAGAGAATACAACAGTTTGACACCTTCATCTTCTGGGTAAAAGGGTTGTGTCCCCACCTTGATGGTACACCTTGGTCCTAAGGGTAAAAGGGTTATTCTCCCACCTTGATTGACACACCTTGGTATTATTGATGTAGGGGTTGTTTTCCCACTTTTTCTTGACCCCTCTTGTTGAATCTTGATCTTATGTTGACCCTTGATTGCTCCTTATGATAACACTCTTGCTTCTCCACACCCCGCTTGCACTGCTTCTCAGCAACCAAACCCTTGGCCATGTCTTGGCATAGTCGAGTACAATCTTGGAAACCAAACCTTACCAAAACCCAACCAAAACCCAATGTGTGATGCTCCCCCACTCGTGCTGTGCTCGCGCTACTTCTCCACACCCCACTCGCATTGCTTATCTACACCCCACTCGCGCTGCTTCTCCACCCCCTTTTATAATAAAAACCCCAACATATTATATATGTTTTTAACCCATAAAATACCCCAACATATTATATGTTTCTTTAACCCATAAAAAACCCCTAGACCCTTAATATGACCCCAATATAATTTATTATTATTATTATTAATCCCTCAATATGAACAGACGTGATATGTTATTGGTTCATTAAAGATACCCCTGTGGTTTCATACTTGAGTAGACTAATATCTCTCTTGCATTGTTTGAGTGTGCTAAGTTGTAAGAAATCCATGGGCTTTGTATGGGCTGCAAACTGAGCTTTGGTTTGTGTGTGAAATGTCATCATTACTTGATATTTTATGGACTGGTGTTTCTGGGTCTACTACTCTAGTAATTGGGGTTTCCCTATGGTTCACTTCAAGTAGACCCAAACACCCAAACAGTGCAGCAGAGATCTTATTCCACTCAAACAGGGTTATGGTTTCTTTTAGCAGCTTCAAACAACTCACAACCTGCTCAAGAAATCCATGGGCTTTGTATGGGCTACAAACTGAGCTCTGGTTTGTGTGTGGAATTTCATCATTACCTAATATTTTATGGATTCTTGTTTCTTGGTCTATTGCTCCAATAATTGGGGATTCCATGCTTGTTGACTGGGTTACCTTGTTAGCTACTATAGTTGAATAAACGTATAGTAACTGAATTTATTCTCTCTCAGGTATGTCATTTTATCCTGTAGTGACTTGTCTCTTAATAGACAAGATCTGATCTAAAAAAATATTGTTGAGTATAAGGAAGGTTTCAACTCTCCTAGTGGAACCTATTGGGTTATCTTTTTTTTTTCTTTGTACTTTGAGTTAGACATGAGTTAGATTTACTACTGATGTTATTTATTGTCTTTGTATGTTTTTCAGTTGTAACTAGACAAGAGTGAGACAAGATAAATTTAAAACACAATGTTCATCTCTTCCAACTTTTACACTCCTGAATGTGGACCTTCGGGAGTCTTAAAGTTGAAAGAGATGAACATTATGTGTTCATACTTGTGTGGACTAATATCTTTGTTGCACTATCTGGGTGTGCCAAGCTAAGTATAAGGAAGGTTTCAACTCTCCTAGTGGGTTATCTTATTTGTTTTTTGTACTTTGAGTTATATTTACTCTTATTGTTATTTATTGTCTTTGTATGATTTTCAGCTTTAACATTGGGACCTTAGGGAGTGTTAAAGCTGAAAGAGATGAAAATTATGCTTTAAACTTATCTTGTCTAGTTAAAACGATATTATTTTGTGTCTAGTATTGTTTTATCATTGTTTGTCATGTTTTATGTCTATTTGAGATGGGTTGTCATGATTTATGTCCTTTTTCTTATTAGATATATGCTGCTAAGTTTAAATATCAAAATCTATCTGGCAGTTTCCAAAAATTGTAGTTGCATTGATGCCTATTTGTGGATTTCAGTTATAGTTGCAGTTGCCAAGCTAACTACTTTTTATGGATTTCATTTAACTTCCTTGTATAAGTTGTTTATTTGGTTCTACTTTCTATAACTAATGACTCTTATACAAGAATGACAAAAATATATAAAGCAATGTACCTTGAGAGAGAGAAAAGATTACTGGTCTTGTTGGTCTTATAAATGAGTTGCATGTCCACCTGATATAGTTCACCTTGACCTTGTGGGTCTTTGGTTTGTTTTGTTGTGGCACCCTTAGTTGACTCATCATCCTTTATCTTACTTGGTCCATAGGTTATGTTTATTAATGTTTTGATACCCTATCTTAAGGAGTATCTAGACTATAATTAAATTTCTAATTTAACATGAGAGACAGATCCAATTCGTGGTATGCTACTCCAGTGTGACTGAGCTCTTTTCCTCATCGTGATCTTTGCTACTGCTCCACGTGATCTCTTGCTGCACCACCTGTGTGACTGGGATTTCCTTGTTACACCTTCCACGTGGTCACTTTGCACCAATGTGACTGTGAGTCTGTTGGATTGTGGGTCCTTCCCCAGCGTGACCATGGCTTATTTCTTGGGTGGATTGTGGGTTCTTCCACAGTGTAACCGCAAGTCTATTTCTTGGTGGAATGTGGGTCCTTAACCAACATGACCATGATTTGTTTCTTGGAACTTTCCTCATGGATTGTGGGTCCTTCACCAGCATGACCATGATTTGTTTTCTTGAGTGGACTATGGGTCCTTCCCCAGTGTGATCGTGATCTATTTTCTTGGTGGACTATGGGTCCTTCTCTAGCATGATCATGATCTGTTTTCTTGGGTGGACTGTGGGTCATTCACCACCATGACCATGATCTATTTTCTTGAGTGGACTACGGGTCCTTCCCTAGCGTGACTGTGATATGTTTTCTTGGTGGACTGTGGGTCCTTCTCCAACATGAGGGTGATCTATTTTATTGGGTGGAATATGATTCCTTCCCTAGTGTGACCATGAGCATGTTTTCTTATGTGGACTGTGGGGTATTACCGAACATGACAATGAGTTTCACTTTATGGGTGGACTGTGTTTTTTCAAGCATGACTATGCAAAGTAAGCTTGTGTGTCTCTACACTATCTGACTGCATCCTTACCCAACATGATTGTGTGTCCTTTGTCAGAATGATTGTATTGGGTATGACTGTGCTTGTTAACTAATAATTATAGTTCAGTATGCTTCTACTTTAACCCTCTCAGGATCTCTCCCAAGGTACGTAAATTGTTTGTCTAAATTGACTTGTCCCTTCGGTGATAAGATCAAATCTGAAATATCTGAGTATATGGTTGATTCAAATATTGGTTATGATTATTTATTGTTGATATCTACTGTACATTATTTTATCATGTTTTTACTGTACATGGAATTTGATGATTCTCGAGGACCAAATTTAACACAGTGAATAATGGAGCGTTAAGTTGAAAGAGATGAAAATTATGTTGTTTATTACAGTTCAAATTTTATTAGAGTAGTACTATTCTGAATATGATTTTATATGTTTATGCATTAAAGTTTACTATTTAAATTAAAAACTCCTCTAACCCTTAAACTTCAACATCAAGCACTTTGGATACATGTACATGGCATATTTCATGCTTGGTTTTTACGGCTTTTGTTAGTTGTCTTTCCTTTTTATCCTTGTTTGGTTTTCATGAAAAGTATATGAAGCTTACATTATAATTTTCTCTTTTCCTTTATGGCACATCTATTCTCATGTCCCTTGTCCAAGAATTAGTGTTATTTTTCCTTTTATGTCAGATATTACTTATTTACCATATGGCACTTATGTAGGTTTTGAGTTGGAGTTACCAGAACACAAATAGGATATGGATTAGAATACGTATTCCAGTTTTTAGATTTCTTTTTTGGATATGATACATCTGGATATGGCATATATAATAGTACATATAAAAAATATTAATATATTTCTATATATTTATGAAATTAGTCTCATATATCTGTATATTTATAAAAATATGCTCATATCTATATGTACATATAAATATATGGAGATACGTATGGGTATAAGAGGAGGAAGACAAGCCCATTTCAAAAATACATACTCACATTTATAAATGTGTTTTCCTATTCTCACATTTGTTTTTCTTCTGATTTTTGGGGTTGTTTTGGTTCAAGATCTGGACTTTGTGGTCTATGAATCCCACAAGTATGGTATCAGACTCATACTTAGCCTGGAAAATAATTATGGGAAATTTGGAGGAAAGGCTCAATATGTTTAATGGGCTCGCAATGTAGGACATAATCTCAACTCTGTTGATGATTTCTTCACCAATCCCACTGTAAAAGGTTACTATAAGAATCATGTTAAAGTAACTAGCTCTATAAATGTTTGTTTTTGTTTCATTATATGCTCAAGTTTCTTTCATTGTGTATATAGACGTGATATAGACATACACAGACCAATTTGCATGCAATACATATACATACAAAATCTATTCAAATCTAGATTGGGCAATGCATTTTATTGGAGACTTTATTGACTAGAGTGAATAACATCATTGGAATATCCCACAGGGATGACCCTACAATATTTTCATGGGAACTCAAGAACGAGCCTTGTTTTCAAAGTGATCCTTCTGGGAGGACCATCCAGGTCAGCTACCAAGTTTTGTCTTTGAATCAAAACTGGAAAATGGAAAACAAATGTATCAAGAGATTCAAACAAGGATGTTGTGTTTAAGGTCTTGTTTCTATAGTTGAACAACACACTTAGCAAATCTTGTATATTGATAATTTGCTAGGGTTCTGTTATAATTATGCTTTCTAGTACTTAATTATTTTGGTAAATACTGTGTGTGAGCATTGTGAGTAAACATCGTAGTTCTTTGGTTGTGGTGATCAAACAGATATGGATTGAGAAGATGGCTATCCATGTGAATTCCATTGATGGAAACCATGTTCTGGAGGCTGGTTTGGAAGGATTTTATGGATAATACAAAGATGATATCAATCCATATTCTCTATGGGGACATATTTCTTCACCAATAACCAAATAAAAGGAATTATTTTGCAACTTTTCATTCCTATCCCGACATTTGGTAAGTCTCTATCTTTTTAACCCTTATTTATATTCTATTTGAGTGATTAAAAGTTTGAGAATGATATGTTTTTACAAAGTTAGATATGTTTTATAGACTTTTATGTATTGTTAAATGCTAATATGTAATATTAGTAATTGTAATAAATAGTAAGATGTAATTGAGAAACTACTACTATTTATTTTTTGAATTTTAAAACTAGAAGTTAAAACTTTAAAGTCTTATTTCAAACTTGAAATGTCAAAACCCCAAATTTTCAAAAAAATTTAAACTTTTATAAATAGCGTAAACTCATATTATTGCAATAATTAAATATTGATTAGTTAATGCTATTAATTTTGTAACTGAATGATCTTTACTTTTGTTTAGAAAACAAGCTGAGTTTCTTGTCAGTTTTCTGATTATTTTCTGTTTGCAACAGCAAGGGAATATGCTATGTTAGACTGGGCTTACTTAGCTACTAAGCTAACGCAACAGTTTTCTTTCTCTTACAGATACCCAGGTAAAGTTTTGGGATTGCTGCTTAACACATCTTTTAAAGTAATAGAAATCATATGCTGTTACCAAATTCATTCAGTAAGAAATATAGATATAATACATGTTAGCCAGACTATTCAGCTTCCTACAGGTAAAGCTTTCCCTGTTCTCCTTTTGATAAAGAAGAAATTCAAAGATAGACAGTTAGAGATACTAGAGAAAATAGATAGCCATTTTCCATTACACTAGCAACATTCACTCATACTATTTATTTTCTAGTTCATAGCTTAAGTTTGATTTATCATGTTTGATCCTATTTTACTTTACCCAAATGCTGTTGACTTGTTATGCAAAGATTATAAATTCAGGACGTGTTTGACTGCAGCTAATTGTAAAGATTGAATTAAGTAAAGTCCATAAATGCTCATACCTCTAGCAACTACAGGATTTCCTGCTTAGTTATAAGTCTATACTTAGT
>LPNX010837130.1:118667-128780 GCA_001517045.1 Pseudotsuga menziesii
TGGTCTCCATTATAAATACCAAACTAGGGTTATCAATATTATAGTCATATTATAGTTTATAGTTTTCAATACAATGTTTTATATGTTAAGGACTAACATTACATCGTATACATTGTAATGCAGGTAAGGTCAAGGTTACGACCTTTTATGGAAATCTCCATACTATGATTTTGGTTTGCCATCCAGATGAATTGAAACATTAACAAATTGACCCACTCATTAGCAATTATTTTAATGCTGTCGTGGTTGTCTCCTCGCCATGCACTGGATGTTTAAAAGGTTGACTCGCCCTTTTACTTGCCTCAGTCCTTCCCTCGCCTTCGGGCTTGAGCTCTGCAAACCCTAGTGGTTCGTTACGGTCGATTTCTTGCCTTAAGCTGTTCGATTGTGGTTTTCACTCGTTGTGTCCCTTACAGCTCAGTGCATAAGTCTGTGACTCGGTCGATGGTGGTATTGGAGTCGTTGCTGGTCTAAGGGTTACTTCATTGAGTTCTGGTGACTATTCGGCCATGGCATGCATGTGATATTTTTGATTCCTTACCAGCTGTGTCTCCATTTGGAGAAGATCCTCGTTTTATTGTCAGCCTGTTATCACCGAAAAAAGGAAGGGTTTGGTTACCCTGGTTCTTGGTCGCTTGTTTGCTTTTCGGTGGCTGTTCGACTTCAAACACTGCAGGTAAAAATACAGTTTGTACCCATATTCTTTTGTTTTAAAAGGAAAAAGAATAGATTAGTTATGACATTGTTAGGGTTTCTAACATTTGACTACTCTTCGATGGCAGATTCGACCTCCTCGATGCAATATGGAACGCTCAACGTTTCGGCTTCTAGCTCCACCGGTAAGCCTGGTCCCCACCGTGGCATACCTCCTTGCTGGTTGTGATGAATGGTGCACTTCGGTGGTTACCTTGGTTCTCTACTAAAGTACTTAGCTGTAGGTTGTTAAATAGTTTTGTTTTTACCAGGGTTACTCCCTGCGATGAATATATGTAAAAGATCTTGGCCGAGGCTGTATTTATATACTTGTCTTTACTTAAGATTTTTATTCTGTAGAGAGAAGAAACCAGAATATAGATGACTGTCAGTATTTTGTAAGAATGAAGTCTCGGCTTTGTTTTAATTCGCTGGTTGTGCTCTTAAATTAACTATTTCGTAACACCGCTTGTCTTTAAATCATTTACTGCATTGAAGTTTATATTAAGCGTTTATTCTCTTTAATGTGACTACTCCATACAGAAATAAATAAAGTAAAAACCCTTCATCACTCGCTCTATTTCTTTAAGGTTCAGCCGTGGGTTATACACGGTCTATCCATACAATATTTTTATATTGGAATATCTGTGTTTATATGTACTTACAGGTTGTACGCCTTTTAATATAGTTTTATTTTGGATACAGGTTAATGTATAAAACAGAGATATAGCCACTCTATTTATCATTTGAAAGAACAGGGTTTTACCCTTAGTTATATTGAAACTTTGATTATTGTTTTTCCCTTTCTTGTGGTTAATCTTATATACGATATAAAAGGGATTTAAAAATGAAGAGTTGCTTCTGTGTTTTATTCATTAACCTAGCTGTAAAAGAAATATTATTATTCTTCTTTTAATAAATGATTTTTTTCTATAAGTACTTACATGTTACTATACTAAGCCCTAGTTGGCAGTAAAGCATTTCGTAATTATCTTTCTGTGGAAAATAAATCTTTAAGCTCGACAACGAGCGACTTACAGTTTTCTAAAAAATATGTTTTATTTCTGTTAGTAAATTCTTTATGATGCTGTTGAATGTAATAGATAAATATATCTAGGGTTTGTACCCTTAAGACTGCATAGTATCTATTATATTCTGTATTCTTGTATTATTATAGAATATGTATTAATATTATAATTTATTTAAATAAAAGAAGCTATGTTCCTTAAGTTCTTTCCAGTTTATAAAATGTTGTTACAATTTCTTACTGACAGGTTTTATAACCTGATTTCTAATCATTTAAGAATTAGAAAACAGAAAGTAAAACCTTAGAGTTAAAGAATCTATTGCATTCTTTTTGTTTTCTTTATGTAATAACCAAAGTAGAACTAATTCATAAATTTATTTTATTTGTTTATATACAGGTTCTAAATAAAACCAAACTGCAGTTATATACTTATATACTGCATAAATATTGTTATTATAGTGTACATAATGTTGTTATATGATAGGTGTTATAATACTATATTACTTTTTTAATATTACCTATGAATATTATTTATCTATCGTTTACCAATATCTATATGAGTTCAGTAAATAATTAAAAAGGTTTGAGTATTTTTGGTACAATACTTGTAATTTATTTAAGTATGGTTCCAATACATTTTTATGATCACTCATTACCATTCTTAAAGTAGAATGGTAGTTATGACCTATACTAGTTAACCTTAGTTAAAATATAAAGCATACAGTACAAAAACTTTGTATTCTAAATCAGTTTACAGACTGATACAATTAAGAAAACATCTGCAACATTAAACACATAAAATACAGATTCATAATCATATCCTACTGTCAGATTATTTTGTTTAACTTCTAAGGAAAGAGTTCTCCTTAATACTAGAAGATTATAACCCTACTTAATCTGCAAAATTATCTAGTCTATCTTTTCAATCTTATAGTTACTATTTTTCAGAAAACATAATATATATTACTGAAACTAGATGGTATGACTGTAAGAAAATGGTTCATGAATTTGTAAAAACACTTGTAATTACTGCAGTAAATTAGGAAACTTAGTTCAGAAGAGTATTTCTTCTAAACACTAAGATACTGTGCTAGAGTACTATCTGGTGATACCAGATGTGGAAAAACACAGTGTTACTAACCAATTTTATTAATAACATTCCAAGATACTAATTTTACAGATACTAATTGATTACTCAGACATAGAAATAATTATAACATACATTCATTTATACTCAGAAAGACATAAAGAAATGAATGAAGAACGTGTTTAATGCTGTGGACAACAACAGCAATGGGTGGCCGTTCCTCCCTACCAATTCCTGGAGAGCGCTCAGACAGCGACTTCTCAGGACCCCCAAGCTTGCTCTGGTCTCCCTGGCTGGAACTAGGTGTAGCAATTCAAATACCAGTCTTCAGCTCAGTATTAACTCAGATCTATCAGTCAGTTTTCTTAGCTCAAATAGCTGCAAATAAGAATCAAGTTTCTGCAGCAATTCACTCAAGCACTTCCTTACTGTTTCTCCCTATTTCCTCAAATGAAATTCCTGAATAACATTCAGCTGAATGAATTCTTTCTGGAATAAAAACTGAGCAGCCTTAGCTCTCTTCATTGAGTACTTTTAAAGATTGCCTAGGTCTTAGTTGGGTTAACTATCATTTAATGAGCCACCTGCTCACATTCCACTTTCTTGGGGAATCATGACCCCAAATATAGGGAAGTTGCTACCTGCAACTTAGGAAGTGCTTGAGGATGCTGCCACTTGTCTTTTGCCTTTCCACCTAGTTCCATCCACCATTTTGACCAGTAACCTCTTTTAACAGCTCTCCCATGCTGTTGTCTGCATAATTTATTTATTATTAATAAAATATTCTCAATTACACTCCATAACTGTTGACTCTGCTGAGTCATTAATCCCTACTTAGGATTAAGTTTAACATAATGTCTCAGAAATAAAATAAAACAATTTATATAATTTACAAAATTGGGGTATGTGACATACACACCCCCTTAAATGTAACATCGTCCTCGATGTTACTTATTCTTCTTCCTCAGGAACCTCTTGGAAAAAATTCGGGTATGTTTCCCGCATCTTGCTTTCCAGTTCCCAAGTAGCTTCTTCAGGACTAAGGTGCTTCCATTGCACCTTCAGCTGTCCAATTGTACGGTTTCGCAGAGTAATCTCCTCCTCCCGAGGATACAATCCGGTTCCACCAGAACTTCCCCTTCTGGTTCTACCTTCTACTTCCACCATGGAAGTTTGGTACTCAGCTTGTCGATTTTCCAATGCAGCATTGATCCGGGGCATAGTTCTTGCAAAGTCTCCAACTGTCATTTCATCTTGAATTGTGTGAATATTGTTGTTTGGCTTCTTACGGTTTGGGCAAACTGACGCATAATGTGGGCCATTACACTCCCAACATTTAACAGGTTCCTTCCTTTCGAAATTTTTAGTAAAATTTCCATGATTGTTGGAAACCTCCTTGCTGCCCTTGAAGTTGTTGGAGTTATTTGAAGCACCATTTTTGCTTCCTTGAAAGTTCTTACCATTAGAATGGTTTCTATTCTTGCTGTTCTTAAAAATTTTCTGAGGTATAAACTCCTTTTTCTTGTATTCAGCCTTATTACCATTCTTTTTAGCCTTCCAATTGGCTATTCCTTCCTTCTTTTTGTTCTGTTCAAAACAGAAATTTGCTTTTCGCATAGCTTCTTCCAGAGTTTTGGGGTTGTCATATTCTATAGAGTCTTTTATATGGTATGGCAAGCAGCTGAGAAACCGCTGTACCTTCGGTTTCTCATCAACTAAATACGGCACATACCTCAACAGACTTAAAAACTTGTTGTTTAAGTCTTTCATAGTCATGGACCCAAGCTTTAATTCATAAAACTCCTTGGCCCTTTCTTCATAATACTGTTCAGATATGAAATTCTTCTTGAAGTACCTTTTGAAAGTACTCCAATTGACCTCCTTTTCTTTAATCCCTTTAACCCTCTTCAAATCTTGCCACCATATATCTGCCTTTCCTGAAAGGTTATATATGGCCATTCTAGCCTTCAGTTGGTTTGAATAATTATAAATCTGAAAGTATTTCCTCATCCCGGATAACCAGGATTCTACCTCTTCTCCTTTTTCCATTTCTCGATTGAAAGTTGGGGGTTTTATTGTCTTGAATTCCCCAGAGATCTCTTCGTAAGGTCTGTACTTTTTCTTTTTCTTATACACCTCTTCTTCGCTACTATCGCTGGTAGAATAATAGCTTTGTTGTTCCTTAAGGCCTTCAGATGAGGAACTGCTATCAGATTTAGCTAGTTTCAACTTTTTGGACCCTTTTTGATGACTTGCTTCTTCAGATTCAGATCTTCTATTTTTCCCTTCAGTCTGAAATTTCTCTATCAGAATTTGATTTAACTCCTCTTGAGTTTTCAGAATTCGCTCTTTATCCCTTTTAACTGACTCTAATTCAGTCTTTAGACCTTTTATGGTCTGCATCAGTTCTGAGGAGTGAACAGTTACCTCCTCTATCTCAGATTCTCTGGGCATTTGTCTGATTTCAGTATTAGGAGACTCCTCCGTTGCATATGCTCCTAAGTTCTCCATACCTGCCTGTTAAATTCAGAAAAGAAAATAATTCTCTGCTTTTCACATAAAACAAAATATAGATTAGTATATTATTTTACTGTTATGCGGAAAGTAATTGAGCCACATTAAGGCCTAGTGTTTTGAACCATGCTCTGATACCACATGTCAAAACCCCAAATTTTCAAAAAAATTTAAACTTTTATAAATAGCGTAAACTCATATTATTGCAATAATTAAATATTGATTAGTTAATGCTATTCATTTTGTAACTGAATGATCTTTACTTTTGTTTAGAAAACAAGCTGAGTTTCTTGTCAGTTTTTTGATTATTTTCTGTTTGCAACAGCAAGGGAATATGCTATGTTAGACTGGGCTTACTTAGCTACTAAGCTAACGCAACAGTTTTCTTTCTCTTACAGATACCCAGGTAAAGTTTTGGGATTGCTGCTTAACACATCTTTTAAAGTAATAGAAATCATATGCTATTACCAAATTCATTCACTAAAGAAATATAGATATAATACATGTTAGCCAGACTATTCAGCTTCCTACAGGTAAAGCTTTCCCTGTTCTCCTTTTGATAAAGAAGAAATTCAAAGATAGACAGTTAGAGATACTAGAGAAAATAGATAGCCATTTTCCATTACACTAGCAACATTCACTCATACTATTTATTTTCTAGTTCATAGCTTAAGTCTGGTTTATCATGTTTGATCCTATTTTACTTTACCCAAATGCTGTTGACTTGTTATGCAAAGATTATAAATTCAGGATGTGTTTGACTGCAGCTAATTGTAAAGATTGAATTAAGTAAAGTCCATAAATGCTCATACCTCTAGCAACTATAGGATTTCCTGCTTAGTTATAAGTCTATACTTAGTAAACTTTCAAAAGTGCGGAGTGATAGAAATTATCTTATTTCCACGATCAATAACTGATTAAAGTTTTATGTGCACCTAGGGATCTATCATATAATATCGTAATCTCCTTTACTAAGACCTCCCCAGTTTAATGAACATCAAGAAGAAGGTAAAAGCAAATTGCATAAGTATTTATCCAGTTATCACACATTAGTTCTTGTAATTCTTTGCACATGACAATAGTTACAATTATACTATTCATCATACGAACTTAAACTAAAAAAATAGAGTTCTTATAACTTCTATCAAAGCTCTTGATTTGCATTCGTCAAGACTTAATAACCCTAAGCCAAAACAGTTTTAGGGTTGATAAAGAACATGCCATTCTAAATAAAATAGAAGGAGTATACATGGTTATAACAAACCCTCCTTTTGTTCAAAATCTAAGTTCTATCATAATGAACAGTACTTATCAATAAGAAGAAAATATTAGACTTAACACTTCGATGGTATAATAGAGTAAATGATCATAATGCATTCAACCTTATGAACTATGTTAACTTAACTTTACATCCATAATCTTATAATCATTATAACACAAAGTTCATTTGGTTATGTTATTATGTAAAGGTATACCCTCAAGCGAGGTCTAATTGTATGGTCTGCATTATAAATACCAAACTAGGGTTATCAATATTATAGTCATATTATAGTTTATAGTTTTCAATACAATGTTTTATATGTTAAGGACTAACATTACATCATATACATTGTAATGTAGGTAAGGTCAAGGTTACGACCTTTTATGGAAATCTCCATACTATGATTTTGGTTTGCCATAAAGATGAATTGAAACATTAACAAATCGACCCACTCATTAGCAATTATTTTAACGCTGTCGTGGCTGTCTCCTTGCCATGCACTGGATGTTTAAAAGGTTGACTCGCCCTTTTACTTGCCTCAGTCCTTCCCTCGCCTTCGGGCTTGAGCTCTGCAAACCCTAGTGGTTCGTTACGGTCGATTTCTTGCCTTAAGCTATTCGATTGTGGTTTTCACTCGTTGTGTCCCTTACAGCTCAGTGCATAAGTCTGTGACTCGGTCGATGGTGGTATTGGAGTCGTTGCTGGTCTAAGGGTTACTTCATTGAGTCCTGGTGACTATTCGGCCACGGAATGCATGTGAGATTTTTGATTCCTTACCAGCTGTGTCTCCATTTGGAGAAGATCCTCGTTTTACTGTCAGCCTGTTATCGCCGAAAAAAGGAAGGGTTTGGTTACCCTGGTTCTTGGTCGCTTGTTTGCTTTTTGGTGGCTGTTCGACTTCAAACACTGCAGGTAAAAATACAGTTTGTACCCATATTCTTTTGTTTTAAAAGGAAAAAGAATAGATTAGTTATGACATTGTTAGGGTTTCTAACATTTGACTGCCCTTCGATGGTAGATTCGACCTCCTTGATGCAATATGGAATGCTCAATGTTTCGGCTTCTAGCTCCACCGGTAAGCCTGGTCCCCACCGTGGCATACCTCCTTACTGGTTGTGATGAATGGTGCACTTCGGTGGTTACCTTGGTTCTCTGCTAAAGTACTTAGCTGTAGGTTGTTAAATAGTTTTGTTTTTACCAGGGTTACTCCCTGCGATGAATATATGTAAAAGATCTTGGCCGAGGCTGTATTTATATACTTTTCTTTACTTAAGATTTTTATTCTGTAGAGAGAAGAAACCAGAAGATAGATGACTGTCAGTCTTTTGTAAGAATGAAGTCTCGGCTTCGTTTTAATTCGCTGGTTGTGCTCTTAAATTAATTGTTTCGTAACACCGCTTATCTTTAAAGCGTTTACTGCATTGAAGTTTATATTAAGCATTTATTCTCTTTAATGTGACTACTCCATACAAAAATAAATAAAGTAAAAACCCTTCATCACTCGCTCTATGTGTTTAAGTTTCAGCCGTGGGTTATACACGGTCTGTCCATAAAATATTTTTATATTGGAATATATGTGTTTATATGTACTTACAGGTTGTACGCCTTTTAATATAGTTTTATTTTGGCTACAGGTTAATGTATAAAACAAAGATATAGCCACTCTATTTATCATTTGAAAGAACAGGGTTTTACCCTCAGTTATATTGAAACTTTGATTATTGTTTTTCCCTTTCTTGTGGTTAATCTTATATACGATATAAAAGGGATTTAAAAATGAAGAGTTGCTTCTGTGTTTTATTCATTAACCTAGCTGTAAAAGAAATATTATTATTCTTCTTTTAATAAATGATTTTTTTCTATAAGTACTTACATGTTACTATACTAAGCCCTAGTTGGCAGTAAAACATTTCGTAATTATCTTTCTGTGGAAAATAAATCTTTAAGCTCGACAACGAGCGACTTACAGTTTTCTAAAAAATATGTTTTATTTCTGTTAGTAAATTCTTTATGATGGCGTTGAATGTAATAGATAAATATATCTAGGGTTTGTACCCTTAAGACTGCATAGTATCTATTATATTATGTATTCTTGTATTATTATAGAATATGTATTAATATTATAATTTATTTAAATAAAAGAAGCTCTGTTCCTTAAGTTCTTTCTAGTTTATAAAATGTTGTTACAATTTCTTACTGACAGGTTTTATAATCTGATTTCTAATCATTTAAGAATTAGAAAACAGAAAGTAAAACCTTAGAGTTAAAGAATCTATTGCATTCTTTTTGTTTTCTTTATGTAATAACCAAAGTAGAACTAATTCATAAATTTATTTTATTTGTTTATATACAGGTTCTAAATAAAACCAAACTGCAGTTATATACTTATATATTGCATAAATATTGTTATTATAGTGTACATAATGTTGTTATATGATAGGTGTTATAATACTATATTACTTTTTTAATATTACCTATGAATATTATATATCTATCGTTTACCAATATCTATATGAGTTTAGTAAATAATTAAAAAGGCTTGAGTATTTTTGGTACAATACTTGTAATTTATTTAAGTATGGTTCCAATACATTTTTATGATCACTCATTACCATTCTTAAAGTAGAATGGTAGTTATGACCTATACTTAACCTTAGTTAAAATATAAAGCATACAGTACAAAAACTTTGTATTCTAAATCAGTTTACAGACTGATACAATTAAGAAAACATCTGCAACATTAAACACATAAAATACAGATTCATAATCATATCCTACTGCCAGATTATTTTGTTTAACTTCTAAGGAAAGAGTTCTCCTTAATACTAGAAGATTATAACCCTACTTAATCTGCAAAAGTATCTAGTCTATCTTTTCAATCTTATAGTTACTATTTTTCAGAAAACAGAATATATATTACTGAAACTAGATGGTATGACTGTAAGAAAATGGTTCATGAATTTGTAAAAACACTTGTAATTACTGCAGTAAATTAGGAAACTCAGTTCAGAAGAGTATTTCTTCTAAACACTGAGTTACTGTGCTAGAGTACTATCTGGTGATACCAGATGTGGAAAAACATAGTGTTACTAACCAATTTTATTACTAACATTCCAAGATACTAATTTTACAGATACTAATTGATTACTCAGACATAGAAATAATTATAACATACATTCATTTATACTCAGAAAGACATAAAGAAATGAATGAAGAACCTGTTTAATGCTGTGGACAACAACAGCAATGGGAGGCCGTTCCTCCCTACCAATTCCTGGAGAGCGCTCAGACAGCGACTTCTCAGTACCCCCGAGCTTGCTCTGGTCTCCCTGGATGGAACTAGGTGCAGCAATTCAAATACCAGTCTTCAGCTCAGTATTAACTCAGATCTATCAGTCAGTTTTCTCAGCTCAAATAGTTGCAAATAAGAATCAAGTTTCTGCAGCAATTCACTCAAGCACTTCCTTACTGTTTCTCCCTATTTCCTCAAATGAAATTCCTGAATAACATTCAGCTGAATGAATTCTTTCT
>LPNX010837130.1:128786-163421 GCA_001517045.1 Pseudotsuga menziesii
CATGAAATTCCCCTGTATGCAATGCATGTCTATCTTGTTTTATACATTTATTTATATGTGGTATTAGGTTATAGCTATACTCTTGTACTTGTATTCCCCATTTTCGGTGATCATGATATGTACTCACTGCACTCTTACTCAGCGTAGACCTATAGCCACGGATCCATGCAACCTTGGAGTTGATGTTTAGACTTTGCAGACCTATGAAAGAATGCCTATTTAGTTATTATAAAAGGAATGTGATCTCTGTGATGTTCTTCTTACTCTATATGAGATTTTTTGTGTAAACAAATGATTTGCTTGTGTTAAATTTTATTTTTGAGATATCCTTGGCTAAAGTTAGAAACTTAGTTAAATAGGATTCAGAATTACATTTGTTATCTTAGCCAATGGCTCAAACCCTAGGAACTCTAAACAATTGTTATCTATGCTCTTATAGGGAATTGATTTCACAAATGTTGTGTGTTATTCTCTTCATGTTGAATGCTAGAATTGATTTCACAAATGTTGATTTAGAGAATCCATGCTCTTCTCTAGATCATCTACTGAGTTCATAAATTCATATTGGTCTAGTGTAAGTGCATAGTAAGTAGAATTTTCATTTGTTTCCCGTGGTTTTGGAATTTGAATGTGTAACTGGACAATTTATGTATCTTTTATGGTAACTTTGACAACGTGTTTTTTGTTTCAAACCATATCCCTGATAATGAGGAAAATTTGTGCTTTTTATTTTTACATTGTTTGGTGATGGATGAATGCATATTTGTATATTTTGTCTCAAATCTCAATTGAAGAAATGTCAGGGTTTATATTTTCTGTATTTTATATCCGGTGCATACATAATTGTTCTATTTTGGAAATTTGGATGTTCTGTATTTTGAATTTCTATTTTGTTGGATATTCTTCATTTTGGTTAAATTGGGCATATCATGACTGCAAATTATGCTAAATGGTTCAGTCCTGTCATGAAGAATGAAGAATTTTGGTTGATGCCTCTTCAATGTTATCTATCAAATATGAACTAAAGTTTTGCTCAGAAGCAATTACTTCTCTGTTCAAAAATTTAGGTTTGGGACTTTTATCAATATCAAATCTTCAGCATACTACATAAGATGGGCCACATTCATGATGGTTACTGAACTTTAGTTTACCAGAGTTTATAGTTGGAATCCACCCTTTATTACATGGAGCTTGTTTGTTGAGTCAAACCGTTTGGAATATTTATTTCTGAAGTTTAATAGGAAAATGGTTGTTGCTAAGATAAAATAACAATGAGATGTTGAAAAAGTTGGTCCATGTTTCTTCTTCTAGTTGCATCCCAATGCACAAATCTAATACAATACGAGGGAATGGAAAGTGGATAAATTTGCATTCATAATATTCCTAAAGGGACTGGTAAGGCATGGATCTTTAAGAGATACCCCAACAAAAATGGACATGATATAGTCATACATATTACAGACTACACATGGGGCATTGATGTCTGCTAGTAATCGCTGAACAATCATGTCTAAATTATTAGTTCCTAAAGAAAAACTAGTAAAACAATTGTACATATTGGATAACCATTGTGACTCCTTTTTATTGGACTAATGTTGTACAAATGATAAAAATGTATTTTTTCTATTCTGTGTTAATTTGAGTGACAAGGTTGTTTCCTTTCCATAATCCTATAAGTTTTCTTACAACATCTCTACCGCACTATTGTGTTGATATGAGTTGATTTTGTCCTTTGAAAGGTCAATACATTGAAGAGAAAATTCCAAATATGAAGGTTGATCAATGGTTACGCCAACACCTACAGGTCTGCTAGTGATTCGATGCCTCTAACTACAATTCCTTTTTTTATTCTTTGTATTTAGTTGGATAAAATTTATAAATGAATCTGAAATACACTAGTATTATTATCTTCCTCAATAACATATGTCATTCATAAAATAAAATTTTTCAAATGGAGCTCATGATCAAGTAGGTGGAAAGGGCTTTGTTGTATTGAATATGAAAACTTAAGCTAATTGTTCTTCTTCCTTTTAAGTTTAAATGATGTCCCCTTTCTCCTCTATTTACTCAGCCAACTGATAAAAGGAAGATGAAATTGTGAGAATGAGAAATAAATATATGTTGTTGGTGCTTCTATTTTCTTTGCAAGTCAGAATGTATACGTCATTTCATTGGAATAATTTTCATAATTTCCTTGAAAATACTTAATTTAATTTTCCTGTTGTTTTTTTTTCATATTTGTAATCACATGTATTGTAGATGGGTAAATTAACACCTCCTTAGGGAAATTTCTCTACTGTAATATGTAGAAGAAATAAGGGGTCCCCACCCCCTCCTTGGGGTATAATCAATTCACTCTGATTTTGTGCTTTCTAAAGCATAGAGTTATGTTGTGCTCTTGCATTAGTGACTTAAGTATCCATTGACAACTATCAAACATAATCTCATATAAAGACACATATAAGAGGAAAGTGATGCATGGACAAATATTCAATTCTTTCATTCACGAGCTATAGGATTCTAGTTAGCATAAAGTAAAAGAATAGGTTTTAAGAAGATAGAGAACTAATTTGTCAAATTCGGCCAATTTATTCAGGGAAGTTGTGTCTGAGTGTGGGGCAACTGGTGCAACATCGCCTTAGTTCGATGAACCGTTTCTTGTAATGGACCTTGATGCTCATCAATTGGAGTATTTTATGAAGGCAGACTCTTACTTGGAAAGAACATCCTTCGATGTCAATATGCTCATAGAAAGTTATTTTGTTGATATACTTGGTGAGACTTACAAGTAAGAGTCTGCCTTATTTGATTTTATGAATTTTTTTAAGTATTCATTATTCTTCTATTTTATTATTAGAAGAATTGATTTCATATATGCTCTACATCTTATGTTGTGAAACTTTGCTCTTTACAAGACCATTGCTTCCTCTAAGGGTATCTCTTCTATTGGGATTCATCTTGTGTGTGGGAGATTGACTCTCAACCTCATCAAGGAGGTTCGATTCCCAACTAACAAAGTAGTTGATGGCCGAAATATTTGGGCCACTAATTTGGATTCATCATTCAGTGTTTTGGAAAGCCTTAAGATCATAGTTGGGACACAGTTGGGAAAGGTATATATGAATGCAGTTTCCATTTTATTAGCATTGACAGTTAATTCTTCTTTCAAATGTTGTTGTTATATTTGTAATATAATTGTTGGTTTGTCTCACATGGATCTCAAAGTTCTCAATTCTGCTTAGTTCTAGTACTAGAAGTAGGACTTATGATGCAAATATTCACATATTTTATCAAGCCCTATCATAGCCTCCAGAATGGCTTCATCAGATGGTAAAACCATATCCAAGCAATCGTATGAGTAAGTTGAGTTCACTTCCCAAGTGGGAAAGTAAGCTTCATATGGATCCTTTAAGATGGAAGGAGTCGACTTGGAATCAGCATCAGCATCAAATATAGCTTGAAAAGCTACTTTTGTCGCAGACAATGGCACATCAGGTTCAACCAGTGAGGGGGGGAACCATGGATCAGCCCTATATGTAACTGAAGAAATGGTGTTTCCAACACTAGTCAATCCTAGATAGTTTATAGGAGCAGGAAAGTCAAATGTTTCCATAAGTGACATGTGCATCCCAACTCCTAAACGTGTATTCATCGAGCGTGTTTGATCAATCAAAGGTACATTGGACTTCGATGTGTCTGTACAACTCTTCTAGGTATTAGATAGTTGATTGACAATCATTATCTTCCCTTTGTGAGGGAACATAAGGATGCAGAATACTGACGACGTAATGAGACACATGACATAGGTCCTACTCCTTCCCAATAACAAGTTATAGTCCAAAGGTGCATCTACAATCTATACTTCAGTTGAAACTGTTTTCCCTTCCAATTCTATGTCGAAATAAGGCAGGATACCATGTGGACGGAAAGATATTTTGTCGAAATCGGTGACTAAGGTGTTCAATGGGACAACTCAGGGGATACCATATCTTTCCAACAAGAAATAGCCATCACACACGTGGATTCATCTTCATCAATAATTGTTTTACCAATGGTTTTTTCACCATGGACTACTTCGATTTAAAAGGAAACATGGTAAGGAAGATGAGGTTTAACATTAGATAAGTCAAACTTGGCCATCAAGCCCATAGAATCTAAACTTCCTATAGATGCTAGAAGTGCATTATGTTGTTAAGGACAACTTTGTAACACTTCTAGAGCGGACATAGCACAAGGACTTTCGGCCAGATCCTCCACAGCCAAGTAGTTTGGAGCATCCCTCGCATTAGGGTTGTGGAATGTCTTTTTAAAAACACCTTTTGATATTTTCAGCATAGGATTAGCTAGTTTTTAATAGAAAGTGGGGCTAGTGTTGGAGCTTTGGTGGGTTGTTTATCTTTCTTCGATGAATCAGACCCGTAATTTTTTTCTCTGGTTTGCAATAATTCATGGGATTGAACCATATTAATGTACGATTAATCAATGGAGGAATCATTTTTAGTTCCCCCAATGATCTTAGGATCGCTCGAAGATGCATTTTTTCCTTGCGGGAAAGGGTCCTTGAGGATGGCAGGTTGTTTCTTTAACAACTTCTGAGCCTGCTCCATAAGGGGACATTGATAAGTTAATTGATCTTCTTGGAACACCTTGCAAGGAAACTTCACTTTCTTCTTTTCTTTCTTGACCCCCTAAGCAATGTTTGTGGGTTTCAATTTGTTTTGATTTCCCTCTCCCTTATTTCCTTTATTTTTCTTCCCACCGAACCGTTGAGTACCATTTTGAATGGATTGCGATTGAGGGGAGGGGTTAGCAGCATTAACTGCTCCTACTGCAGATTGCTTGATAAATAACTCATGTATTTGTTTCGCAAGAGATTCCATAGTAGGTGACTCAACTAAACCAACAATTCCATCGGCATGTAGTTCAGGATTAGGTTTTCCAAAGTCAGTGTTAGACCTTGGTGCATCAAGTATTATTTCATAGAGGATCCCATACTGAACATAGATCAAGTCAATTTGTTGGGCCCTCACTCCTGAAGTCTAAAAATATTTTGAAATATATGGTAATAGGGATTTCATAAACTATTCCAACAGAAACTAAGGAGGAATACTAGCTTTAATTATCCTATTTTGTCTTCTCCATTCCTGAATTTGATTAAAAATGTGGGTAGCCTTGTTTTGTCAAAAAGTCGACAAATGAGTCTGTACCGGCATCACACTCGACATGAAGTTGAAAGTGGTTAAGAAAAACCGTGGATAGATAAAGGAAACTATCATAAGCAACAGATGGAAGTTCGATGTACCATTTGGATGCTACACTAGTTAAAGTCATTTGAAAAATCCTCGTTTGAATGGAATCATCATTCAACGAATTTGAGGAGCACCATTTATGAAAATTAGTGACATGGTCACCAGGTTCCTCTCAATTTTTCCCTTCAAAACTTCGAATATTTGAAGGTAGTTTGATGGAACTGGTGGCCAAGTTGGATCATGGATCACAAGTTCATTCATCAATTTTGAAAGATCTAGCAAGTTAAGGGTTTCCAAAAAAGAGAGTATAGGCCTATCCAAAGCTTGATATGGAGGAACCTGGTGTGAGGAAGTTCTTGCACTTACGTTCCTATGCAATTGGTTAGGGTTTCTCCCAATCATCATCTGCGAAGTGATAAAGTTCTGGAATGATTCCACCCAAAGGAAAGGGGTTACTGACCTCAGGTGCACTATAATGGGTCTTTATTCTTCCAACCGAGACGGGTGTTGTAGACATGGGATCAATAGTTCTTCCACCAAAAAGTAAAAAAGTGGAGCTTCTTATTTGTGCGATTGAAACCTAGCTAGGAGCTTGAAAGATGAGTCCTAAAAAGGGATTCTCAATTCCTGAGGATACACCTGGATAAGTAGGTACATGACCTGCAAAAGGAGAGGATGGAGGGATATGCCCCCCATACCAAGGATACCCTTGGACAAAAGAAGCAGAACTACAAGGTTGTTTTGAAATTTCTCAAAAAAGTGTAGAGGATGTGAATGGTACACTAGGTATCCCAGTTACTACTACATTAGATGGACTAGTGGTAGGAATCACAGGTATTGGAAAACCAATGACTCTAGTACTTGGTGAAATGAGAGTTGAAGAAGTAAAGTTTAATGACACCAATAGTGGCACTTGTGTGCTAGGGATTTGTGTACTAACATGTTCAGGAGATAGTACACTAACCAACATAGCAGAGGTGGGGGTATACATATCCCTCAGTCTTTCTCCCGAACTAGACATTACAACACCTCGAGGAACACCAAACCCAAGTTGACGGAATGGTTGGACTTGTACAAGTACTATATCTCCTAAATCAGTGAGAGGTGAGTTATAATTTCTCACAAACTCTTCATATTGCAAATATTAGATCTCTACAAACAGAAGGTCATACTGAATATGTCTTAGTTCAGGTTCTCCTGTATTTTCACTAATACCAGTTGATTCAAATGAAACACTTGTGTTTATTCTCTTCCTTAGAGGTGGTAGTGGGGGCTCAACAGTTGTAAGTGGAGGATTTTTTTGCAACCTTTTGGACCTATGAAGAGGTTTATTCTCCATATCCTAGATATTTTACTTACACACACCTAGAGTTCGATCAATAACACAACCAAACTAAAGAGCACACCATTAAAAAAAATAAAAATCCTAGGCATCCAAACCAGGAAAACAAAGGCACCCTTCCAAAGGAGAGCTTGGGATGATGAGTTCCCATGACTGACTAGTGAAGGGAGAAGAACAGTTACCAGAGGTCCAGAATATACCTCCTTCGGTCTAAGCGCTTGAATCACCAAACCATTTCTCAAACTATATGTAAGGGATTTCCTCCTGATCATGCCCTAGGCATAACAGAAATAGCCTTCCACCATAACCCGTGTAAGAATCATAATTTAAGATACTAAGGCTACCATATCTACAACGAAGTTCTGACAGAACAATCGTCAGTCCAACTAGTGTGCATGGGCAGGGTAGCAAAGGCCGAAATTCAAACAACATCGGCACCACACGAGGCCAAGGGTGGTACGGAGTGAATCTCGAAATGCATAATAGTTCTAGTGTATGATAAACTAAGTGTTGGATGGGTATCTCCACAACTCAATATTCACATGACCTTGTTCTTGACTCCTTAGTTAGAGGATCTTTCCTGTTCACTTCCTTGTAAAAATGGATTTCTCAAGTGACAAGCCACTATGTTTGAGTTTAAATGGTTTTGGATAGTTAAAGATAACCCTAATCCAAAATCCTAGCCTAAGCTAGTGAATTTCGTCCCTAAAAAGAAAATGTTAATAATAAATTTTAATTTATAAGTGTTCTTTTTAAGGTTGTTATTTATTGAGGATAATAATCGTGAAACTTATGGTGTTTTGAATCAACAATAAAGTGAAAAATTAATGATGTAAAATGCTTCAATTTGAGATTGCCACTTATTTGTCCTTTTTACAAAACTAATGAAAGCTACCTAACTAACTTTGGAAACAAAACTATTTTTTATTTTCCTTTTTGAAAATTGAAAGAACAATGCAGACACAACTACCTAAGCTTAATATGCACCCAATTTCTTTGTTTTTTATTTTGCTTTTAAAAAACAAAATGAAAACATGTATAATTCTGCACAAATTCATGTTAGAACTATGAACTATTGTATAAAAAAGACTCGGACTTAATACCAGATAAACAAAAAATTCAAAGACCATGCAAACTTCGATAATACTCTATTTGGACTAAACTACAAAAAGTCTTAATGGAAATGTTGTTCAAAACTTGGAAAGAGAGAATGTTAGGTTAACTACTCAAGTAACCAAACTGTAAGTGGGACCAAGCATCAACAAAAATTGAAAACTCAGATTCTACCTACACTCAAACCGAGTACATGCCAAGTGGAGAGACCTAGTAGGTCTTATACAAAGATTCTACCTAAACTACTGAAGGAGGATTACAATCCAAACAAACATAGACTCAGACAAGTTACAGACCAATGGAAACTCAAGACAAAGTCAGAAAAATCTAGACATCCAAAAAGCAGACTTAGAGGAACTAAATCCTGGCCTTTTAAGCATGCACTTACAGGAAATACGTGACTTTTCAGTGGACATACTGCATACTATACACGGTTTTTTCTACGCAAAACACGTGTATTCTTTGAGAATACGCTACTGTAACTACACTCTTCCTGCAGATTCCTCAAAAAAAAATAAAAAAAAATAAAAATATACCCATAATACTAATAATTCAATTTGGATTAACTGAATATTTATTAATTCAAACCACACATAGCACCAGAAATGTCAAACTGGAAGAAAACTTACAACAAAGAGACCCCAAAATAAGAGAACATCCCCAGGAGAGTCGTCGGTTTTGTTGTTAGGGAATTCATCCTATGGCTAGGGTTTGAGGCCACCAACATACTAAGGGTTCTATTAATAGACAAATTCTATAATACAAACATATATAAAAGTGAAAGCTTAGGGGAAGAGAGGATGCGCCTTATTCTAAAGGTTGATCCTAATTTGATCTTCACTCCAAATGCTCCTTTGCTTCAAATCTTTGATACCTACAACAAAGAAATAACCTTTCTCAAATAACCTTCAATTGTTATAGGATATGAAATATGAACATATATAAGGACTGCAACTTAAATCAAGATTACAACCTAGATCGTTTCCATAAACAATTGAACCATGCATTACAATAGAGATGGAAGGAAAATACTTTCTTTATTCGTGAAGGGTATGGAACAATTACATATACCTCAACCTCCTCAAGATTCCTTGAAACCTAGATCTAATCCCTCTTGCTTCTATTCTCCAAAATAAATCCTCTAGCATAACTTTTCCTCCAAATGGTCACCCTCTCCTCTTTTTATAGTTGATTAGGAGGAATGGTTGCGAGTCTAGGATAGTTAAGGGAGTTAGGGTGGTTTCCAAACTGACCCCAACTTCCCCATGATTAGTTGGATTTTTATTTTTAATGAATTCTAATGAAATACGTGGGTTGTAAATAGGAAACTTGCGTATGATACGCGGGTTCTTTTGAGGAAAATCTGTATTCATATTTTGGGGTAAATACATGGGTTGCTTATGAGAAACTTGCGTATGGTACATGAGTTGTCATAAGGAAATTCATGTATTGAAGGTGAACTCATAGTAAAAAAATGTTGACACTAGAGTGAATAGTGTGTATGCAAGGTCTAATCCTCTTATAGTGTTAAGGCTACTTTATCCATTAAGTCCTTTTTTGTGATGACACATTGTGTGTCATAACTTGGACAAAGAATTTCCATTTCGAGGTATAAAACACCCCCCCTTTGGGTGTTGGGATCCAAACACGGTTGAAATAATATTTCTGAATTAGGAAGACTAGGCTCCACAACCAACACTCTTGCCATGGATAATGGTACCACAGTTTAATAATTCTTGAAATAGTTGGTCACATTTCAATTCAAATTTATTCTTGCATATGAGCCTGCAAATAAAAAACATAATGATTATAGGGTATGTTCTTGTGAGTTTCCAATCTGATGTCTTCCTGAAAAAATTGTGCTTCCATAGAATTTCCTTTGACAAACTCATAAGTGTTATTGATGTCAATCACTGATATCTTTGTGTGCGCTGGTATGTCACCATTATTCGACTGACCTTTGGATTCCTTGGTAAAGAACGATGGATATTCAAGCATTGTTAACTTTATGACATTATCCATTTGTTTCTTTGAATGCTTTAGTTTCAGTGATTCATGATCACATTAAATTGAGACAACTTGCAAAGCATTTATACCTTCACGAGTCGGAAAATATTTTGGGTTTTTTTTTGTCTTCGTAATTAGGAACATTTCCACTTCCTTTATTTCCATGATGATACTACTCTACCTTTTTTTTCGTTTCACAATTGTAACTGATTTCATATTTATATTCATCATTGTGATGTTGGATATCTTCATCCTCTTTACAATATTTATCGACATCATGTTCCTTCATGCCTAGTGCATCTATTTTTTTTTTTTGTTATCGTTATTCTCAACTAGTACTTCTTAAAGTTCATTAATCTATTGAATTGTATGTTTATTTTTATTATTGTCATTCACAACAACCTCTTTGCAGATTAATTTTGGTCTCCCACATTTTTCTCTTCATGCATGTCCTTTTTATCTTTCTTTTCTTCATCATTGCTATCAATTCCTTATACGTCCTTGGTTTTGGTTTGGATCCCTAGAATGGATTCCAACTTGTCCTTGCTCTGATGTTTCACTAGACATTTTTAACAATTTTGTAGTTGCGTAGACTAGACCATTCATGTGATTCTCTTATGTTCATTGAATGAAACTGCAACAAATTTATGGCATATGTGTGTTTTTATGGCTGGAATTTCCTTTTGCATCTTGTATTTCAAATGAAGTTTCTTATCCTTTCTTGTGTCTAATGCCACGAACCTTCATGAGGACAAATATAAGGTTTTAATGTATGTGATTTGTGTACTTTTGTTGTTGTGGATGCAAAATAATTTTTGGTACATTAAAGTTAATGTCAGATCTTCCAAGGATGGATGAGGACATGGTTCATAAGGACTCGTTTGTGGATGTGTTCATTTTCCTTGTATCATCTATGGATCCTTGGTATGGTGATATCATCGTCTATCTTCAGAATCTGAAGTTCTCTTTGCATCTATCGAGGTATGAATGACGATGCTTACATCATAATGCTAAAAACTAACTCATCATTGGTGACACATTGTATTGTCATGGGGTGGACTATATTCTACATCATTGTTTGACTTACAAGGAGGATGAGGTTGTTCTTAATGACTGCCATGATGGGGCATGTGGTGCTCATTTATTTGGGCTTGCTACAACTCAAAATATTTTAAGATTGGGTTATTATTGGTCATCAATCTTTAAAGATTGTGTTAATAGAGTCAAGAGATGTTTCCATTTCCAGGTGTTTTCTCAGAATATGTGCTTGAATCTCGCCATGTTACATCCTATTATCATCGTTGGTCCCTTCATTAAGTGGGGGTGGATTTTATGGATTGAAACCTAGTGTCAGTTAGAGGGAATCATCATATTATACTGGTCATGGATTACTTTACTAAGTGGGAAGAGGCTATGCCTATAGTTAAATTTGATGGTGAGACAGTCACTCACTTTGTGTTCAATTATCTTATCACTTGGTTCAAGGTCCTGAAGAATATTTTCACTGATCATGGAATTCACTTTCAGAATAAGATGATGGAAGAATTAGCATTGAAGATGGGGTTTAAGAAAGAACATTCTTTGTCTTATTACCCTGTTGTTCAAGAATAAACACCCTTCTAACCTAGGGTCTGGTGTTACCAACTTACTTCTAAAACTTGCAGACAATTAGCTTTATCTAAGTACATAAAGGAAATAGGAATAAATATTGGACTCACCTGATTACCGACGGTTGATCCAAGCTTTATCTTCTTCCGCTCTGCTTCTCTCCAAAGCTTTCAGGGATGCACCTCCTTCGCCTGCAAAGAGAAAATTCTCCAAGTACAATCTTATACATGTATATATAATAAGTTAGATAAACAAAATATATATTACTTAATCAAATATATTCATCAAACCCTAATACACGAAAGAGACTCAATACAATGTTGGAAGAAGAATTCTCTTTATTAACAATCAGTGAATGAGATAAGTGTACAACCCAATGCCTGAGACAAGGACTCCTCTGCAACCAAAGGACTCTGAGTTCTACTGCTCCAAGACTTTTGAAGGTATACCACCAGCATAACTTTTCTCTCCAAAATTGATTGATTAATACCCTCTCCAAGGCCTCTATTTATACTTTGGGAAATAGAGTAGTTTCGAAGGTTGAGGAGGTTAAGATAGTTGAGATGGTTAATGATTAGGGATCAACTAATCTCCATTAATCATGATTTATATTTTTTAATTTCAAATGGAGATGTACATGACTATTAATATAGGAAACCCATGTATGACACGCGAGTTGCTTAAAGGAAACCCGTGTATAGATCTGTATGCGGGTTGCATAGGAATAGTCACATACAGTACGCGAGTTGTCAACATGAATAGTCACATACGTACACGAGTTTCAATGAAGATAGTCACGTACGACAATCAACACTTAGAAAAATAAAATGGCAAGCTAGTTGAAGGATAAATGCATCTCATGGCATGCCCATCTATAGTGTCTAGGCAAACTTCAATCCTACAGTGTCCTTTTTTGTACCAACATATTAATGTTGGCACTCAGACAGAGAAGTGCCATTTTGGTTGATAACAGATGGCGCTTAATGTGTGAGGTCAGAGGGAAGCGATGGCCGAAATACATTATAATCATTATCTTTGGAGAAATCAAAAGTCCAATAGAGCAGAGGTAGTACCTAAAACAAATACATAATAATGTCATATACAAAGTCATATCTAAGGATGCTATGTTCAATATACTGGAACATTAGCTCCTTTACAATATTTGAATACATCATATAGTACGGGTACAAGACCACATATATTACAAAGGTGGATCGAAACCACAATATACAATAATGATGAATCTTCAAAGATCTGGAAGTTGTGTAAGTAACCACAACATAATCTTGCACAACTTAGTCCATGGATGTGAAACTAACTTTGTTCATAAAGATTCCCAAAGAACCAGTACAATCAAAGCCATGTGAATAGATGTTATTGAAGTCGAACATGGAGCGGATTCAACAGATTGTGAATCAATAGGTGATAATCGACAACTGAAGCAAAGGAATTCACCAATAATGAAAGTGAATCCTAAGGTACGATCATCAAAACTCTAGGTCTTTGTCATTAGGAAGTGCTGATGTAGAACCATACTATGATAAGGAAAGCAGTAGATCCTCCAACGGATCACAAGAGTGACTAGGAACTGGGTAAAGGAAGGGAGACACAAGTAGTAATAGATACGACAATGATGGAATCAGGATATAGATCAGACACAGGGTTAAGTCCTTGAATAGTGAGCACGACACAGAGATGACCCAAGGCATCTTTTAACTTTACATATAGTACAACTAGACTTATCTAACATGTAGGAGACATGATCAGATTCCCCTGCTAGAACTGACAAGAGGAGGAGTAAGAAACTCAAAGTAATTGCTAAATTGAAAGTGAACACTGAGACATGAGTATCGGAAAAAACAGAGAGTGCTTTGTTCAAGGATGACATGTTGCCACTAACTAAGAACCAAAAGAAAACTTCTTCCTTACCTTCCTTGTTAAATTTTAACGAGTCCAGGAAAGTCAAATCAAATCTCTCTTCATTTTTTGACAAGCTTGAAGAGAAGAGGAAATAATGCTTGATAGTGTCACTGATTCATGGATTTTATGAGCCCAAACTAGTACATGCTCACTTGGTGTTTTCATATTTAGAGAGTCCGAAAATTCCAAAGAAGACTCTAGGGGGGTCCTTTTTCGTCCAATTTAGTCTCTTGAGGCTGGAAAAGTATAAAACATACCACAGAAGAACTCTCTTAACTTTCATAGAAGAAAAGGTGAACCTTTTTTGTACTTAGTTAGGGAGGTCCGAAAAAGGTTAAATTACCACCTACCCAACGCTCCTTTGAGAGCAACATATAGCTTGATTTTTACGAGTGTGAAGGAAAGCAAGATCACTTGGAAAGATCTGTTTGAGTATGAGAAATGGGGCTTACAACAATAAACTCGATGCTTTGTTCTTAGTGTTTAACGAGCATGACAAAGACATAAAGTACACTTGGAATCTTTTTCATTTTTAGGTCCAGAGCACGAAAAAGAGAAAACTGAGCTCATACCGGGTGTTCCTTTTCCGTAAATTTAGTCTCTCAGGTCCGGAAAAGTGATAAACCTATACCTGAGAATACTCTTCTCAATTATATAGAAAAGAGAGTGATCCTTTCTCGTATTATTCCACATGGTCCAAGAAAAAGATAACCTACCACCAATGTGGATGCCCATTCACGTATTCTTAATGAGCTTGAATGGACAAGTTTACACAGTAGTCAAGTCTGTTTTAAGGAGTTAGACCTGGGCCTAAAGAAACTTCATAAGGGTGGGGAGTCCTATAAAGGGATAGCTTGTAAAAAGTGACCAAAATGAGGCTCAATTTGGTGTGAAAATTAGCTAAAAAGATTCCCCTGAACCAATGAAAGCTGCAGTATGAGTATCAAAAGACAATAAATAGGTTCTAAATGAGGATACTCATAGGAGGAAGGTCCTATCCACGGAAGAACAATGGTAAAGACAAGGAGCTACTGGTTAAAAATACCATAGTCCGTGGTCAAAATGTTAATGCCAGGTTTAAGATGGAGTAGGTATAAATGCAAAATGCATGTGAAACGACAAAAAACCATCCTATATGAGCAAAAACACCTTAAAAATGATGATAAACCTGTCACATGGAAGAAAAGATATGGTATTAGTTTTAAAAATTATGAATTATAGGGAAAAACCCACTTGAAAAGTAAATTTTCTATAAATATTTCAAAACATAAATAAAAACTCACCATTTGATTTTTTAACCAAAAGAGACAAGTTTTCACCTCTAACTTTGATTGCTCAGTGTGGACGATTTGGTGGACCATTCCCAAATCCGCAAGTGTCAGGTAAAACTACACTCCATGCTCTTTCATTCGATCCAAGCAATTGTCAAAATTGAGCCCTAATTTCATGTTTTTAAATGCCTTCAAAAAAGCAACGTTGTGTACGCGGGTTTGGTATATTAAAAGTTGCGTACACACATTTTGTACGTGGGTTACCTGAAAGATAGTCGCGTATAGTACGCGGCTTGCCTTAAAAAAAAGTTGCATACGCTACGTGAGGTGAAAAAAGAATATGTAGGGTCAAAAATTTCAAATTTTGTATGAATCTGATGGTTGGCAATTGCTTGGTTATTAGGTTGAAAGATGGTGCTTGAGTGGAGGGAGCGAGAACATGAAGACATGGACCAAGAAGCTCTTCAAGATGCCCCCACAGTGAATTTTTTACGTCAAAGTGGGTTATTGAAGTTTTTTTGTACCTCACCCATGCGGGCCAATGTCTGCCTCTTGGAGTTCTTGATAAATTATTGGGATCATGATTTGGGCATGTTTGACCTTCAAGGTGAGTCTTTGGAGATTACTTCTGAGGATGTCTATTTTATTACTGGTTTATCATGACGGGGAGCTCTGGTGAACTTGGAAGGAACTAGCAGAGGCAGTGACCCTCTAAGTGTACAGAACTATATTGATATATACTGCGAGCCAGGAACGAAAAAGAGCGGTAGCTACATCCCTATTGTTCACATTCGCAAATTTCCTTTACAGGTGTTGGCGAGCACTATAGTGAGGGTTGCAAGGTCATCATCACTTCACCTTGAAACTCGGAACAAGATGAGACTAGTAGTATACTGTATGCAGGGAGCCCTATATGACTGGTGCTCGAGAGTGATCCCGATTATGAGAAAATAGCTCTCTAACTGCAAAAGAGGCAGGAGGAATAATTTTGGTTATTCCAGCATACTAGTATCCTTCTTCTTTGAGAGACTGTCGAGATTGAGTCTTGCAGTGCCACTACCAGTTCGTTCTGCTCGTCAGCCTAGGCTAAGTAGATGGGGAGATATCTTCCTCCGCCAGGGAGGTGGTGGCTCGATCTAGAGTGTCTACGATGGCGACTTCTACTTTTGGTGAAAGCGACAGCTGCCAACTTTGGAGTAGTTTCCATATGTTAGAATGGATTTCCGTGGTGATACTGACCTCGTCCTCCCCCCAGGAGGAGCATGGGGAGAGTTAGGTAATTTTTATTTTCAAAATTTTAAAATTTTTATGAATTTTAAATATAGAGATATATACATATGTATAAGAGTTCTACTTCTTTTAAAATGTCAAAATGCAGATATTGGACCAGTCCACCCTGAAGGGTATCCACGCATGTATGTGTGTCCTATCTTGGGAGAAGACCAGGGCTTGATTAGGTTTCTTGAGGGGAAGCTGGCTATGCTTACCTAGAGAGTACCTACCTTACGGATTGAGCACATCCCAGCCATCATGTAGGAGCTAGTGGTTGGTGTACCACCTATCTGGATACGCCTTCTGAGGTGGGTAGCCAGAGCAGTACTGGTATATATAGATGATGTTGAGGCTGAAGAAGCCAGAGTGCAGGGTGACCGGGGGGACCAGGGTGGTCAAGCTTAGACCTAGGAGCATTTGATGGAGTTGATCCATATTTTATATATTTTTTGTATATTATATATCTATGACTAGATCTGAGGACCAGAGACTCGGCCTATCTATATGGATAGATATTCACACACAAACACACACACACATATATATATATATATATATATTTGCTGGTTTATTTACAAATTTTTTTAATGTGTCTGCTGTATAATTTTATGTAAAATGTGTTAAATGCCAATCCAAGATGTAATTAGTGTATGCATCGGTTAATGAATTTTGATTCCTTGGAATATGATTGAATGTAATGAACTCAAAATTTGTTTAATAGTACTAGTACTAATGGAAAAATCAATTTATCATATTGGCTTTTGACCCTATTTTTATGAGCTTGGTTTTCTGTCAATGCATCTCTACGATGTTCTAAATGTAATAGACGTTCTTCAAGCTCACTCGTATCAGGTAACACATTAATAGCAATTCTTAAAGACAAGATTTCACATTTAATCGGGGTAATAGCTTCCACTCCATGGACAAGTTGGAAGGGTGAAAACTTTGTAGCAGTTTTTACATTAGTTCGATATGCATTAAATTAGGGCTAGTTTGTTACATTAGTACTATTAAACTATCCAGTTGGAATAGGATGCATTAATAGTACGTTTGAGGATAGTTTTCAAAGTTGTATTGATAGCCTTGACCTATCCATTTGCTTGAGGATAGAACGAAGATGAATGTTCTTGTCTAAATCCTAGCATAGTGGTTAGTTTAGTCATCATGCTATTTTGGAAATGAATACCATGGTCAGTGACAATCACCTTGGGTATACCGAATCATGCTATAATTTGATTGAACACAAAGAAAGTTGCAGCTTCCCCGTCAGCTTTAAAGGTGGGCATTGCCTCTGCCCATTTCGTAAAATAGTCCAAAGCGACAATGATATATTTGTGCCCCCCAGCCGAGGCTGGGTTACACGTCACGTAATCAATCCCCCACTTCATGAAGGGGCCCACTGAGATGATGGGAAATAATGGAGCGGGATGTGACCGCATTTTTCTAGTGTAAACCTGACAAGGATGACAGCGCTTCACTGCTTCCACGCAATCTTTAAAGACTGTGGGCCAGAAATAACCGAAACATAATATATTTTGGGCCGTTGCTAACCCAGATAAATGACCCCCACATGCTCCACTATGGGAATCATTTAGGACAATCTCCACTTCCTCATGGGTAAGACATCGATGCAAAACATAATCTACCTCCCTACGGTATAAAGTAGCTCCTATGATGAGGTAGTTCTTGGCATGTAGGCGTAGTTTACATCGTTCTTCCGCGAGAAAGCTACAGGATACTTCAATGTCTGGAGATATATAAGTATATCTCCATACCAGGGGTTAGAGGTGGAAATCAAAAAGATGTGCTCATCTGGAAATGAGTGTTCTTCAATAGCTACATCCTCTTCTACTGGAAATTCTATAATAAGCTCAGCAAAAACTAAGGATTTTTTGGATTTGGTGGATTGAAAATCCAAGTCAAACTCTTGGAGAATGACTATCCATTTATTGAATTTGCCTCCAACTATCCATAAGGACAAAACATATTTAAAAGGATTAACATATGCTACTACCATCATAGTCCTTAGTAAGATGTAGTGACGTAACCTCTGAACATCATAAACAGCTGCTAAGGCCAACTTCTTGACATGGGAGTACCTCAATTCAGGTCTGGCTAAAGCACGACTGAGATAATAAATGACATGCTCTTGGAGCTTATCATCCTCTTGGACTAGGACTACCCCTATGGTAGACTCAGATGCGGCTAGATACAATACAAAATCCCTAGAGTAATCTGCCGGACGCAATAATGGTGCCGACAATAAAGCTTTTTTCAATGCCTTGAATGCGAGTTGTGCAGTTTCATCCCATACAAATGAGGTGTCCTGTTTTAATAGGCGCATGAAACCCTTAGTAATATTGGCATAGTTTACAATGAAACGTCGAAGAAAATTGGACTTTCCCTTTAGGCTCTGAAGCTTCCTGATAGAATAAGGAGGAGGCATATTTACAATGGCATCAACTTTCAACGGATCCACCTGAATGCCTCTGTTAGAAACAATGAATCTGAGCAGTCTCCCTGACTTGACACAGAACACACACTTGTGGGGATTCAAGCGAATTTTATAGTATCTTCATTGTTTAAAAATCAAACGTAAGTGATCTGGATGATCGATCCTCTTACGAGAATGTGCAAGAAGATCATCAAGGTAGGGTTCGACAATGGATTTAATATCATGAAAGGAAAAATTCATTGCCCGCTGAAAGGTTGCCCCAACATTTTTCAATCCAAAGGGAATTTTCTTGTATGCGAAGGTACCCCAAGGACAAATGAAAGATGTTTTATGTTCGTCTTCCGATTTAATTTGAATTTGACTGTATACGGAGAAACCATCCATAAACGAAAAGACTTCACTTCCTGCACAAGCATCAATAATTGATCTATTAATGGCATGGGATAGGTGTCCTTAGGACAAGATTTGTTTAAATCTCTAAAGTTAGTACAGACGTGTATGGTCCCTTGCTTTTTATCAACAGGAACAGGGTTGGATACCCATTCCGTCATCGCTATGGGATAAATAAAACCGGCTTTCAGCAGTTTTTCCACTTCATCCTTCATTGTCGCCGCTTTACATGGGTTAACAGGTCTCAACTTTTTTCGAATAGGTTTAGTGTCAGGGTATGATCGGATCCTGTGCTCAACTATAGATGGATCAATGCTTGGAATCTCCTCGTATGACCAGGAAAAAACGTCGCGGAATTCCTTAAACAAGGCTGTATGGATCGCAATCTCCTTAGGAGAGAAGTTTGCACCGATATGTATATTTTCCACAATGTCAGGATTTACAGAGATGTTGATAGGGATGGTAGCAGAAATATTTTCCATATTCCCCTTAGCAAATATTCCTTCCCTTGGTAAGGGATTAATGGGCATATCAACATCATCTGCCAGTCTCACATGAAACTCTTGATTCTCTATCCTGCTTAATTCTGGAAGAAAATAGGATCGATGGTGAATATCTTCACAATTCTTATCTCATCCGCACATGGATTCCAGAATGGCTTCATCAGAAGGTAAAACCATATCTAAACAATTTGTAGAATGCAAATAGTTTTCTGCCCAAGCAGGCAGATAGACTTCTTCCAGTTCCTCTGAGACTGTGATGGGGACTAGAATGGGATCAATAGAGGTATTAGTGATAGCTTGATAAGCCACTTTTGTTGTCGATAAGGGAACTTCAAGTTCAAGGTGGGAAGGGAGAACCCAAGGGTTAGTCCTATCAACAACCGTGGCTATTGAATTCCCCACACTAGTAGAACTTATATAATTAATAGTAGTTGGAAGATCAAATGTGCCCATCAATGATGCGTACATTCCATCCCCTAAGCTCTCTGAAGAAGGTTTGACCTGATCAACCAATGGCACAGTGGACTCATTAGATTCCATGTGGCCTTTTCGAGTAAAATTGAGTTGGTCAACAATAACCAACTTCACTTCGTGTGGAAACACTACCACCAGAAAGACGGACGATGTAATAGCAGACATGGCATAAGTCCATCTTCTTCCTAAGAGAAAATTATAGTCCAAAGGTGCATCAATCACCTCCACCTCAACAGACACCACTTTCCCTGCCAGCTTAATTTCAAAATCTGGTAGGATACCATGCAGACGAAATGACCTTCTGTCGAAAGCAGTAAGCAGGGTGCTTGACAGGACTAGCTCTGGGGATCCAAGAGCTTTCCAACACAACAAGGACATAACACATGTAGAAGCACCCTCATTGACAATTTCCCTTCCAATGGTCTTTCCACCATGGATGACATCTATTGACAGGGATACATGATATGGTAGGCGAATTTTGACATCAGACAAATTAAATTTCGCCATGAGACTCAATGAGTCCATACTGCCTAAGGCTGCTAAGAGTGTATCCCACTGGGCATGACAACTCTATAACACCTCTAAAGCTGACATTGCACAAGGTGTCTAGGATAAGTCTTCAACTACGGAGTAGTTTGCTGCAGCTCTAGCATTCAGATTATGCAAGGTCTTCTTAAAGACACCTTTTGGTATCTTGGGCATAATTTCGGTAGGTTTCTTGATTGTGAGAGGATTAGAAGTTTCACCTATGGACTTACCCTTCTCCGAGGTCTCTTTTTCATAGTTCTTATTCCTGGTCTGTAGTAAAGTTTGAGATTGAACCATGTTGATATAATTGGGGTCAGGGGCATTTGGGGTGCCCCTTGCTGCATTTGAAACTGAAGCAGAATTCTATCCTTGGGAAAAAGGATCCTTCAGGATAGCCGGTTGTTGAGATTTTAACAGCTTCTGAGCTTGTTCCATAAGGGGACAAAGATGGGTGAGGTGATCTTCATGGCACAACTTACATGTGAATTTCACCTTCTTCTTTTCTTTCTTTCCCCCATCAGCATTGTTTGAGGGTTTTTGCTTGTTTTGATTTCCCTCCCCTTTCTTTCCTCTCTTCTTTTTCCCACCGGGCTACTGATTTCCCTTCTAAGAGGTCTGTGCAAAAATATTTGCATTTTGGGGTGAGGGGGAAGCCTTTGCTGCCTCTGCTGTAGAATGTTTGACGGGCGACTGATGGATTTATTTGGCCAAATATTCTACAGTGGGAGAATTAATGGAACCAACCACACCATCGGCATGGGGTCTAGGCTTAGGTTTCTCTGCATCATGTGTTGGCCTCGGTGCCTCAGGGATAATCTCATATAAGATACCAAACTGAGAATATATCAAATCTAGTTGTTGGGCCCTAAGGATAGCTTCTTCCTCACTCATCACTCCTGAAGTAGATACGTCCTTAGATATATAAGGAAATAGGGATTTAAGGAACCATTCTAATAAGAATTCAGGAGGAATAGTGGCTTTATTAAGGCTCTTCTGCCTCCTCCACTCTTGGATGTGATTCGAGATATGGGTGGCCTTGTTCTGCCAGAAGGTAGACAACAATTCCATTTCGAAATCATATCGGACAGGAAGCTAGAAGTGACTAAGGAAAGCGTTAGCCAAGTCCCAAAAACTACTAAACGCAGCAGAAGGCAACTCAATGTACCATTTTGTTGCAGTATCGTCAAGGTTCTTTGGAACAGCCTCAACCGAACTGAATCTTCATCCAGTGAGTTGGAAGAGCACCATAAATGGAAAGTGGTGGCATGAGCTCCAGGATCTTCACCAACTTTGCCTTCGAATTTTGGGATGTCTGAGGGCAGCTTGGTAGGGACAGGTGGCCATGAGGGATCATGCCTCACCGGGTCACTCATAAGTTTAGACAAATCTGACAAGTTTAATGTTGCCAAGAAAGGAATATTAGGTCTAACCGGAGCACTAAAAGTACCATTTTGGGGATTAGAGGGACCTGCCCCCGTGTTCCCATATGTGAAGGTGGGGTTGCCCCCTGCTGTCGGTTGTGAAGTGGATGTGTTGCTTTGAAAAGGGTTCCATCCATAAGCCACAGGATTGTTTGTGTAAGGTACAGTATAAGAGGTTCTAGCTTCCCCAGTTGAAATTGGGGTTTGAAATACAGGAGCAGGTATCCCTTCGCTAAAAAGTGAAAGGGAGAGCTCGTGAATGGAGTAGAAACTGGAGTTTGGAAACCTTGACCATAAGCACTAGTGTTTCCAAACTGCACCCCTACATATGAGGGTGTTGGGCCTACGTATGGAGTGGATGGGGGAATGTGCCCCCCATTCCAAGGAAATCCTTGGACAAAAGCCGAGGATCCTATAGGACCACTCTGGGTAGTGTGTGTGAAGGAGGTTGGAACTGTAGGTACACTAGGAATCCCAGTGACCATACCACCAGAAGCACCTACTAGGCTTGTGGGAGCCAGTGGTTGAACCACTCGGCTCGCTGGAGTTAAGGGCATAGTAGCTATGCTTGTTATAGGGGTACTTACCAGGGGAGGTAGCACCCCTTCAGCCGGAGTGGTTGATGTGAAGGTAAAAGAAATTTCTCCTGCAGTAGACATTATCCTGCCCATAGGGACACCAATCATGGGTGGATCAAAGGGACGAACCTGAACGATCAAAGGATCCTTTAAGTCAGTTAGAGGTGTATTAAAATTCCTTGCAAACTCGTCATCCTGTAAGTCTTCTATCTCAATTGTGTTTAAATTAAGATAGTTTTCCCTAAGTTCTGGTTCACCCGGAACTTCGCTAACTCCTGTCGGTTCAAAAGAACCGTCTGTGTCCAATCTCCGCATTTGAGGGGGAAGTGGAGGTTCCAATGTGATAAGAGGAGGAAGGTTTTGCAACCTTTGTGACCTTCTGATAGGTTGGTCCTCCATAGTTGTAAATTTGACTTTTCAAACCCTAAGGTTAGCTAAACATAGACAAACCACAGAGCAATCACTACGAAAAATCCTAAAGTCTCAACAGTCAAAAAGGGTAAAAGATATGCTTTCTCGAAGAAAGCTGAAAGACAGTTTCTTGACATCCTTGAAGAGGTTCTTAGGCACAAGCAGAGGAATCACTCATCGCCCTCCTACACTTTCAACAAGGGTTACCTTCCAAGCCAATCCAAGGTGAACCAGAAATAGCCTTCCAGTTTACCTATGTATGAACCCTAGATGTCAAGAGACTAGAGGCTACCTTAACTATACCAATAGTTTGGGGGGACATTCGCAAGCTTGATTCATACGCATGGGCAGGGTAGCTGAGCCGGAAACTCTATCTAGGACAGAATCCCCAGATGCGTAAAAACCTTGGTTTACGTTTCGACAAGGAATCAGAGGGTTATCTCCTCAGTCCAATGCCTCCATGCAGCCTCGTGCTTAACTCCCGTTTGAGAGGAGCTTCCCAAATGCTATCGATAAAGAGAAGGATTTACCTATCGATTGGCCCACTATGTCTGAATTTAAATACTTATGGGGAGTTTACACTTCCTATCCCACAAGTCTAGCCTAAGCTAGTAGGTGTATGGCCCTATAAAACAAAAATTACTAATAAATTTTAATTATAGCGTTCATTTTAAGGGCTATTTTTTACTCAAAAGGCAAGCGGAGTGAAAGACTATGATGTTATTGACTCAATAAGAAATGTAAAAACAAAAGGTGTATAAATCAATTTCAAAGCAAATGATCACTACTTAAAACAAGCTTCTCTTTTCTTTTCTTTTTTGTAAATATAAACTGACGAAATTGCAACTAACAAAGACAAAAAAATAAGACTATATTTTTGTAATTTTTGAGATTTTATTTAAAAACTGAAAAATAAAACTACTATATGCAAATCAAATGCAAAAGTTTCTAATGTTTTCTTTTCACTTTTCAAATTCCTCAAAAGCTACTATGCACCTAAATGCAAAATTCTTGAGTATGCTTGAATAAATTAACTATACAAAGTAAGAAAAATGAAGTAAAGCAGATTCATAAAACCAAAGATCAACCACCTAAGGAAGACTTGGAAAAAACATACCTGGGAAGATACAATGAATAGAAATCACTGAAATCAATCAAAGGCAAGTGAGAAACCAACACTATTCAAAAATAGAAAGGTATACACGGTTTCTAGAACCCTGATCACTAATTCAGACAACCGGCACTTGGACCTATTACCCAAAAGGCAAATCCACTTCAAAATGCTAACAAAAAAACAATCCAAACAATTAAAACTCAAGGGCTTAACAAAAAGCACGAAGTATGGTTAACAAGGAAATCGAACCTATAGTGCAATGCCAATACTGAAGACCACTAAGCAAGACAAAATCCACAAAAGGACAGGGACAAGCAACCCAACCCTAAATAATTTTGTTGCTCAGGCTTGTACGCGACTGTGTATAAGAGAAACCCGCATACTTTATGCGACTGTGCAATAGCACAACCCACGTACACAGACCTCTGTATGCGACTATGTAGCACAGCAACCCACGTATAGGAGTTAAATTTTTCAAAAAAAGAAAAATTATAAAGGACTTCAAAGCACCACTACAAGTCTGAACCAAGACAAAACACCACACACTGAATCAAAGCAAAGACTGGGAAAGGATCTACAAAGTTAACCCACAACAGTCTGGGCTCCCCAGTGGAGTCTCCAGTTTTGTTGTTCAGGAATAAACACCCTTATAACCTAGGGTCTAGGGTTACCAACTTACTTCTAAAACTTGCAAACAATTAGCTTTAGCTAAGTACAAAAAGGAAATAGGAAGAAATATTGGACTCACCTGATTACCAATGGTTGATCCAATCTTTATCTTCTTCTGCTCTGCTTCTCTCCAAAGATTTCAGGGATGCACATCCTTCACCTACAAAGAGCGAATTCTCCAAGTACAATCTTATACATGTATATATAATAGGTTAGATAAACAACATATATAGTAGTTAATCAAATATATTCATCAAACCCTAATACATAAAAGAAACTCAACACAATGTTGGAAGAAGAATTCTCTTTATTAACAATCAGCAAATGAGATAAGTGTACAACCCAACGCCTGAGAAAAGGACTCCTCTGCAACCAAAGGACTCTGAGTTCTATTGCTCCAATACTTCTGAAGATATACCACCAGCACAACTTTGCTCTCCAAAATTGATTGATTAATTCCCTCTCCAAGGCCTCTATTTATACTTTGAGAAATAGAGTAGTTTCAAAGGTTGAGGAGGTTGAGACAGTTGAGATGGTTAATGATTAGGGCTCAACTAATCTTCATTAATTGTGATTTATAATTTTTAATGTCGAATGGAGATGTACGTGACTATTAATATAGGCAACCCGTGTATGACACGCAAGTTGCTTAAAGGAAACCCACGTATAGATCTGTACGTGGGTTGCAATGGGAATAATCGCGTACAGTACGCGAGTTGTCAACAGGAATAGTCGCGTACATACGCGATTTTCAATGAAGATAGTCACGTACGACAATCAACACTTAGAAAAATAAAATGGCAAGCTGGTTGATGTCATGTCCCCATCCCTCCGACCGGCTAAGAGGACGTGACGAACACCATAACAATAACAGGCAAACAACCCCATGAACATAAACAGGGTAAATGCTGATATTAAAAGCTTGAACAACATGCATAACAGGATGCATACAACATCATACAAGATGCGTAATTCCGCAATCATTCAGCGCAAGCAAACATATACATAAACCAGCATTCAACATGTTCACCATAACTCATTAAACATCAATATAATTGCAGAGATGGAATAGCAGCAGTACTTATCTTTTGATGAAGAATCCCGCAACCAGGGACGTCGCTGCAACGTTCCACCCAACCATAGGCCAACGTGCTCATCAATCTCTCAGCAACGCTGCCACCACCGAGCTAGGCATGATTCCTCCAAGGATAAGGGTCAATACAGGCTTACACATAGCCGAGGGACACAATTCAGACAAACCAACACCGCTGGGTTTATTAGGCCATCAACAGATCGTCCAAGCCAGCTCAGTCCAAGGACCTACCACTGCATACCAGCAGCAAAACCATCCCTTCTCAGCTCTGTGAAGAAGCAAAGGCAAACCAACCGGTGATAGTCCCAAATGAAAGGTGAGACACAGCTCAAATCCACTAGACAGCTCAGAGTTGTTCTTGGCCCTGGCGTGGCCAAAACAACTCAGCAACAACACCCAAACCAGGGTATATCAGCAGCCCAAACTCACAATGAATGATGGAAACAATCCACAGTTCCAAAACAAGGAAAACTCAGCCAACAACACACACAATTCCCCAATGGAACGGCTGGGAAACAATACACAGTCCACAAAACAGAGGAGAGGCCAACTCCCAGCGTGGATAGAGGAAAACTCAACCCACGGATTGGAAATCCACAGTGGTCCAAAACGAAATTGGACACCACAGCCAACAAAACACGCGGGGAAGACAACAGTACCACAACGTAAATCAGTGAGCACAACTCACAACCCGGGGAAAATGACTCCAAGTGGCTTGTGCATGAGGAAAAATTGCACCAGACCCCTAAATATAAAGAAGGCCATAACAGTCACCACCCTGAATTCCTGTGCGTGAGGATAAGAGAGCGACCGTCCCTCTGCGTGAGGAAAACAATGAAGAATCCTCCGACTGGTGCGTGAGGAAGAACAGAACGTCTCTCTGCGCGCCCCCGCATGAGAGCGAATTGACCCATAGACCACACTCGTGAAGATGAAGACCAGGCGCATGAGGAAGATGAACAGACACGGCCTCTTACTGCGCGTGGATGGAAAAACCAACGTGAGGAACAACAGACCATGGAGACCACATGCAGTCGTGGGAGAGTGGAGAGGATGAACAGACATGGGAAGAGTGCATGTGTGTGCTTCAGTGCTGTCGTGGAGAGGATGCAGTCGTGGGTGGAGTGGACGTGTGGGCAAGGGACTGACAGTCCCACCACCCCACTCCCAAAAACATTAACTGCCTTAACCACCAGCAGCCATTAACTCCTCAACCAACAACACAAAACAGTAAAGAGGTTGACAAGGGAAGGTGGCAAAACAAAACAAGGTGGAAACACATGGGTTTTTCCCCCATAAACCAAGGTTTGACATCCCCCCACCCCTTATCCTTTGGAACCATGCCCTTTTCATTCAACGTTGCATTGCCGTAGCTGGTTGTGGTTTTAGTTTTAATTGATGTGCGTATTTACATAATGCCGAATTATAATGTGCCAAATGGCATGATAAACCATTGGAAACTATCCCCATTGCCGAAACACACACACAACCAAATCGATGGTGGGGCTTTTTCCTTGAGCTCCTCACCACAATTAATTACAATATATACATCATGCAAACGGGGTCAAAACCGGGGACATTACAGTTGAAGGATAAATGCATCTCATGTCATGCCCATCTATAGTGTTTAGGCAAACTTCAATCTTACAGTGTCCTTTTGTGTACCAACATATGTAATGTTGGCACTCTGATGGAGAAGTGCCATTTGGGTTGATAACATACCCCCAAGCAAACTCTCTGGTCAAGGCGGTTAACAAATCTCTTAAGACCATTCTACAAAAAACCATTGCACAAAGCAAGACTAATTGGCATACCATGTTGTACCTTGCTTTGTGGGCTTACAGGACCGCGATCAATAATTCAACCGATTTTTCAGTGTACTAGTTCGTTCATGGGGTGGAGTCGGTTTTACTAGTTGAATGTGAGATCCCTTCCTTGAAACTACTTGTAGAGTTCTTTCCTAGCATCTCTAAGTTAGAAGAGTGAATAGTTCACCTCGAGCAGCTTGATGAGCAACGTCAAGATGTTTCCATGGAAATAGAAATGAATAAACATCGTGTCAAGGCCCAATATGACAATTCTATTCATCCACATCAGTATAACGAGGGTGACTTGGTCCTTTTATATCATCAAGCCAACAAACCATTTGGGGCGGCCAAGTTTAATCTTATGTGGCATGGTCCTTACATTGTGAGACGTGTCCTAGAAAAAGGATCTTATGACTTAGAAGATTACAAAGGGAATGTGCTGAAAGAACCTAAAAATGGGTTGTACCTTAAGAAGTACTATGCCTGAATTTCTATCTTAAGTCGGTACCTTGTATATTATTGTACAGTTTTGCATAGTTTTTTTTCCTTGTAGTTTCATCGGTTTGTTGACATGCTTATTGTTGGTTGGCATATGTCAAGAGAGTCCTCATTGTACTTACAATTTGTGGATGGTGCCAACTACCATACACAGAAATTAGCTTCTACTGCTTGGGTCATTTATGCACCTAAGGGTCAGCTTGTGTCTTCAGGAGGTGTATTCTTTCAGCCATCCTTGAATAATGTGGCAGAGTATAGTGTGGTAATTAAGTTACTATGGGATTCCATTTCAAATGGTATCTGGTATTTAGAGGTTTTCCTGGATTCATAGTTGAATGTTTCACAATTGAATGGTCGATACCGCATTAGAGATCCTACGTTGCTGAGAAGGTTCTTAAGGGTAAGATTATTGGAGCGACACTTTGATTTCATTACATACATTCATATACCTAGAAATATAATCACGTTGTCGATTCATATGCAAATTACATTTTATATTGACATTTGTCACATAACTAAGAAAGACGCATTCACATTCATATATATATATATATATATATATATATATATATATATATATTACTCAAAACTTATCAACACCAGCTAGAAAAAAGGATCAAATTCTTTGATTCTATACCTTTAAATAAAAATATTTTTAAAAATATATATATATATATTACTCAAAACTTATCAACACCAGCAAGAAGAAAAGTAATCAAATTCTTTGGTTCTATATCTCTATCCTTTAGATAAAAATATTTTTAATATATATCAAAACTTATCAACACCAGCGAAGCAAACCAACATTAACCAATGACCTCTATGACTTTCAGTTTTGAAAACACTTCATATAAAAGTTGAAAGGCTTTGAAAGATGTTGGATATTTTATCGTTATTGAAGAAATTATTCCAGTAGATTTTATCGTTATTATTACAGATTTCTTGGCCCTTATGCGACAACTCGCCCTTATATTCTATTAAGGTCAAGTAAATACGGGAAAGTCACAGGGTTTACGATTTCGCCCGGTGTTAGACTACTCCGTCCATCGTCTCCGTTAACAGGATCTATTAACCGTCAACACCTCCAGCCCCTTCCGTTCTCGTTTCCGTGAACATTCTTCACCGGGTCCCACATGATCCGTCGTTCCTGTCCGTAAGACTTGAAACTTTGAACTTTTTTCTTGAAACTTTGAACTTCTTTCGTCTGTAAGACTTGGAAACCACTGTCTGGAAGTGAGAAATTGTTTGGAAATGGATGCTATATTTCCATCCATCGTTGATTCTCCAGCAGCATGCCGTATAGTGCGGTCAGTTTAAGTATTATCTAACTCTCGGTTCTGCGCATTATTAACTGATGAGTTTTTCTCAGTTCTTAATTGTTTCCGGGCAAAGTTTTCAGTTGCCTGTTTCTTCCATTGAGTGGATTTACTATAACTTCACTTTTTTCGTCTTGAAAAGCATCCACCTTGGGCCAAAATTTACTAAATAAACTTGCTTAAACTGAAAGCATTTCTTGCATTTCTTAAGCTTGTTCAAACTCAAAGCATTTCTTGCATTTGATGACTTGTCGGTAACTTTAAAAAACAAGTAAAATAAAGAAAGAAGGTATGCATCACTATGCTGATAGACTTTGGCAAGTTTAATGAAATTTTTAACTATTATTTATCATTCAATGACTAAATTTATGTTTTGGGCAAATATCATCATTCCCAATTTATTACTCCAAAATTAAACATGATTAGTATAATTTTCTCTTGAATCCAAGGCCATTTGAATGTGAGAAAAATTACTAAAAGTCAATTAACAGAACACGTTTCAATACCATTTAAACACTTATATTGATCATCCCCAATTTATTACTCCAAAATTAAAGATGAATAGTATAACTTTCTCTTGAATCCAAAGCCATTTGATTGTGAGAAGAATTAAAAGATTCAATTAAAAGTCAATTAACAGAGCACGTTTCAATACCATTTAAACACTTTTCTTGAGCCTATGTTTTGGCAAGTAAATAACACGATTCACACGATTCATTTAAATAGATCTATAAAAATCAATTGAACTGAAAGAAGCAAAAAGCTAGATACAAAAACACACTGCCCAAACAACAATGATCTCCACTGTCAACGATGTGGCCCAATTACTATTAACACAAATATTAAAAACTGATGAAGAAACTCTGGTTTTCTTGGCCCAATTAGTATAACTCAACTAAAAACCTGATCAAGGAAATTCTGGTTTCCTTGGACCAATTACTATAACACAACTTAAAAAAAAAAACTGATAAAGAAACTCTGGTTTTCTTGGACCAATTTTACTATAACACAACTATAAAAAAAACTGTTAAAGAAACTCTGGTTTTCTTGGTCCAATTACTATAACACGACTAAAAAAACTGATGAAGAAACTTCCATCTTAGATTAATTCCGGATCTACTCAATTCAAAAGAAGGATCACGAAAGTTCCTGTTAAATTTTTTTATAATATTGAATTAGATTATGATATATTTATGCTACTGGTATACTCACATGAAATCTACCTAATAATATACAGAGGAGAGAAAATAAAAATTAAGAAGAAATAAGCCTCGCAAGAATTGACTGGTTACTGACAGCCTATGTTTTGGCAAGTAAATAACACGATTCATTTAAATAGATCTATAAAAATCAATTGAACTGAAAGAAGCAAAAAGCTAGATCCAAAAACACACTGCCCAAACAACAATGATCTCCACTGTCAACGATGTGGCCCAATTACTATTAACACAAATATTAAAAACTAATGAAGAAACTCTGGTTTTCTTGGCCCAATTAGTATAACTCAACTAAAAACCTGATAAAAAACTGATGAAGAAACTATGGTTTTCTTGGCCCAATTAGTATAACTCAACTAAAAACCTGATCAAGGAAATTCTAGTTTCCTTGGACCAATTACTATAACACAACTTTTAAAAAAAAAATTGATAAAGAAACTCTGGTTTTCTTGGACCAATTTTACTATAACACAACTATAAAAAAAAACTGTTAAAGAAACTCTGGTTTTCTTGGTCCAATTACTATAACACGACTAAAAAAACTGATGAAGAAACTTCCATCTTAGATTAATTCCGGATCTACTCAATTCAAAAGAAGGATCACGAAAGTTCCAACTGTTAAATTTTTTTATAATATTGAATTGGATTATGATATATTTATGCTACTGGTATACTCACATGAAATCTACCTAATAATATACAGAGGAGAGAAAATAAAAATTAAGAAGAAATAAGCCTCGCAAGAATTGACTGGTTACTGACAATCAAGAAAAGTGTTTAAATGGTATTGAAACGTGCTCTGTTAATTGACTTTTAATTGAATCTTTTAATTCTTCTCACAATCAAATGGCTTTGGATTCAAGAGAAAGTTATACTATTCATCTTTAATTTTGGAGTAATAAATTGGGGATGATCAATATAAGTGTTTAAATGGTATTGAAACGTGTTCTGTTAATTGACTTTTAATTGAATGTAGTAATTCTTCTCACATTCAAATGGCCTTGGATTCAAGAGAAAATTATACTAATCATGTTTAATTTTGGAGTAATAAATTGGGAATGATGATGTTTGCCCAAAACATAAATTTAGTCATTGAATGATAAATAATAATTAAAAATTTCATTAAACTTGCCAAAGTCTATCAGCATAGTGATGCATACCTTCTTTCTTTATTTTACTTGTTTTTTAAAGTTACCGACAAGTTATCAAATGCAAGAAATGCTTTGAGTTTGAACAAGCTTAAGAAATGCAAGAAATGCTTTCAGTTTAAGCAAGTTTATTTAGTAAATTTTGGCCCAAGATAGATGCTTTTCAAGACGAAAAAAGTGAAGTTACAGTAAATCCACCCAGTGGAAGAAACAGGCAACTGAAAACTTTGCCCGGAAACAATTAAGAACTGAGAAAAACTCCTCAATTGATAATGTGCAGAACCGGGAGTTAGATAATACTTAAACTAACCACACTATACGACATGCTGCTGGAGAATCAGCGATGGATGGAAATATAGCATCCATTTCAGACAATTTCTCACTTCCAGACAGTGGTTTCCAAGTCTTACAGACGAAGAAAGTTCAAAGTTTCAAGTCTTACGGACGGGAACGACGGATCTGCAGGAATTATGTGGGACCTGGTGAAGAATGCTCACGGAAACGACAACGGAAGGGGCCGGAAGCGTTGATGGTTAATAGAGCCTGTTAACGGAGATGATGGACGAAGTAGTCTAACGCCTGGCGAAATCGTCGACCTGTTAGACTACTCCTTTATTTATTAGTCTATACAGACAACTTACCGCAAAAAATACATTCGAGTATTAAATGCTGCTGTAGCAGTTTTTTTAGATTATTGGATCTTAACCTTTTGAAATTCAATGGCTTATATTGCTACTAAGGGAATATTTAATAGTCTGCGGCATGCTAAGTATTTTTAGTCGACAACTCACCCTCATTCATCATGAAAGTCCAATCAATACAGACAACTGGCATGGTTAGAGTTTGAAGGATATTAAAATTTGATGAGACTTCGATTCTCTCTCTATTAGCTCACTGGCCGTGTACATTTGTGTGATCTGCCTCACAATTCCCCCCTCAGTCATCTCACCATCTATCACTTTCTCGGCTCTCACCTTCTGTCACTGCTTTGCATTTTTCCAAATCCATCACCATCTTGCATGATACTACGATTTGTTTTTGTCTGTATCGCTAGTGCCCCATTATGAGACTTCTAATTTTTATATATTTTCTTAAAAAAATCGTTTTCGAACTACCAAAAGATAATTTCATTTAATTAACATTATTATGTCCCGACAGGGATATATATGAATAGCTCAGGTGAATTAATTTAGGAGGTCGGTTAAAAATTTTGGCATTTGAAATGTTTTTGGTATAGTTTGTATCAAATTTTTTTAGAAGGATCATTTAAATTTGATTTATCTTGCTTTCTATTCGTCCATATAAGGTGACGTATGCCTGGAAATTTGTATCCCAAGACCCGGCGGCGAGCTTGCGTAAGAAGAAAATGATCATTTTCAGTCTCTTACCTGTAGCTCTGTCGCTCTGACAAATCTGATAAATGCACCGTCACTCTGTCCCTCTGACAAATCTGATAAATGCTGTGGTGCAGACGCTCATTATAATACATGGCATTGTTGCTGAACTTGAATTTTTCATGTTCCCGTTCTCAAAAAAGAGTGATATTTTCTGGATTCTGTTGTATTTTTCATTATATTGCATGGTATTGTTACTAGATTTGAATTTTTTCTGTTTCTGTTCTCTATTATTGTGGCAGACATACTGTGGAAAATCTCGGCATGGCTAATTCTTTCTTCATGAAAAAACCCAGTGTTCAGAATTCTGCCCACTATAAACTTGCCTCGAGTTGGAGTAGGTACCAGAAATTGAAGCAGCGTATAAAATATTTTGAATTCCATAGAAAGATCTAGTGTTCAGAACTCTGCCCTCTATAGATCTGTCTCGATTCCGGCGGAGTCCAACATCTCAAACAAGTCCATTTGAGTTGCACGGTTTTGGACGAGGCCACAATTCTATTATTCCAGGTTTTGAATCTTCCTCTATCTTGTTTTTGTCGTTTAGTCTTTAGTTTCTCCACAATAATTTCCACTGGTTTATAGGTGGGAGGTCGCTAATGGCTGGCGAATTCCAATGAGTAAATTATATTTGTTCGATGTTGTTTTAGTTTCTAGTTTTTCAAATTCGAGGTTTAGGGTTCCTCTTATGCGTTTTCCATAAAATCTGTTCAGATTTAGGGTTCGTTTAATTTTTTTACTATAGTTGTCGCACAAGTTAGGAGCTGATGCAAAACTCTGGAGAGCATTCAGTGAAACAGGGTATGGTTTGTATCCCTACAATATGGGTGTGTATATTGCTATATATCCCAAGACTCTATTCTGAACTCTTTCAAATACTAGGGCTATAACATGGCTAGAAACATCCTTGCGCCTTCAAACAACACCAATTTGCGCCACTAATTTGTAAGATAATATCATTGTTAAATGGCGGTGACTGGGTTCTATGCTAATATATCAACATAAGAATTAAAAATTTGTGTCTGCAGAAGTCTATTCTCAGGCATCGGTGAAGCAGGTTAGCACATTCGTAGATTGCATATGTGAAAAAGTGCACAAGCAAGTTGATATTCCACAAATTGATAGCAGGGAAGCAATGTTAGCATAATTCATTAGAAGTTTACATTTGGTCATTTCTTGAAGATTCTTGCAAGCAATTTGGTGAGTCACAATTTCATTGCAGGGGTTTATGATATGGAATGGAACAAACAGCTAAGAGTGAAGATTGCACTGGATCTTGTTCATAAAAAAACTAGACTGTTATGCATTGAATTGACAAGATTTGCAAAGTAAAATGGCATTAGCAAGCTTACAAAATACAATAACTTTGCAGAGGTGACATGACCAAGGACTTGAACCCATAACAATCTGTTTTGTAGATTGATGTTATATCACTGAACAACAGCTCCAAAATTATGATATTTAATTAAAAGAAGTTTGAAGAATAAGCCGTATTATGTTTCTAACTGACAACCTCTCAGATTTTTTTGGCAGATTGCTAAATAAGGCTATTATTTTCTTTTTTTTAGTGCTCTCATCAAGTTCAAGAATTTGTAAATTTGAAAGTAAGCTGCTCTGAGTCGTATTTCCTTGAAGGTACCTACGGAGATGTGGCCTTGATGTGCCAAGGACACAGTAAGTCATTATGTCATGCTTTTATACAGCATGTCAGACCGATATGGTTTTTTTGTAAAATTAATTAAAATTTAATAAAAAAATGATTAAATATGCTTGATTATTAAGATGTTTGTGGTAGAACTGCTATTTACCCTCTATACATAGATCTAATGTCGTTGA
>LPNX010837130.1:164953-249131 GCA_001517045.1 Pseudotsuga menziesii
GCCATAAGTTTTCTTAAGCCAAAGTTTAACCAAGTGTAGTTTAGTGACACAATTCTATCTTCACTCAAGAAGTTTTGAAGCGGAGGAGAGTCTATTTTTACACAACAGTTTTTGGAGTGGAACTGAATTATTGTCAGTGGGATATCTCCTTTCTTCCACTTTATAAAACATTTCATGGTTTGCCCAACTTTTTATAGATTGTAGCTTCATAATTATTAAAAATAGTTGAATAAATGGAATCTCACCTCATGAAATTATATATATATATATATATATATATACACACGGACTTTGAAAAAATCTATTATATATAATAATATATAAAACTTGTAGAACATGAAATTGTATAGGTGTAAAGGAATTTTAAAATAACAACACCTCTTATAAAAGAACCTTAATTTAGTTTTTATGCTTCTTATATTTATATCTTAATTCAGCTTTTATGTTTGTTATATTTATAAGATATAACAACTACTTATAAAATAATCTTAATGTTTCCTTTATGCTTCTTATATTCATAAGAATTAATCAACAACTTATAGTTTGTGTTGAATGAGAAAATCAAGATGTCACAAGGTTTAATATAAGAGCCACCATGTGGTAATGTTCCAGACATTGCACTTGCTTAAATTTTTGGCACCTACTTCAAAGGAAGATTTGTGAGGTGTGTTGAATTAAAATGGTGTCAAGACATTAGGACTTTCTACTAGATATTTGATGTGTTTGTTGAAAACATGGTAAAACCAATAGACCATATTTGTACTTCATTACCTCTCATTAATCCTATAAAACATGATGAAATAGTCCATAATCAGTGTAATTAAAGACACAAAACAAAATCCCCCAAAGCAAGGGGATAATTATGTCTAAACTTGCACACTTGTTCAACATAAAGTGTCTGTCAATAAGCAACATATTTTCCATAATTACATTCAATGAGAAATTGGAGATACCATAGTTTTATATAAGCAATTTACGAACTTTGCCATAATCAATGTTAATATAAATAATCACAATAAAAGCTCTCTGTAAGTCTAGGCACATTTGCACAAGATTCATAGTTCCACACGAGAACGTTGAGAACTTTAACGGGTAAAACGAAGTGGCTCAACAAAAGTTCTGGAAGAACTGCATGAGCTTGCATTTGACACGTTTATTAATAATAACTGGGAAAAACACTCTGCAATGCATCCTAGTATTCTTGAAACAATATACTTGTATCTCAGTATTTTTGAAAAAATAAAAATGGTATAATTTATTAGACAATAAAACCAAACCAATTGAATAATAAAAACCCATATCAAGAACATTCAAAAAAGTGAGTGACACCTGAAATTAAGGTGAAGAGTGTAATGCTATTTCTGCATATAGGATCTGACATGACAAGACATGTATTGATATTCAAAAAAACCAAGAAATGTGCAAAACGAGCATGTAAGCGGTCTATGAGAAGCCAAACATACAGGAACAAAGCTGTATCCCAATAAATAGAGTTTGTTTGGAATAGATCTATGCTTATGAACGCAGGGAAGATTTATGTGAAATCTGAAATGGAATTACATAAGACCTACACTATGTGAAATCTGTTCGTTTTCCATGAATAGGTGCATCACTTATCCTCTCAAGTGGATTAGGATGTAACACGTGATTGGGGTATGCGTACCAATGCTATATAGGGGCATAAGGGATCTTATCCAGTCACAGGTACAAATCTCGTAGGGTAATCATCTGAGTGCGGGAATTATTCATTGCGATTAACAGGCCTAAGTGTGCACAAAAGTGGTCAGGACCATAATATGTGAAAGGCCTAAAATATCTACCATCTCCTTGGTGCATTAACATGTGGTCTACATGCAGGACAAACAATTATAATATGTCTAAATTGACCGACCTAAACAATACTTTATTTCTTAGGCATCCACCTGGCTTGGTTTTGGAGGCATAGTGCTTTAATGAATTCCAAAATCAAATTTAGTGAAATCTGGTGACTCAGATTTTAACCATTAACTAGAGTCCAGACCTTTGAAATAGATTTTTATAAAATAATGTCACTTCATTGAGTAACTTCATGGAATCCAAAATCAAGAAAAATCCTACAACAAAAGTAAAAACAAAAGTAAAGGACTGCGAATAAATCAGAGATGGACATAATGTGCGTACCTAGTTGGAATCATTAAAATCGCAGGAAGCTTAAAATTGCAATTCTATTTAATACCCTTCCGCCATTGTTTCCAACAAATCCAAATCCCTACAAATACACAGAGAAAATCCGCCTGCAATTTTCAATTTATCCTTCGACTTTTGGATTTGTAATTTCTTTATCATTAAATAGGTATCAATGAAGTTTCAGAGTACGGATATCTGCGCTCAAAAGATGGAGGTCATCCGTAAGCCTTGAAGAACCATGCCAAGAAGATTTATGGCTTCTTTGTATATTGTTGTTTGTTTTTGTTTTATGCAATATGGCTAAGCAACAACTTCACAAGAATACAACGTTATCAAGATTGACCTATGGGTTTTCCTAGAAAGGTACCACCCTCTAATAGGGTTGCCCTTGTTTTGCTAACTTTGTTTCGCCAACTGTGTGTGCTGGTGTTGTTAAATTTGGAACCTGCTATTACTAGAGGAGAAGAAGAGGATAAATTGTATAATTCTCAATTGTATAATGCATCTTAAAATTCCCCAGGATGATTTATGTATGATTTATGTAGGGTTCGCTAGTAAAAAAATTAACTGCGATTACCCAGTTAAACGTGAAAATACATTCCAAATGCTCAAAATGAGCAGCTTAATGACCATTTGGGTCTGGCCATTTCTCTCTCGCATCGAATAATGTAGAAATCGTTTTCAGTGTGGGAAGAGACGGGGTCTTTCCTTGTTTCGCCCTAGAATGGAATAATGTAGAAGAAGAATGACCCGGATGACATGTTCTCTTCCTATGTCAACTATACAACTATATGGAGAGGGATCTTCGTTAATGCAGGTGCTCTTAACCAGAAAGCTTTTTCCGCTTAATGTCATTCATGGACTCACAACCTTTAAATGTGGGTAGGTAGTTTGGTTGTTAATGTTTCACCATTGTTGAATTTTCGCAACTTTTAAATGTAGAATAAGAAATTAAGCTAATTAATAACAATAGCTAATTTATAATGGTTATTGGTCCCATAATTCAACGAGAATGGATAAATGGGATCAAGACTGGACTTAAAACAGGTATCTCATGAAACCAAAAAAATGGTTGGAAACGGAGTTGTGAATTAAAATTTGTATATTTTTAATATAATGTCTAATCCGTATAAACTGTCCGATTCCACACTGGTAAACTGTGCTGCTAGGTATAGGTAGAATTTTTATTGTAAAGAAGTAAAAAGGGTAAAGTTTCAAAACTCATTTATTAAAATGTTTTGTAATATAAAAACGTTAATAATTATTCCTTATAAGATAAAGGTTATGAACAATGAACTTGTTTGTTATTGAATAAAAATATTTTCAATATTTTAATGGATGATGAAAATAGTATTTTAGTAACTATGATTATTAATATCATAATGTTCTTACTCTATAACAAGGTTATAATTAAGTTTTTTTGACATTTAAAATATAAAAAATAATATATATTGATTTAATTATCTATAAAATTATAATATAAAAGAAATAATAGTCAACAAATTTAAATTAATTTTACCTTGATACTCATGCAAATTATATACTACTATTTTTTTTTGGATGGAAGATCAATCCATTCTCTTATAAGATTGTCTCTAATTGAAATTACCAAAGATGTAATATCCATCTCTAAATTTAGATATAATTGTTTTTATTGCAAAAAACTCTTTGAGTTAACTGTAAAACTGATAGCAAATGTCGGGACATTGCCACCACGTGGCTCTTGTTGCATATAAACAATTTGAATTATAAATATTTTTTCCGTCAAATAAAAAATAACACTTAAATTCTAAATATTTTTTTCGCTCAAATAAATTAATATAATTTTAGGATATATTTTGTATAAAAATAAAATAAATGGTCATTTAACAAGTTAGTGGTTTATAAAGAGAAGACTTATGCTTACACCACATGTTTATAGATTTTTATCAAACAATTTTTAATCATACTTCATAACCAAAAAGCAACTTACACCATGTTATTATCGTATATTTCTATTACATATACGGTAGGAAATATGGTTGGAGTTTTTGTGTGACTTTGATTTTGAAATAAAAAACATCAAAGCTAAGGAGATTTAAGTTTCTGATGCACTCACTTGGATGCTACATGTAACGCATGTAACAATAATCAATATAGGTAAATTAGATATGAAAGATACAATTATTACAACTATAAACATAGATGGATACTGTCGGAAAATAAAATAATGATTACAACAATTAAATGTTCCTCAAAAGTACGAGGGTTGCAAGATTGAAGAGGATGGAATTCTGAAGTATTAAAACATAATTTATGTGTTCAGTTCAACTGAGTTACAAAAGTTATTTTTGGATAAGATTCATAAATTTATTTATGTAGGACATCCATGATACCAGAAGACACTTACAACAACAAATAGTTAGTATTTTTGGCTAGGCATGAAGAAGGCATCGCTAAATATGTGTCCAAATGTTTGGAATGCTATAGGGTCAAGGTAGAGCATGGGAACCCAATAGGATTGACTCAACCTTTGTCCATTCTAGAGTGGAAGTGGGATGTGGTGACTATATATTTTATCACCAAGTTTCTTGAACAATTAAGAATCATGATTCCATAATCGTATTGGTGGAAAAGTTGACCAAAACAACTCTATTTATACCTATCAATTCAAGTGATAAAGTTGCTAACATAGAAGTCATATACCTGAAGGAAGTTGCTATATTGCATGAGATTCCTAAGGCAACTGTTTTAGATAGAGATTCCAAGTTCATCTCAAATTTTTGGAAGGGCCTATTTAAGGGATTTGGAACAAATTTGAATATGAGTAAAGAATATCATCCTCAAACAATTCGGTAGAGTGAGAGGGTTAATCATGTTATTGAATTTATTCTCAGAATGTATGTGATGGATTATCCATCCAACTAGGAATATTACTTGCATTTGGTGGAGTTTTATTATAATAATGTGTATTATGCCTCATTAAAGATGATCCCATTTGAAGCTTTGTATGGTAGAAAATGAAATACTCGAATTAGTTGGGATATTCCAACAGATAGAGTGATGTTTGGGCCAGAGTTACTCATAGAGACAGAAGAGTAGATGGTCATGATTAAGCAGAATCTAAATGTACCTCAAGGCTTATAGAAAAGTGACGTAGAAAAAGGAAGAGAATCTAGAGAATTTCAAGTGGGGGAGCATGCCTACCTCATAGTTAAGCCAAAAAAGAGTTCCTTGAAATTGGGAATATGTCCAAAGCTTGTCGCCAAATTTTGTGGGTTGTTTGAAATATTGGATAAAATATAACCTGTATCTTATGAATTAGTATTGATTGCTTGTTTGTGTGTGCATCATGTATTTCATATATCATTATTAAGGAAACACATGCATGATCCTAGCAACACAATTTATTGGGTTTTGATTTAGGTAGAACTAGAAGGTGATATTCCGATGCAACCAATGCACATCCTAGAAAGGAAAACTATGTTTCCAAGGAACATGGCTATCAGGAAGGTAAAGGTCCAATGGGCCCATTACAACCCTAGAAAAGAAACATCAAAGATGGATGATTAAATGTGGGAAGCATACCTGTAATTGTTTTAAAGAAAATTTTGATGTACAATTCAGGTATTGATATGAACCAAGGGGAGTTCAAATATGGGGTTAAATGTAGATGATATGACCCCAAGGGGGGACATATATGGGGTTATATGGGGATAAATTTATACATATTGATGTAAATGTATATGTAATAGTGGTCATTCGTAATGAAAAAACCTAATGAAGGGACTGTTAGAATACTAAAAAACCCATCATCATGCTTAGGATATATTTTATTAATCTCCTTGATTAATTTCCTAGGTTCCAAACTAGGTAGTTGGCCTCCACTTGCATTTTTGGTCAAAAATTGCCATATTTACACCAAGGATTTCCCTTATCCTGATTCTGGATAAGATTGTCTCTACTTTATAAACTACCCATATTAGTAAGAGCACATTCTTGCTCTTCACATTTAGACTATTTTTCTAGTTTTAAAGTAGAAAAGGTAAAAGCTAGTTTCATGGAAACAACATTTCTTTTTTCCCAACTCTGTAACACCCCGGTTTTGACCCAATGATATTTTGACTGTACATGATGTATATATTGTATGAATCATGGCAAGTAGCTGAAAGCCAAGGACCTGCCATTGATGGATGTTTTGTATATAGGTGATCAAGGTTGATGCCTATGGTTGTGGTGTGGGTTATGCATTGCATGTTTTGGTATATCATGTAAATGCACAATTTAATAAAATACCCCAGTTAGCTATGAAACTGCAATGTGAAAGAGATGGGACCATGCTTTCACAAGGTATAGGGTGAAGGAGTTGGTCAAACCTTTGAGTCTATAGGGTTAAGCCAGATGTCATTGAGAGAACCTTTGAACCTCAACTATCTGTTTTGTCCCTACACTCGATCATTAATTCCTTCCAGAAATTGGATGAGGCAGTTAATTCCTGGGAAAATGCAAGGCATTGAAGACTACAGTCTTCATAGGCCTGTAGCTGGGGGAAGCCACACTTTTGCTTCTGCAGGAAGTAAGCATGTGATGCATTCCCTGTCCATCAAAGGAGATCGCATTTGGGTTTTGTGCACTCCTCTGTAGTCATTCTATTCATTCATTCAAACCATCCCATCGTTTTCCATGGAATCTACCATTCCGAGCTCTCCATACCACTCATGTGTGCTCTACGTTCACCTATGTTTTAGAACCATGGTTTTCGTCTGTGATTGTCCATCCCTGATCTCATCATCGTGTTGGTTCACTTCCTGGAACTGCAAGACGAGTCATCGGCAAGTGTTTTCCTTATCGATCTAGCGAGCACGGGTTCGTGGTTCAGATGGTTCGATTTCACTCTCCTGAGTCATGGAAGGTGTTTCCGCGATGGGTTTCTCTATATCAGAGTGAGAAATCCTGTTTTACTAGTCTACAATGTGTTTCATGTGTTGTGCACCCTGGTTTTAGGTCTAATTGGCATGCAAGACTGAGGAGTGGAAGGTAAAAGGAATGGACTTGTAACCTAGTGCAGGAAGGAACCTCAGGAAAATATAAGAGTGGTCGGTAGATCCTTACTACATTCCCTGAAGAGCACTAGAAGGGAGGCATATCCTGAAGGACTATTGAGCAGAGAAAGGGATGCTACCTTGTGTTGGGATGTAGGTAATGTGGATGCCAAGCCAGATAGATATTCTAGGGGTTTCCTTATCTCTTGAGTGACCCACTAGTCTAGTCATTTTACCTTTCCACTGCCTGAGAAGCCTATAAACCCAAGGGATTTTGGTTTGGCCTTAGGGCCTATTACCCAATGGGATCTTGGTTTGGCTGAGTCTTGTTTTAAATTGGCCTTGTGGCTAATCCTTGGCTGGAAAACTTGTTAACCCAACTGTGAGAGATGATTTGGTATTGAGGCATGTGAACCCATCTGTTGGCTTGGATGGTCCTTAATGAAAGTTTTGTCTTGATAATCCTGTAGCCTATTAATCCAAATAGGTGTTTTCTTGGTTGGACAGTCCGATAAGTCCAACTAGGTGTTGGCTTGACTATGTGTGAAAATATCTAGCTATGTGTGAGTTTGTTGTTCCCTACTTCCTTGTGGAATCATGCCCAGCTCGGGGGTGGCAGTGGTGTTGAGAGATTAAAGAACATATTGGCCTATGGTTGGGTGGAAAATTGCAACTACATAGCTAGTTGCAGGACAACTTCATCCTTCAAGATAAGTATTCTGGTTGTGTTGTTTATGCAATGTATTTTCCAATGAAATGTTCGTTAATGATTGAATACTTAATGATAATGAATTGGATGTTTTCTTTTGTTTATTTCTTGCATGTTATCTTTGTATTTTCCTTGGATGTTTTTATGCAGTTTTGCCTAAGTTCATGGAGGCTGGAAGCCTGTGGCCAGAATGCTTCTGACTTAGTGTTTCTGCCCTTTGAAACCTGCATAGGAAAGGCGGAAGGAGGAAGCCGAAAAGGAGCAATTGAATTGGGCAGGAAGGTTGACTTTTCGATTCTTGGGATCCACCTGTGGAAGGTAGGGAGCGGAGAGCAGAAAAAGGTAGAAAATTTCTAAGGAAAAAGTTGATGTTCCAATTATTGAAGTCCGAGGTCGAAAAGCGGAAGTCGAAAGTACAGAAAAAGGTTAAGGCCGAAAGTCGCTCTCCTGATATCCAAGTTCCGAAGTGGAGGCGGAATGCGGGAGACAGGAGAAATCAGTTTTATCAAGCAAAATGTTGAATTTCCGACTTTCGGGATCCGCCTACAGATGGCAGAAGGAGGAAGGTGGAAATATGGAAGAAGGTTAAGGTAAATTTTTGGTCTTCTAATTCCTGAGTTCCGCATTGGAGGGAGGAAAGGTAGAATGTGGAAGGCAGAAGCGAAAAAAGACGTTTTGTCGTTTGATAGTTTTCTGAGTTCTAAGTTCCGAAGTGCAGAAGGTGGAAGGGGGAACAGTGGTTGAAAGACTCCGTCGGAAGTTAATGTTCTAATTTCTGAAGTACGAGGTCAGAGGGAGGAAGTCATAAGGACAAAGAAAAATTAAGTCGAAAATGTAAGTTCCCGGGTTTCGAGTTCCACAGAAAAAGTGCAGAAGGCGGGAGGTGGAAGACCATTGAAAGTTCCTCTGCAGATTGAGGTCTGATTTCTAAGTTCCAAAGGGCAGAAGGCGAAAAGAGAAAGTGAGAATGTGGAAGGTTGGAAGCACGCTTCATCGAAACATTGAAGTTTCGATTTTCGATTTCCGAGGTCAAAAGTGCTGAAGTAGAGATGCTAAAAGGGAAAGGTTAGGTCGGAAGTGGCCATTTTGGACACATAATGGATAATTGAAGGGAGAAACAACTGGTATAGTGGTTCTAAGCCCAAGATGAAGGATGGAGAATAGGTTAACGTCCATACCCGGTGTTTCTCAAAAGAACACAGAGGTTCTTTAAGCAAAAATTTTAAATTATCCACATTATGGGGTATGGGGATGTGACAGTGTGGTATCAGAGCTTATTGTTGCAATATTGGGCCTAGATGGGCCATATGAATAGTTTCCAGAGCTATTGGTTGAAGCATTGCAGCTAACTATGTTTTTAATTTTTGAAAACTATCATGTATCTAACAAACATGTTTGTTAACACATTTTTGCAGAGTCATAGTGCAGACTAGAATGGTGGTATTTTAGCTCAAGCCATGAGAACCTACAACGGGTATGATGTACAAGAGCCCCATGGGTATGAGGAAGATGTTATGGGTAAGAATGTCAGAGTCAGAAATGATGAAACTGAGTCTAATGGAAGGAGATATCTAGATACCCCGCCATATTTTGCAACCACCATGAGAAGCCTAAGGGTGGAAATGCAAAGTTACAGGGCAAGCAATGAAAAATTGATCAAGGCTCAAGAAGATATAAATTAGTTGAATGCAGCCATGTGACAGATTTTGATATACTTACAAAGAAATATGGACTCTAGGAATGGGACAATAAATGCATAAGGAAGTAAGAGTAGCACTAGAAGAAGGAAAAGGAATCCTAGTGAGTCATCCGACTCAGAGGAATCCAATGGGAGTTCAATCTCTTCTTCGCAAGAGATCAAGAGAAAGAGATTCCACATGAATATCTCTCAAGATGAATTTAAGAAGGCTAAACCTCCCAACTTTAATGGTGAAATAAAGACTGGTCAAGAAGCTAAAGCTTGGCTTCTTGGAATGAGGAAGTATTTCCAAGTCCAGGACTATTCTGGAAACATGAAGGAAAGGGTTTCCATCTTCAATCTAAATGGAGGAGCATCCATTTGGTGGGAGAACCTCAAACAAGTAAAGAGGATCAGTGAAAGAAGACTTAGTGGAAACAGTTCAAGAAGTACTTCAAGCAGAAATACCTCTCTAACAGGTATTATGATGATAAAATTAAGGAAGTCCACGAGTTGAGATTGGGACAATTAACAACGAAAGAATATTCCAATAAGTTCTTAGAGCTACTAAGATATGTCAAGTACATCAAAGATGAGAAAGTGAAGATCCAATTTTTTTCGAGTGGATTAACTCAGTATTACAAGGACTGAATTGAATTTCGTGAGCCTGGAACGTTGGAAGAGGCTATTAGAAAGGCTAAGTACTGTTATGACCAGAAAAAAGGCAAGCGCGGTCATCATAAGGCTTGGAAGGAAAAGAAGAATGAGAAGTTTGAACAGAGAAAGAAAGGATTCAAACCTTCAAACTTCAGGAACCAGTAGCAAAGGAAACCATCACAGACTGTGAATCAGCCAGCTAGACTGATGGAGGAAAATATAAGGGATCCTAAGGAGATCAAGGAACCCCTCCAATGCTGGAGGTGTGGAGGACCCCACATGCACAGGAAATTTCCTCATGAGGAAGGGTATGTAAGTCCATATTACAACGTCTAGGAAGATGAAACTGTTGGTCAGGTGGCAAGGACACTCCCTAGGATTTATGAAGCATTAGACGATCGTCAGATAGATCAACAGTCAGCTGTGGTTGAGGTTGTACGTAAGATTGCTGAGCAATATTTTTTGTTTTGATTGACCTCGGTTCAACTGATAGCTATATTACCCCTATATTAGTTGATATTTGTGCTTTTAAGAAGTTAAAGCATAGTAAGCCATCGTTAGTTCAACTAGCCACTCGGACCAAGAGGACAGTCGGTGAGATTGTAGAAAAATGTCCATTAGATATGAATGGGTTAGTGACTTATGCAGATTTGAATGTTCTGCCACTTGGTTCCTATGACATTCTCATTGGAATGGATTGGTTAGAAACTCATAGGGTAAAGCTTGATTGTTACAATAATACTTTTAAATGCATGGATGAAGAAGGACACCCAAGAGTGGTAAGGGGCATCCCAAAAGTGGTTTATGTTAGGAAGATTTCATCCATGCAGCTAAAGAAGTTCTATAGAAAAGGTTGCTAGTTATACACAACCCATGTTTTGGAGGAAACAAGGAATGAAACTCCTAGGTTGGAGGATTTTCATGTGCTACAGGAATTCATGGATGTTTTTCTTGATGATGTTCCAGGGCTTCCTCCAAAGAAGGATATTGATTTTACCATTGACCTTGTGCCAGGAGTAGCACTAGTGTCTAAGGCACTCTACAAAATGAGCACACCATAGTTGTTAGATCTAAAGATGCAGCTTGAGGAATTGTTGGAGAAAAAAGTATATCAGGCCAAATGTGTCTCCTTGGGGAGCACCAATTCTGTTTGTAAATAAGAAAGACGATATACTCTAGTTGTGTATTGATTACAGACATTTGAACAATGTCACAGTGAAGAACAAGTATCCTTTACCTCAAGTTGATGATCTTTTTGATCAAATGAGAGGGGAAAAGGTATTCTCCAAGATTGACTTGTGATCTGGTTATCATCAGGTAAGAATCAAAGATGAAGACATTCATAAGACAACCTCTAGAACAAGGTATGGACACTATGAGTTTGTAGTGGCACCATTTGGTCTCACAAATGCACCAGCTACATTTATGTGCCTTATGAATAGAGTTTTCAACAAGTATTTGGACAAGTTTTTTCTTTTCTTCATTGATGAAATTCTTATCTATTCTAAGAATGTGGAAGAGCATGAACAACACCTAAGTATTGTTTTTCAATTGTTGAGGGAACATAAGTTGTATGCCAAGTTGAGTAAGTGTAGCTTCTATAAAGATAGAATTCATCACTTAGGCCACATCATATCAGATGAAGGCATATCTGTGGACCCTGAAAAGATTGAGTCCATCATGAATTGGCCAACTCTAAGGAATGTGACAAATGTAAGTTCTTTTATGGGACTTGCAGGATATTATAGGAGATTCATTGAAGGATTCTCCAAGGTTGCACATCCTATCACTTCTTTGCAAAGGAAGGAGATGAAATTTGAATGGACACCTAAATGTGAGGGAAGCTTCCAACAGTTGAAGAATCTTCTCACAAGTGCGCCCCTTCTGAAAATTGCATACCTAGAAAAGGAATTTGTGGTGTACACTGATGCATGTGGTCAAGGACTTGGAGGAGTCCTTATGCAAGACAACCATATGGTATTTTATGAGTCTAGAAATTTAAAATATCATGAGAAGAATTATGCTACTCATGGCTTAGAACTTGCAATCATAGTACACGTTCTCAATATGTGGAGGAATTACTTAATGGGCATAAAATTTGAGTTAAGGACAAACCATTGTGGTCTGAAATATTTGTTTGATCAACCAACACTAAATGCTAGACAAGCTAGATGGATGGAGTTTTTATGTGATTTTGATTTTGAAATCAAACACATAAAGGGGAAAGAGAATAAACTGGCCGATGCACTCAATAGGAAAGTGCATGAAATGCATGTGGCATCTCTTAGTATTCTCCAATAAGATCTGAGACAATTGATTGTGAATCATACTATTGAAGATGAGTTGTATGTGCAGGTTAAGGATAAATTGCAACAGCAGAATCTTGAGAAGAGATATGAGGGATATAAATTGGAAGAAGATGGGCTTCTTACCTACAAGAACAAAATTTACATTCCAAATGTAGAATATGTGAGGATAGTTGTTATGGATGAGATCCATCAAGCTCCATATTCTAGTCATCCAGGATATTAGAAGACAATTGCTACAGCCAAAAAGCAGTACTTCTGGTTAGGAATTAAAAATGATATTGCTGAATACATTTCAAGGTGCATGAAATGTTAGCAAGTGAAGGTTGAGCATCAACACCCAGCAGGTTTGCTACAGCCTTTTCTAGTTCCAGAATGTAAATGGGAAGTTATTTCCATGGAATTCATTACAGTTTTTCCAATGACTTGGAGACAACATGATTCTATGATGGTTGTAGTGGATAAGTTGACAAAGGCAACACATTTTATACTTGTCAAGTCCACGCATAAGACTAATGACATTGCAAAACTCTTCATGAAGGATATTTTCAAGTTGCATGGATTGCCTAAGGCAATAGTGTCTAACAGGGATGTCAAGTTCACTTCCAATTTTTGGAAGGGGTTGTTTGTAGATTTTGGTACAAAGCTCAATTTCAGCACTGCTTACCATCCTCATACTTATGGTCAAATAGAGAGGGTGAATCAAGTGTTGGAAGACATGCTTCACATGTATGTGATGCATAATCCAACCAAGTGGGAAGACTACTTACACTTGGTAGAATTTGCATTATACAATGGACAACAAGCATCCTTGGGGATGAGTCCCTATGAAGCTTTGTATGGAAGGAGGTGTAGGACACCTGTGACCTAGGATAATCTTGTGAACAAGATTGTTCTTGGGCTAGAATCTCTCAAGGAGATGGAGCAAGAGGTTGCAAAGATCAAGAAGAATTTGAAGGCATCCCAGGACAAACAGAAGAGCTATGCTGATAAGAATAGAGTGCACATAGAATTCTGTGTTGGGGATCATGCTTATCTGAGAGTGAGGGAAAATAACACTCTCTTTGAATATTGAAAGTTGTGCCAAGTTGTCCCCTAGATATTGTGGGATTTTTGAAGTTCTTGAAAGAATAGGGCTCATTGCATATAGACTCGTATTTCCTGTTAGCACTAGAGGTCATGATGTTTTTCATGTTTCTTTGCTTAATAAATATGTACATGACCCTAACCATGTGATTAATTGGGATGTGATTTAGGTGGAACCCGAGGGAGAGTTCCAAATCGAGCCAATGCGCATCCTCGACAGGAAGGTCACCATGCTCCGGAACCGAGCCATAGGTCAGGTAAAGGTACGATGGGAGCAATACAGTCCTGAATAGGCTACCTAGGAGCTGGATTGTATCATGCGATTGGCACATCCATTTTTGTTCAATTCTACGGAACCCTGAAGATAATTCCTGGGAAGCATTTGTGTTTAATTTTGTAAGCACTGAGGATAATGCTAATTGAAGAGGGAGGGGAAAGTTACACCCCAGTTTTGACCCCATGATATTTTGATTGTACATGATGGATATATTGTATGAATCATGGCAAGGATCTCAAGGCCAAGGCCATGCCATTGATGGATGTTATGCATATAAGTGATCAAGGCTGATGCCAATGGTTATGGTGTGGGTTATGCACTGCATGTTTTGGTATATCATGTAAATGCACAATTTAATAAAATACCCCTGCTAGCTATGGAACTGCAACGTGAAAGAGATGGGTGCATGATTTCACAAGGGATGGGGTGGGGGAGTTGGTAAAACCTCTGATTCTATAGGGTTAAGATAGATTTCATTGAGAGAAACCTTGAACCTCAACTACCTATTTTTTCCCTACACTCAATCATTAAATCCTTCCAGAAATCGGATGAGGCAGTTAATGCCTGGGGCATTCCAAGGCATGGAATACTGTAGTGTGCACAAGCCTGCAGCTTGGGGGAATCCATACCTTTTCTTATGAAGGAAGCAAGCACATGATGCGTACCCTATCCATTAGAGGAGATCATGTTTGGGTTTTGTTAACTCCTCCTTATTCATTATATTCATTCATTCGAACCATTCCATTCTTGTTCATGGAATCTACCATTCCGAGCTCTCCAGACTGTTCATGCTCATTGTACATTCACTTGTGTTGCAGAACCATGGGTTTTGACTGTGATCGTCTATCCCTGATCTAGTCGTCATCTTGGTTCACTACCTGGAACAACAGAACACGTTATCTGCAAGTGTTTTCCTTGTCAATCTAGAGAGTAGGGGTTCATGGTTCATATGGTTCGATTTCACTCTCTTGAGTCGCGAAAGGTGTTTCCACAGTGGGTTTCTCTGTATTAGAGTGATAAATCCTATTTTGCTAGTCTACAATGTGGTTGATGTGTTGTGCACCCTATTTTTGGGTCTGACTGGTATGCAAGAATGAGAAGTGGAAGATAAGAGGAATGGAATTGTAACCTAGTGTCGGAAGGAACCTCAGGAAAATATAAGAGTGGCCAGTATATCCTTATTGAATGCCCTGAAGAGCACTAGAAGGGAGGCATAGCTTGAAGGACTGTTGAGCAGAGAAAGGGATGCTACCTTGTGTTGGGATGCAGGTAATGTGGATGCCAGGATAGATAGATATTCTGGGGTGTCCTTAGTTCCTGAGTGACCCACTAATCTAGTCATTTTACTTTTCCACTTCCTGAGCATCCTATAAACCCAAGGGATATTGGTTTGGCCTTGGGGTTTGTTACCCAATTTGATCTTGGTTTGGTTGAGTCTTGTTTTGCATTGGCCTTGTGGGTAATCCTTGGTTGGACAGCTTGTTAACCCAACTGTGAGAGATGGTTTGGTATTTGGGCCTGTGAACCCATTTGGTGGCTTGGCTGGTCCTTAATGCAAGTGTTGGTTTGATAAGCCTACATCATATTAACCCAACTAGGTGTTGGCTTGGCTAGACAATCTGATAAGTCCAACTAGGTGTTGGCTTGATTGTGTGTGGATGTGTGTGAGTTTGTTGTTCCCTAGTTCCCTGTGCAATCATGCCCAGCTCGAGGGTGGCAATGGTGTTGAGAGATTAAAGAACAAACTGGCATATGGCTAGGTGGAATGACGTTGCAGCTACATAGCCAGTTGCAAGACAACTTCATCCTTCAAGATAAGTATTTTGGTTATGTTGTTTATGCAATGTATTTGCCAATGAAATGTTCTGCTCATGATTGAATACTTAATGATAATGAAGTGGATGTTTACTTATGTTTATTTCTTGCATGTTATCTCTGTATTTGCCTTAGATGTTTTTATACAGTTTTTCCTAAGTTCATGGAGGCTAGAAGCCTATGACAGAGGCCAGAATGCTTATGACTTAGTGTTTCTGCCCTTTGAAACCTGCCTAGCAAAGGTGGAAAGAAGAAGCCATAAATGAGTCGTTGAACTCGACAGAAAGGTTGACTTTCCGATTCCAGAGATCCGCCTAGGGAAGGCGGGGAGCGGAGATTAAAAAAAAAACAGAAAAATCCTAAGGAAAAAGTTGATGTTCTGATTTCCAGAGTTTAAGGTCGGAAAGAGGAAGTCGAAAGTATAGAAAAAGGTTAAGGCCGAAAGTCTCTCTCCCGATATCTGAGTTCCACAGCGGAGGCAGAAGGCGGAATGCGGGACGTGGCTGAAAGGATTTTTATCAAGAAGAATGTTGGATTTTTGACTTCCAGGATCTGTCTATAGAAGGTGGAAGGCGGAAGGTGGAAATTCAAAAAAAGGTTAAGGTAAATTTTTGGTCTTTCGATTCCCAAGTTCTGCAATGGAGGGAGAAAAGGTGGAATGTGGAAGGCAGAAGTAAGGTTAGACATTCCTTCATTTGATAGTTTTCCGACATCTGAGTTCCAAAGTCCGTAAGGCGGAAGGAGGAACGATGGTTGAAAGACTCCATCGGAAGTTAATGTTTCGATTTCAAAATTCCAAGGTCGGAGGGCTGAAGTTGGAAGGAATGAGAAAATTTAAGTAAAAAATGTAAGTTCCCGGGTTCCGAGTTTTGCAGCGAAACTGCGGAAGGCGGAAGTAGAAAGACCATTGAAAGTTACTCCGCACATTGAGGTTTAGTTTCTGAGTTCTGAAGGGCAGAAGGGGGAAAGAGGAAGTGCAAAATAGAAATTGCATAAGGATAATGTTGGAAGCATGCTTCATTGAAACATTGAAGTTCCTATTTCTGACTTCTGAGGTTGGAAGTGAGAAAGCGGAGGTGCAGAAAGGGAAAGGTTAGTTTGGAAGTGGCCATTTTAGACGCAGAATGGATAATTGAAGGGAAGAACAACTGGCATAGTTGTTCTAAGCCTGAGATGAAGGATGGAAAATAGGTTAACATCCATACTCGATGTTTATCAGAAGAACAAAGAGGTTCTTTAAGCAAAAATCTTAAATTATCCGCATTATTGGGTATGGGGACATGGCAAACTCATACTCCATATTTTTCTCTTTCAAAATCACGATCCTATTAAATTTCCATAACTCATTATCTGACATCCCTTACTCATCTAATTCGTGACCTCCTTGATTGATTTGGAAAGTTTTTTATACACCTAGGGGGGATTTTTTATTTATAGTAAGCATGCTTTTTGTGAGGATTTGACTTGATTTATAAGGCTCTCGTATTACTGATGTAATTATATATTTGGAAAGCCATTATATTATAAGATTGGTTGGTGTACACTTACTCAATTCAAGTTAGTGTTATGCACCAATTCAATCTCCATTTTTTAGTGAAATCTATGCATATTGTTTAGCAATTGTTTGTGAGTTCGATTGTGATAAGAATGGGATTAATTTTCACATGGTGTCAGAGCTTCCTTAGCTCATTATTTCTCCTCTCTTTTTCTATATATGATTGCATGATCAATTCTCACTCTCTGAGAGGGCGCATTTAGTCTACATGGGCATAGTTATTGAAGCAATGGATCAATAGCAAAGTATCATCTTGACTCTATTTACTTATTTTGAATGGAATAAATAGATGGATATCTTGTTGAGGAGCAACGGAATCTATAGGGTGACTATGGAAACTAAAGCTGAGCCTAATGCAGCAGTAGAGAAGAGCAAGTGACACATATTGAAAATGTTTTTTTTAATATATATAAATTTTGAATATTTTGAAAATCTACGTGCATGCCATTCAAATTAAATAATGCATATGAATAGGATCTCTGCTAAAATTCTTTAAGGAAATTCATGCCATGTTTTTTTTTAATCTCATTATAGTAATAATGACTTATGATAAGTGAGGTACATTTCATTAAGGGAGATATATAGTGTTTGTGCATAATATAGATGTGACACATGAAAAAAGTGGGCATACCATAATATTTAAATATAGAAACTCAAATTAAAATCAATAATGTTAAAGAAATTTTAAGAAAAATATCAAACATGAATATATGTATATGTATATATATACCCACATACATACAGATTCCCCCCGTAGGTTTCTATGAGGAGGGTTGTAAACCACCCACATAGGTTTCTATGAGGGCAATTTCAATATACCCTCATAAGTTTCTATGAGGGCGGTTTCAAACCATCCTTGTATATAGTTATGGGGTATTCCACACCGATTCCGTAACTTTCTACTAGGGGGGTTCTATACCCAATCCACAATCTATTATGACGGGATTCTAAACAATCATCATAGGATGCTACAAGGGGGGTTCTCAACCATCCTCATAAGTATTTATGAATGGGGTTCTAAAATACCCTCATATGTTTTTATGAGGGGAGTTCTACACCACTCTCATAGGTTTCTATAATGGAGGTTCTAAACCACCCCAAAATTTCAATCCTTTTAGCAACAGTTTTTGAAGAGAGATAAACCACCTCTATAAGTTGCTACACAGGGGGCTCTAAACCACCCATAAAATTAAATTTTTGAGGGGGGTTCCAAAACCATCCTAAAGGTACCATTGCTAAATTCCAATCCTTTCAGCAACATTTTTTGAAGAGATATAAACAACTCCCAAAATTGACTTTTAGGGAGGTTCCAAATCGCTGCCAAAATTAATTTTTTGGGGGTAGTTCGAAACCACCCCTAAAAGTAATTTTTGGGGGAAGTTTATATTTCTTCAAAAACTATTTCTAAAAGGATTGAATTTTCGCAACAATGCCTTTAGGGGAGTTTTTGAAAAACCTTTGCTAATGCTAAAACCCCTACCAATTCCACTTTTAGAGGCAGAAAATAACCACCTCTAAAGATCTTTTTTGTAGTAGTGTATTCCTTCTTACACCTCGCAAGATATCACGAAGCTATGGAGGAATATTCCTAATTATGCATCATATCTCGATAAATCCAATGTTTTTGTTGGCTCTATAGTCTCATCTCGATAATATGAAGGATGAATAATTGGGTTTCTTTCTTGGGCCATTCTCCCCACCCCATATAATCTAGATAATGGGAAATTGTTTTCCCTTTGTTGGTCCATTCACCTCTAACCATATGACTCAAGTCTCGAGGATGAATGTCTACCCATAATACCATTGGTGAATCCTAATCATGGATCTTTGTTTCTAGAATCTTCCTTGGCACATGGGTGTTTGATAGTCAAACAAGGATTCTTTCTAGCTTCACTTCTTCAAATGCTTGGTTGCTAGTCTTTTCTTGGTGATAACACTTGATTTGAGCATAACTATTCTACTATATGCATCTTCCCTTAAGAACATGGTTAGAATTTCATGATATTTGTAAGGAACCTACTCTACAACAAATGGCAAAAATGTTCACACAGGTTAACCAATACTAAATCAAGCATTTATGTTATAAATAACAACTCAAATCAAGAAAATAAATCTTATTACACAAAGTATCAAATACTTATATTTGTTTTTTTGTTGGCTCCCTCTTGATCTTTTCCTCCTTGCAAAAAAATTCTCTCATGAGATTCTGCTTCATCGTCGAATATAACAACCTTGATCTTATTCTTCATTTAAGTCTTGAACTATTCATCACTTGTCTTCATGAAATATATCACCAATGTTAGTCACTTAGTACAACTTCACATCATCCAAGGATAATGTTGTCATTGGTGGACATGTATTTTGAGTGAGGTAGAAGAAATACTCTTTCTGGATATCATCCGCATTTTTCTCAATCTTATAATATTTTTACTTCCTTGGAGGATGCTCATTAACATTTCTTGTTGATGCATGTTTCCTTTCTAGCCTTTTCCCTCGAGTGCATTGGTAAGAAAAGTGAGCAAACTTTTGAGAATTGTAAGACTTTATCTTTGAAATATCTCTCTTCCTTTGAGCTAGGGTTGATCCTTCACTTGTATTTTACCTCTTGTCGAACTTTATTATTCTTCCTCTTCCTTTTCTACTATGAGATGAAAGAGCTTGGTTTTCTTCTTCTTGAGGTTTCTATGAGTTATTCTTTGATAATATGTCGGCCTCTTCTTGAACACAATCAACCCAGAGTTGATCAAACTTGGGAAACTCCTCTCTTCCAAAAACACTTTGAATAAATGATTCCCATGAGGAAGGGATACCACTAAGAGCTACCATAACAAGTTTTGCATCCTCAATAAGGTTTCCAGTGGATTTAAGTTGATATCTCAATTATGAGACCTTCATAAAGTAAGTAGACACTGAATCTAAATTGGCCATAGTTATGCAACAAAGTTGATTTCTCAAGGTTAGTCTTTGGTTGGTGGTTTTAATTTCGAATAGTCATACTAAATAATCGTACATTGATTTAACATTATTTAACTCAGAGATATAAGGAATCAAGTGGTGTTTTACGGAATCTCTTTTCCTTTGCTTCATTCTTCTTGCAAAAAAAACTTGTCTTTCTTGTTTGGCATATTTTGGTTCTAATATATCCTTCTTTACATAATCTTGGCTTTAATTTTCTTCCAAGATGAAGAGTATTATTGTTGTACAGGATCTAAAATTTGAAGCACCATCCAATACGTCTTCTATTCTAAGGGTGGACACAATTTTGAATTTTTTTATGCGGAATCGCTAGCATGAGCTAGATAAAAAATTAAAGTTTTCCAAAATTGAAATCTGAATCCATAGATATATGCACCCTCCTAGGGTTAGTTCCAATATGCTAAGGTCGAACTCAATCTATGGTTAGCAAGGCTTAAAACTAGAATTCCTAGTTCTTGATCTTGACAAGAATTAGGTCAAAATAAAAAATTCAGAAAACTGAAATATGCTTCAGTAGATAAGTGTGCCCTTCTAGGGAAAGCTCAATTGTGCTACTTTAAAGTCTAAATAGTGGAGAGAAGTATCCAAACCTAGAATCCCTCGTTCTGTATTAGGGATCAAACAGTCTCTAGCAATGACATATATTAAGAACTACAATGTTGAATTTGAATCTAAGTTCCAATCCATTATTATTATTTCACAATATTTTTTCAATCATTTATTTCATCTCACAATTTCGTTGCATATCAATATGTATTTGCAGCAAAAAATAAAACAAGGAACACTGAAAGATACCCATGCAAAAGGGGCAGTAAGAATTTACCCTAGGAAACCTAAATGGGAGAAAACCCGACAATCTTTTCTTAGAAGAAAACAATTGAAATTTCAATTACAATACCAATCATGAAGATTAATCCCTAGCACAAGAGTGTTCCTTTCTTCCACAAAAAACCCTAGCGAACCTTGAGAGAGATAGAGATGATAAGATGACCACAAAAATATGTCTTTAGTGATATTCACTTATACTCCTTGAGAAGTGAACAAAATTTGAGAGAGAAGAGCTTGTTTTAATGTGTCAAATGAAGTGTGAGAACAATTCTATTTATATTCTCCAGTTGACTTTAATTTTACTGTTGAGGTTGACTTTTACTTTTGTCTTCTACGTCCAAGTTCCCTCTTTTACTGGGGAATTTCCCCCTTTATTGTCTTTCACTTTCTTTGGGAATGATCCAATGGATTGTCTTGAAATCTTTGGATATTTCTTCATCATGGAAATGTTCTCCTCATTGATATCTACTCACATGTGGTCACATTCTTCATTAGAGCTCTAATGTTGATTTAACCATACTATAAGAAGTATCGATCACTTCTTAGAGCCAATCGTCAAATTCAACAATAGAGTAGACTTTGTATAATATACAAGGAGATACGATCTCCTTATAACATAGATAGTTCATCTCACTCTATAAGAATATACCACTCTTGCTACAGAGCACTCCCACACAAAGTGTGTGCAATGTGACCTCTATCCTACTACCACTCCAATGAACACATGACTTGATGAGGCTAAGCATATGATGCACAATATATATAGTCAACAGATGACTAATTAGGGCTATGATGGGGCCATTCTCTCTAGGTTGCGAACCCATCTGAGATAATGTTTTGCATAATGTTTTCCTAATTCTAGAACCATGGAGAACATCAACACTATGACCATTGCAAAATTTCAACGCCGTATTCCTTTGTTGTTAGTGGTTTGACGTCTATGGGATAACATACCTAAGACATCAGTAGTACAACTCTTTATGAAAAACAAGTGGTCTACTAGCGTCTTAACATTTGAACACTGATAGTTTAAGGAAAACCATCGGTATACTAACGAACATGGGCTAATTTTTTCAATAGTTTGTCTGTACTGTTAGCTAATTTCTCCTAATTTTGAGCCAAATTATTCTATTTGTGACCACAATCTCATTAACCATTGAGTCAAACTTTCGACTCTTTTAGTCAATCCACCATTCAGCTACTTTGCTAGTTGAATTTTGTCTATTGATTGACTGTCTCGAGAAGGTCCAGGAGTGTCATGAACCTTCATAACATTAGTTTCCAACACCCCCCATCAACACAATGCTATGGACGTTTAAGAGATGTAATTATGTTCTCTAAACATCCCCCCATAATTGTAACTTCATGCATCCTAAGCATATCCCAAATTTTCACAAACATAGCTTCTAATAAAGAATTTGTAAATTTATCAACAATCTGATCATATGTCCTGCAATAAACAAGTGAGACAACATTGTCCTATACAAACTATGTCAAATGATGAACATGAATTTCAATGTTTTTCATCTTGCTATGAACAACGAGATTATCAATAATTTGTAGTGTACTTTGATTATCACAATGGATAATAGTCAAGACCTAAACACGAAACCTGATCCCTCATTGAATATGACAAATCCAAACTTCCTTTGTACCTGCATTGGCAACAACATGATACTCTATTTTTGTAGTGGAAAGATAGACTACCTTATGTTTCTTACCTAATTAGACTATAGTTCTACAATTTAGCTGAAACGCATAGCTAGAAGTTATGGCCATCAATGTCACCTCCCTAGTTAGAATCAATGAACTCAACTAGTGGTTTTGTAGTGTGACAATACTTGATACAATACTGATAAGTTCCTTTAATATAACAAACAATTTTGTTTATAGCTTTCCAATGGATTTCTTGAGGATCTTGCATGATCCAAGAGACCACACTAATAGCAAATGATAGATCTGGTTCAATGTGAGTTAAGTAAATTAGGATACGAAATTGTAAAACGTAAGGGGATCCACTCATTGATTTGAATATAGACCCGACTAAAGTAATCCCAACAAATTATTGATTCCTGTAAATTTAAATAATATATAATATAATTTTTTTTGTAAGTAAGCACTCAGAGTTTCAAACATGTGACCTTACTCAAGGAGTGCCTTAATAATACACCCATGCACCGTATATTCTGCATCCATGAAAAAAAATATATAATATAATTATTATATGTATTATAGTTAATATTTATTATTAATAACACATAATAATTGACACAGATAATAATTTAACATGTAAAGCTTATATATAATAATCTAAAAATATTAATATAATAGGTTATTAATAAAATAATATCTTATATATAAATATTAATAAATTAAAAAAATTGAATTATATATAATATTAATATCAATTTATAATATTTTTTAATATATAAATATTCTATTACATTATATATAATTCAAAAAATAAAAAAAATCAAATTCAAGATTCACATGGAGGGAAATAAAAAGGGGAAGAAATTGGGTAAATAGAAACTATGACAAAGAAATTGGCGAAAACTTTCACAATGAAAAAATAATAATACCTACTGTTGCACTTTAAGATTTGCTGACTCCGTGAGTTCAATTCTTGATTTTGAAGCTTATATATAAAAATATAATATGTTATTAATAAAATAATATATTAAAAAAAATAAAAAATAAAATTATATATAATATTAATATCAATTTATAATATTTTTTAATATATATAGATATTATATCCCATTATATAATAAAAAAATTTATTAAAAAAATTGAAAAATCAAATTCAAAATTCACATAGAGGGAAATAAATTGGGGAAAAAGAAACTATGGCAAAGAAATTGGCTAAAACTTTCACAATGAACAAAAAAAAATAATAATGCGTATTTGTACTTTAAGATTTGCGGACTCCATAGTGGATCTCGTGAAAGGTATGAGTTCAATTCTTGATTTCGATGAGTTCTTTTTGCTTACAGTAATGCTTTTGTTATGATCTGTAAATTTCTTAGGCAGAGCATTCCCTAAAATCGAAATCCGTTCGATAACTAAAATGGGGTTACCCGCGTGCTGGTCGACATTTCTCATATTTAAACGCCCGCTGGTCGATATTTCTCATATTTAAAAGTTCAAGGGGGTTACCCGACTTGTCGATCTTTCTCGGATTCAAAAGCTCAAAATAGCCAAATTAGCGACGTATGATGTAGATCGAAAAAAAATTAGGGTTTTAAAAAACATAGTTCATAAAAGATTTTATTGAGAATCAATTTGAAAGTATAATAAATGGCTCCAACTAAAAATTAATGCTAATAATATTAACATGAAATTTGATTTCATAATTAATGGCATCTTGGAAATATTGATCAAGATGGTTGAAGCCAAAACTAGAAAACTTCTTCCTCAATGGGCACTTCATAAAAACCAAACAGAACATATGAGCAGGTGGATCTTATTACAATGCTAGTAGCACTTTCTTTTTGTAGCAATAGCTCTAGAATTCAGATTCATTAGAAAGAATAAGTAGAGCATTACTCTATGTCTAGAAATAGCCATCAGATTCCAAGCATAGGGGAATCTTCCCAAAATCCCTATCTATTGATGGACAAAACTCAAGCAGGGCTCCAACAAGCTGAACTTTATTTTTTCCTTATTAAGCAGCGGTGTGGCCTGCCAATGACTTTTACGCCTTACAGGTACTGGGGTAGAGGCATTCATTTATTCATGAGCTTAGGAGGCAATGAAGGGGTCTTATCGTCTTATCTAGGGCCAAAGGTGGTACTGATCATAAGGTGTTGATCCCGTCGAGTAGGATCAATCCCTACATAATTTTAATTTTGTTGTGTTTGATCATTTTAGGTTTCTTTTCCCACTACCATTTAGTGAATCTTGCCAAAAATCCAATTGGCCTCTAGCTCAACTCCATTGTTTATGAGATCTGGTTTTCCTTCTCATGGATTTTTTATTAGTTTCTTAAGTGGTTTCACATCACTGACGATACCTACTTGGACAGCTTATCTATGAGGTATGATAGAATCAATTGATCAAATGATAGAATTATTAATCAATAAAATGTAGTTGATCTTGGACAGCTTATCTGTGAGGTATGATAGAATCAATTGATCAAATGATAGAATTATTAATCAATAAAATGTAGTTGATCTTTAGTTACATTGGTGTCTTGAGAATAGACATAATAAATAAATGTTAGATTTTACTTGGATTTTAAGTTGTTAATTATATGTTGTTAACATATTTTTAGAATAACAACCCAAAAATTTTGAGATTTAATTTGGTTTTATTATGCATTAGAGGAAATTTCAAGTCAAATTGGGCCTTTTAAGAAAAATAATAAAATAATATTTATTAATTTTGGAAGAAGAAAAAGAAAAAAAACTACATTTTTTGTTTGTATTTTCGATATATCTCCCTGTGTTTTTACTCAAATTTCGATCGGAAGAGCTCCTTGGATGCAAATTAATTTCTGCATCCAACGAGGACCCACTCCACATACTTTTGACCGACCCCGCTACCTCGAAAACAAGAAACATCACGTTTTTTCTAGGTATTTCTTGTTTTGGGGGTGGCGGGGTCAGTCAAAAGTATGCCGAGTGGGTACTCGTTGGATGCAAAAATTAATTTTGCATCCAATGAGCTCTCTTGATCGAAATTTGAGTAAAAACACAGGGAGATATGTCGAAAATACGAACAATTTTTTTTCCCTGATACCTAACCCCAAATTTATTTTAAAAATTTGTTTAAGACCTATACAGTATTTCAAATTTAAAGCAATTTCATTAGCTAACACATGATGACATTGAATTTGAATTAGTGTTAAAAGGCCCATTTTGAGTTGAAATTTCCTCTAATGAGTTTTAATTTGGTTTTATTGGAATTATCAAATACAAGAGGGAAGAAGAGCCCTGCAAACTAGCCCCGGTTGATTTTTTGTGTGTTTACGATGGATCCACTAAAGAATAACTTCATTTTTTTTTGTAATTTCAGAGATTAGTCTATTGAATTAAAATAATAATATAGTAAAAAATACAACTCATAGTGACAATTATGCAAGCAGAATGTAGTAGAGAGAGAGTTAAGACCTGCCCCTCAGGAGAATTCATGCTTTTACAAACAAAATGATCTTCTCTGTGGAAGGGAAAATAGATCATGGTAATAGGAAAATCGACAGTATTAAAGCACAAAAAATTGGAATAACTTCTGTGATAAACAAGGAAGTCTAAGCCCAAGATTACCATGTCAAAAAGAAAGAGCACATGAGCCATGAAACCTGGACTTAAGGCTTGGAGGGAAGCTACTCTTCGATAAGAACCCCAAAGCTGAACCCGAGCTATGAATTTGGTCGACCAACCACTGGGGAAGCAAGTGGGTTGACAAAAGCTTGACCATCGTCTTTTCTGACCCACTCTTAGCATCACTGCTGGTATCCTCCTCGCTGTTGGAGGGACTTTGCTTATGCGGGAGCGACTCGGTTTCCAATACTCGGCCGCAATGTTGATAGTTGCTTTGCCTTGCTTTGTGCTTGATATGGCCCTCTGAGGAGGAGGTGGTTTTTCAATGTCCATAGGAATTGTAGATGGATTCAAGGAGGAAGCCGAGGGATCAATTTGGGAGCCTATGAGACAGAGGATAAGCCGGGCCAGAAATTTTTGACAACCCAATAATTACGCTATGTGAACATGTATCTCATCCTCCCAATCATCTAAGAGTTGGCGGAGAAAATCTGGGATTTCCATATCATAACCGTCTGTATTGGTTTCAGTTGTAAGACTTGTGGCGCGCTCTTTGGAATTGTTGTAGCTACCATGTCCCCATCTTGGTGTGACTCGTAATCTGTGCGACATATTCAGCTAGATTGGAGGCACAATGTGATGAAGATTCTGAGCATCGCTAGAGAGGGTAAGAGTAGGAGTCTGTAAGTTGGAGCGCTCCTCAGTTCGCAAGATTGCACATGGGAGAGAAAATGAGGTAAAAGGCTAAGAGGAGGCTGCTCATAAAGGAGAGACACAGACCTAGAGGCGCCATTAAGATCACATTACTGTACATGGAAAGGTGTAGTACCATGTGACGGAGGGGAGGTCACCTCTCAATATGAACTTGGAGAACCCACGTCGTTCAAGGTGGAAGCCAGCGCGAAACATTTAAGGACGGAATGAGGAGGTGTCAGGGAGTGACACAGGGCTCTTGTCTGTCTGGCACATGACCACCGGCATCCGGGTCTAAAGAGCAGCCTCTTGTTACAGCAAATACTATTCCATCTATCCTGTATCCGGGTCTAAAGAGCGTCCTCGTCCTCTTCGTTACAGCAAATACTATTCTATTTATCCTACGTGAACTACCCTGCGGATAGGATATCCTGCTATGTATCAGACGATGGAGTATCGATACCCACATTCGATTTAATTCCAGTAACTTTAGAGATTTCCCGAAAACGGGTTCCTTTCTACAAAAAGATCCAGGGGCACACGATTTTTACCTCTCTCAAGATCAATTACCTGAAAGACAAGGTAAGCCCACGATTGTAAAGGAGCGGCGTGCCATGAAAGTAACTATAAGAGCTAGCACTTGCATAGAATGGTGACTGTAATATGGTTGCTTCCAAAGCTGCTAAATCAAATTATTGAATATTTCGCAGCAAGAGTATGAAGAACTTAAAGTGAACATCAACATGCTGGTCTGATCAGAAGGCCCCTAACGAAGGGTGGGTTATTTAGGACGGAACGCTCTAGCCTAGGAACAATAATCCCCATCCTGGGGAGATTCAGGTGCGGCTACTTGAGTTCTATTATAAATGAATTCGTAGGTTCCTAATGTTGGCTATCCTTGGATTTGAGAAACTTACCTAATGGGCAGTCCATGGCCATGGCTACTACCACTGGGCTATGCCATTAGCAACATATCAAATCCCCATAATTGAAAGTGTAGCGTAGAGATGAGAGGCATTAAATGTTGATAAGTTAAGTGTAGAGTTGCCAAGTATTTTTGTTACACGAATTTCCATTTATAGGATTTATAAGTTGCATATAAGGCTGCTCAACTTATAATTTCAATTAATTTGATGGTGAATTTGCGTAAAAATTGGATGGTTGGATTGTAATGGAGATAAAATGGAAAGAAGGGTGATTTTCTTGCTGTGATATTTAGCCTTTGATTCTCCGATAGAAGTGAGAAACTGTGCATTTGGGGTGCTTTTTGATCTGCTAAAGGAGAAAGGTCAGTTGATCTGTTGCCTCGGGAACTTGGTTGTTGTTACCAGGCTAGGGTTCCCAACGAGACGTTGTTCTCTGTCCATTTCCCCTCAGAAGGTCGGCCCTCACGCTTTAGGGTTGCACTCGCATTATTTTCTTTACGCGTTAGGGTTGCACTTGCATTGTTTTCTTCACATGACATTCATCTCAGCTCTGGTATGCCATCTCTGTGCTGTATTTTTATTGTTTTGTAGCGCGCAGTCTACAAACCGCTCGCAGAGGTGCGTTTTCTCACTTTTCCCATTGTTCTTTCCACATGGATATGCCCAGGCGTTTGCTTCTTAATTTGAATTTTTCTTATTTATTCTCTGCGTGCCAGTATTTGGAGCATTGTAACAGTTTACTGGAGGCTATGTGGATTCTGTAAAACATTGCAATGCCTAGAATTTGACCGACTGTCAGACATTGTTTATTTTGGGACATATTTTAATAATAAATTAAAAATGAAAATGTATTTTTAATCGATATGAAAATATTTTTAATAAAATCAATCTTACGAAAAAGCATAAATTATAATACACCCTAAATCTCGAACAAAAACTTCTATCAACCTAATAACCCATAACCCATGATCAAGTTTATCCTCTCCACTGTGCTGCTAGTTCTATTCCAATTTCAATCAAGTTTCAACCAAAATATAGTTAGTCCAAGCTCCGTCAGTTGAATGCCCCTAGGAACACGCTTAGAGTTTGCAAGTTGATGGGGTTAAAGTCTAATTATTTAGCTACCTATAATTAGCCATACTCCTCATCACTGTTCTTCCCTTCCGTTTTGGGATTTGGTTGCGAGGATGGATTTCCAACCAGAGGAAGGAACAAAACGAAAAGCCCTGGGGTTTAAATTTCTTATCTTGGGGTTTCTTATGGATTTAAAGGCATGCAACATTGTGTTTTGGTTACACTATTTGAAGTAAGAAAATGTTTCTATAGCTTTGCAGAGTTACCGTAAACTAGCAGCTGTGTTATGGAGTTCTATTGTTCACAGCAATGTCTAAAGCATAGAATCTTGCTGCAGATAAATTGACAAACTTATGGTAAACTAGCAGCTGTGTTATGGAGTTTATTGTTCACAGGAATGTGTTAAGCATATAATCTAGATGCTGATAAATTGATAAAACTAAGGTAGACTAACAGCGGTGCTATGTATTGAAGAAAGTAATCTCGCTGTTACCCACGGTATTTACCTAACCGTGGTATTCACCCACGGTATTATTGCTCTTTATTTCCTATTTAATCAGCTTCTAATAATGAGAAGGCAGTAATCTGCCCGTGTGTTTTCCTGTTTGCTTTGTTCCTTTTCTTCACATGGTATCAGAGCCTACGGCCTGGTCCAAGAGTAAGCCTTTTCACAAAGTGGAAAGCACTCAGACTCCGAAGCTTTTGGAAGCTCCATACCTCCGGAGCTGGGGCAAAATATCGTGGAGCTCTACGGAAACATTAGATTGAATCCGATTTTGTTGGGCAGATCTCTATGCCAAACTAATTCCAATCAGAATATAAAAAAAAAGGATCAGCAACTCTCCAGAGCTGCAAGAATTCGCTTGGAGTATTGCCGTTTTCAACACAGATCTATTCAGCATTTTTTACCGATTCTCCCAAATCTATTCGGCAAGAAGACTCAGCAGATCTCAAAGTCTTGGCCCGTCGTAGTGCCTTTTGTATTTTCGTTTGCCCAGGGCTGGTCTTGTCCGTTTGCTTCAAACATTCACACGCATCCCCATAGTGCCTCGGCCCGAGCAAAGCACGACCTTTCCTGTAGAGCGCTTTGAGATGGCCAGGATCAATCCGAAGGGCATCGTTGTGTTACACGGTAAGGATTAACTTCGTTCGTTTCTCCCAGATCTGCTGCTACCCACCGTTGTTGCATTCAGATCGATCTGAGATCTGAAGCGGATCCTTCTTACCTCCACGGGATTCCAAGAGCGTGAAGGATCTTTTACTGATCTGATCTAGCAAAATCGCAGATCTGATCAAAGATCCAATCGGCGAGTTCATTCTGTTAGAGTTTGTTCGCAGCTGTTTCATACGGGGTGAGGGCTAGGATCTGAAAGTCAAGGTCGGTTGCCTGAGAAGGATTCGAGTCGTCTCCGGTCTTCCTGCGTTTACAAGCACCAAGCGATTGGACATTTTGGACAAGGAACAACATATTCTGAGCTTCAACATCGTAGGGCCTGCGATCCCTGCTCATCACGCCATGACTGTGCTCATCCGGCAGACCTCATCTTCTGCGCGTTGGTATTGAAGGTGAATTTGAAATCAATTTTTTTTTAATTTTCCAGTAGCCATAGATCTAGTATAAATCCCAGGCTCAGATTAGAGGACGCAAACCCCACTATTCTCCCGAGCCGAATACTTTGTTTCAGTCTAACCGAAGTTAAATTCACATTGCTTTTACTTCAAATTTTCTGGATCTGTACTGTGCTGCTCTCAGGATCTAATCCCATCTTGGAAGGGGATTGGAGAGTGCCTCGGGTCGCCCAAATCAACCTTTCATTTGTTCATTTTTCTTGCTGTTGTGTTCATTTAGTCATATCAGATGGCTAATACCAGTTCCTTGAAGTCGATCTCCGGACCTGTTTTGACCGGAGCAAACTATGAAGTTTGGTCTATCAAGATGAAGACATTTCTACAGCTCCACAAATGTTGGGATATGGTGGACACTGAGTTCACAGAACCTGAAGCGTTTGCTCTTGCCACAATGAACAATGCACAGAAAAATGCTCTCGAAGCTCGCCGAGACCGAGATCTCACAGCCACATGGCTGCTCCAAAGCTGCATTGAAGAGTCCATTTTTCCAAGGATCTCAGGTGCTACCAGCGCACATCAGGCTTGGAATCTACTTGCATCAGCTTACAAGGGAACCGATCGTGTTAAAACGGTAAGACTGCAAACCCTACGCCTTCAGTTTGAAAGTTTAAAAATGAAGGAGTCAGAATCTGTAGATCTGTTCATGACTAGGGTCTCAGGTCTTGTGACCCAGTTACAAACCTATGGTGAACCCCTAGAACAAAAAATAGTTGTTCAAAAGATTCTTCGGTGTCTCACCAAGAAATTTGCTATGGTAGTGACTGCCATAGAAGAAGCCAAAGATTTGTATAAATTCACCTTAGAAGAGTTAACTGAATCTCTTCTATCTCATGAAGCACGATTCACTCAAGAAGAAGAAATGTTGAGCAATGCATTCAGCACCCAAGCTTCCCTCAATAGAGGTCGAGGCAGAGGAGGACGAGGTAGAGGAAGAAGAGGTTGATGGTCTCGATCTACAGAAGATAGAACCAGTCACAATCATGAACACTCAAAGAATTCAGAACACTCTCACCACTCTCAAGGTCAGAGGGGAAGAAACAAGAGATGGACAAATAAGTCCAATGTTCAATGTAACTACTGCAAGAAGTATGGGCACTATGAACGTGAATGCAGAAAGAAGCAAGCGGACCAGAACCATAACCAGAACAATAGCAGAGCCAATGTCTCCAAAGAAGAAGAGGGCTCGTCCGAGGTGATGTTTCTGTCTTATCAAGCAACTGAAGACCACTGCAGCTCAGATCTATGGCTACTAGATAGCGGTTGTATTAATCACATGACATGTAACAAGTCATTATTCTCTAGCTTAGATTCCTCTGTTATCATGAATATCAAGCTAGGAGATGACTCTGGTTCCAGCAAAAGGCAAAGGTATTGTTCCTGTACTTAGTAATCAAAATAAAAAAATGTCCATTCATGAGGTGTTTTATGTACCTCATTTGACTGTAAATTTGATCAGTATAGGTCAATTACTTCAGAATACGTATGATGTTAGGTTTCATGATACATACTGTGCTATCTATGATAAACCTCCCAGTAAGAGACTCATAGCCAAAGTTGAAATGACCAAGAATAGAATCTTTCCTCTTAGAATTAGGAGTGCTAACCTTCCACATCCTATAGTTCATACAGTTTCTAGTCAAGATCAATCCTGGTTATGGCACTGTAGATTCGATCATCTTCCTTTCAAAAGTCTCCATCTCCTACACAAACAGTCAATGGTCAAAGGATTACCGGTTATTCATAAACAATCCAACACCTATGAGGATTGTATCACTGGTAAACATCATAGGGACAGTTTTCCCACTTCCACATCTCGAGCCAAAGAGCAACTTGAGTTAGTTCATACAGACCTCTGTGGACCCGTGCAAACCCAATCCATAGGAGGCAGTTTTTTATTTTCTGACCTTTATTGATGACTTTAGCAGAAAAACATGGATTTATTTTCTCAGGCACAAATCAGAGACCTTCTCCAAGTTTGAAGAGTTCAAGGCTCTCACTGAGAAACATTCTGGAAAGTCCATTAAAATGCTTAGGTCAGATGGTGGAGGTGAATATGATTCACATGAGTTTTTAGATTTTTGTAAGCAACATGGCGTCCAGAGACAGTTCACCATCAGATACACTCCACAGCAAAATGGAGTTGCTGAAAGGAAGAACCGGACCATCATGAACATGGCCTGTAGCATGCTGTCACACAAGAAGCTGTCAAATGAGTATTGGGCTGAAGCTGTTGGATGCTCAGTCTACTTGCTCAACAGATCACCTACAGTAACTATCCAAGACAAGATTCCTGAAGAAGCATGGAGTGGCACTAAGACTAGTGTCTCACATCTTAGAATCTTTGGTTCTGTTGCCTTTGCGCATATACCTGATGAACTCAGAATAAATTTAGACAAGAAGAGTGAGCGCTGCATTTTCACTGGTTATAGTGAATAGCACAAAGCATGCAAGCTATATAATCCTGTCACCAAGCAGCTTGTGGTGAGCAGAGATGTAAAGTTCATTGAAGACAAATGCTAGAGTGATCCTTCAGACATACATCACGAAGATCACTCATATCAGCCGGATCTACCTATCAGAGTTCCAAGATTGGAATTACAGCAGCAAGAAGATGCAGTAGATGGACCACCACAGAACCAGAAAACCAAAAGCTTGACAGAGTTATATGAACAGACTCCAATTCTTGACGAGCAACTTCAGTTTGCTCTCTTCTCCTGTCAGCCCACATCTTTTAATGAAGCAGTGAAGGATGCACAATGGGTAACAACCATGAATGAAGAGATTGATGCAATAGAGAAAAATCAGACTTGAGATCTTGTTGATATCCCTACAGACAAAACCAATATTGGAGTCAAATGGGTCTATAAGACCAAATTGAATGAAAAAGGAGAACTTGAAAAGCATAAGGAAAGGTTGGTTGCCAAAGGATATGCACAGAAGTATGGTATAGATTATGATGAAACCTTTGCTCCTGTAGCGAGGATGGATACCATCAGAGCTGTACTTGCCATTTCAGCACAAAATCAATGGCCTGTGTATCAAATGGATGTGAAATATGCCTTTCTTATTGGCATTCTTGAAGAAGAAGTTTATATAGACTAGCCACCTGGTTATACTGTTAAAGGTCATGAAGACAAAGTGTATAAACTCAAAAAGGCCTCGTATGGTCTAAAACAAGCTCCACGAGCTTGGTACAGTAGGATTGATTCCTACCTCATCAACAATGGTTTCAACAGAAGCAGCAATGAGCCAACTCTGTATGTCAAAACAGAGCAAGGTAAAATATTGATGGTATGTCTTTATGTCGATGACATGATTTACACTGGTAATTTGATACTTGAAGATTTTAGGACAGTCATGAAAAAAAATAATTTGAAATGACTGATCTAGGAATCATGAAGTACTTCCTTGGCCTGGAAGTTACTCAAACTGATAAAGGTATTTTTATTTGCTAGCATAAGTATGCTACTAATATTTTGTAGAGATTCAGAATGGATAAATGTAAACCAGCAGAAACCCCTGTAGCTCTTGGCACCAAGTTAACCAAGAATAGTGATGAACCAGCAGTAAACAATACACTCTATAAACAATTGGTAGGCAGTTTAATGTATTTGACTGCAACTAGACCTGATTTGATGTATGTTGTCAGTCTTATTTCCATATTTATGGAGTCTCCCAAAAACTCTCACTGGAATGTTGGGAAAAGAATACTGAGATATGTTGCAGGCAGACTTGGATATGGCCTCTGGTACACTCATACACTAGAAAGTACTCTTACAAGGTACACTGACAGTGATTTTGCAGGTAGTCTTGACGATAGGAAAAGCACATCTGGTTATGCTTTCCATTTGGGTACAAATCTGATCTCTTGGGCATCTCAAAAACAGCCCATTGTGAGCATGTCTTCCGCAGAAGCAGAATATGTAGCAGCCACCACAGCAGCTTGGCTCAGAAGACTTTTGAAATATATGGGACACACTCCAAAAGATTCCACATCTATTTCTGTGATAATAACTCTGCAATATAGTTGTCTAAACATAATGTATTTCATAGAAAAAGAAAACACATTGACACTCGATATCACTTCATTTGTGAGTTAGTCAATGAAAAACAAATTTCTTTACTGTTTTGTGGCTCTAAAGAGCAGTTAGCTGACATGTTCACCAAACCATTGAGAACATATACATTTGTATATCAAAGAGAGCAATTAGGCATAGACAACCGTGGTATTCACCCACGGTATTATTGCTCTTTATTTCCTATTTAATCAGCTTCTAATAATGAGAAGGCAGTAATCTGCCCGTGTGTTTTTCTGTTTGCTCTATTCTTTTTCTTCACACTATGGAGTTTATTGTTCATAGCAATGTGTAAACCACTCAATCAAGCATAGAATCTAGTTGCAGATAAATTGACAAACTTACGGTAGACTAGCAGCTGTGTTATGGAGTTTATTATTCACAACAATGTGTAAAGCACTTAATCTAGCTGCGGATAAATTGACAGTCTGTAGTTTGCATACATATAACGGTCATTAAATTCTCAGGGACAAAATACATATAGCGGTCACTAAATTTTCGATTAAACAGGCACATAAAATTTGAAATTCCAAAATAACTCCCTACTCTCTGTCAACCAATGGATCTACCTGGTGCATTTCACTATCAGTGTTCTCGTCTATTTGATGTGTTTCTTGTTCCTCATTATCTTCTGCCCATCATCTGCCCATGTCAGTCGCTCTCTACCAGCTCCGTTTAATCTTCATAACAGCTACCCCATGCAATTGACAGGAGTTTCTGTTTTCAAGAAATCGTGGAGCAAAGCTTACTTGGACGGAACCTTTTATCCTTTCCCTTCTCACAATGATTTTGACGTAGCCTTCAAAACATTAACCAAAGTTTTAGCCTTTAGACTGGATTTTTGCCAAACAAAATATGGAGACTTAGCCTCACAAATTGAACATGATGATACACATACTTGACATGAAAAGCCTTTTGAAAAGATGAAAAATTAAATTTTCCTTGGCTGGACTCAACACGACACATGTCAACATATGGATGAAACTTGGCAAGTGTGTCAAAAGGGTCATAAAGAAGAAAAAATGTGAGCTAAGACAAGCACGAGCAACATAATGCCCCATACATGACAATGCAGATGGAATGATCTTGCTACAAATTTCGATCTTGCTACAAATTTCAATAGGTTCATCTTTGGCGTCACGCTCTGATATCTTCAAAGCCATGTTGATGTTGAGTATCAACATCTCCCATTTTGTTAATTTTAGGTCTACATAGTTAATAATATAGATAGACACAACTATGGAAGCTCTATTTTGGCTTGCTAATACACAATGTTGTTGTTGATTGTTATCATGATCTCTATTTTTAGGACTCTACACAATGTTGTTGTTGATTGTTATCATAATCTCTATTTTTAGGACTCTACATTCCTCAAGATTTGAGTACTTATAATTTTATGTTTTTCCTACTTTATTTCATATGAACAGAACAAAAAATAGATCAAATCATTATGAATTATTAGTTTGGTGTATCCTCTCATACATTTCTTTCAATGTCTAGGAGGCTTCATTTATGCTACCATCCCTCTTGGAATTGTTGTTAAATTATGGAAAAGAGCTAGACCAAGCTATATCATCAATCTCTTGTGATGCTTTGGTGCATCTTATAAAGGTTGGAGGTCACCAATTCAATGATATGGATTTGGATACTTTGTTGACAAGCATTTGGTATGAAATACACGTTTTCTATCCATGCATCAATGGTTATTGAGGATTACTATTTCGTAGTCAATAATCAAAAGGTCATGAAGAAAGGAAGATTAATAAAACAAAAACAACTATATAAGAGATACTACAGTCTTAGATATTGGTTGTACATCGACATGTAACTACAACTTCAACACTTATTTTGAACCTGGAATGAATAAATTGTACCTATAGCTTGTTGAACTTTTAAAAGGGTAAAACCAGGCATTTGACACAATTTAATAAGTGTTGTTATTCATTCAATTTATTGCTCTTCATTTCTTTTCTCATTCAACTTATTTCTTTGTGTTACAACTCTCTTATTTAGTTTATTGCTTTCTTTTATTAGCCTCATTCAGTTATTTGCTTTCTTTTATTATCCTAATTCGCTTTGGATATGCTTTGTTACCATTTTTTGTAGTTGGTGATTTCAAAATATTTTAGACTTGTGTCCTCTAAATTAAATTGATAGATATTGAACATGTTTTTTCAATTCTTGCTAAGAATACATGTTTATGCTTATGTTAGAGATTTGCAAAATCCTTCATGCTTATATAAGAGTGTTGTAATTCAATATCAATATAAATTTAATGATGTAAAGAAGGTTCAAAGTGAATTATTCAATATTTTTTACAAAGAAATTCCCATGCTTCATTCACGAGTGGCATCTTGAATTGCCAAGTCTTTATGAGGAACAAATCATCGCCAATAATAGATGATATTAGCACTAACCTTGGAATCTTTGACCAACCATGTCATATGTTTTACTGCGTTTCACTTTGCTTTACTTGAGAAGATCTAGATTGGTAATGTTTTAATCATTCCTTATCGGCATACTACCATGTGTTGGTTTTCACTATTCCCATTTGGCTTCTTATATTTAGTGTCCCTATTTGGTTGCTTATGTCCATTTAAACTTGCATTCTATCCCCTTAATTAATTGGATTTCATTGATCATGTTATGTGGCCTATTGCAATTCCGTAGCACAAATTTTATTAAGTTTAGCTTCATAGTCCCCAAATGGTTTGGGTCCAATGTTGAGGCATGATGACTTTTTCACCATTGACCAAGGTTCATTAATTCAGTGTGAATTCTCATTCTTCTATCTGAGGGTTCTATCTCAATGGAACTTGCACCTCCCTTATACGCAAGAGATTAGTGGTTCAATTCCTCGACGCCTTGTCGACAAAAATCAATCACTAATGGAACAACTAGTTAAAAACAATCAATGACTAAATAAATTACCAGTTAACAACAATCAATGACTAAATAAACGACTAGTTAACCGAACTTAATGACTAACTAAATGACTAAATATATGACCAATTAACAACAATCAAATTACTAAAAAAATTGAGTTACGTATTTAGTGATTTTATAAGTGACTGACAATAAATGTCTATCAGTCATGTGACTAAAATTAGTCATTTATATGCAACTTTTGGTGGTTCTTTTATTCATTTATATAACTTTTTGTACTAGTGTATGCAATTCACAAGAGCAGGAATCCGACAACTTATTATCTAAAATCCTCTCATCAAAGATTACATTCCTTCTCAAAATTATCTATTTCTTGATAGGGTCAAACATTCGATAGGATTTTGATTCATCAAAATATCCCATGATGATGCAAGCAACACATATCATTAGAGGAAATTTCAACTCAAAATGGGTTTCTTAAGGAAAATTAATAAAATAATAGTTAAAATAATAAAATAATATTTATTAATTTTGGAGGAAGAAAATAAAAAACTATTTTTTTGTTAGTATTTTTAACATATCTCTTTGTGTTTTTACTCAAATTTTGATCGGGAGAGCTCGTTGGATGCGGAATTAAACTCCGCATCCAAAGAGTACCCACTCGGCATACTTTTGATGGGTACCACTACCCCAAAAACAAGAAATACCTGAAAAAATGTGATGATGATGTCATCGTCACGTTTTTTCAAGTATTTCTTGTTTTTGGTTTAGTGGGTACTCGTTGGATGCAGAATTTAATTCCGCATCTAAAGATCTCTCCCGATTGATATTTGAGTAAACAAACAGGGAGATATGTCGAAAGTACAAACAAAAAAAGTAGTTTTTTGTATGATACATATCCCCAAATTTATATTAAACAATTGTTTAAGAGGTGCTCCCTTTTTGAATTTTAAATAATTTTGATTAGATAATACATGATGAAATGGAATTTGTATTATTTTTGGAAGGGCCATTTTAAATTGAAATTTCCTCTAATGAAGGGTTTCATGTGTCCGACAAAGTGTTTACTTCCATTTCAATTTTTTATTGGATTCATAGCAATGAAAACACTAGTTGAAACAAGGCTTAGGAGAAAGATTGAACAGTAAACAACTTCATCCCAAAATTTGGTCGATATATCTTTTGTTTGCAGTAGGCACTTGGCCATTTCTACCAAAGTCCTATTCTTCCTCTCTACGATGCCCTTGTAATGTGTGAGAATTCTAATATCATATTAGAAGAGTTATGATACAATGTAAGAAATTTTCACAGCCCTAAATCTAATATACTGAAGAAACCTCACATTTAGTTTTTCAAGAATGCAGAGAAGAAAAAATATTTGAACATAACACATGAGAAAAATAAAGTCAATTGTTGTAAACTCCATCATCCTATCATCTTGTTTTTAATGAACAATTATAGTACAATAAATAATGCATCTCAAGAGAGAAAGTTTAATGCACTAAAGACATATTGAATAGCTCACAAAAGAAGGATTACTAAATATGCAAAAGCCCCCCAAAGTGTCAAAATCACTTTCCAACTCAGTCAAGGACCTCACAAATGAGCTAAATTAGATATGGAAGCTAATGAGTGATGGAAAAGAAATCATATCATGGATTTTGGAGAGAAATACATGGAGGATGTGTTGGGAAAAAAATGACAATTGCCAAGTGACTAGCTTTATCCTTATCCACTCGAAAGCAAAAAAAGCAAGACAAAAGTAGTAAAATGCAATAAATGTGCCCTTACCATTTTGGGAAGTCTAAAAGAAAAGATGATATTATCCATGATCTTTCTAAGTGTGCTCCCATGGATAATGATGGAAAATGTGGGCCAAATAAGGCAAATGGTTTCAACTACCTAGTCAACGCCTAGGAAATTAATAAAAAATGAATGGTTGCAATATCCTAAGTATGGAGTGAGTTTTTAATATTATATCACCCCCCGTTAAGCATGAATTAGAGTGAGTAAAATTTGATTAGGGAGCAAGAAACAAAGGCTTATGGTCACCCCATTACAATTATTATCTTTCCATGTAAACTGAGGAAACAAGGAAAACATCATAGGAACAAAAACCTCCCTTAAAAAAGGAAAATAAACACATCAAATTTTTTTGATGCTCCAAAATCAAGTAGGGGCGATGCTTTATTTCATGTTTTAAGGAATCTTCCTCTTTGAAAGAAAAAAATATGCTCAACTAGCTTAGGAACATAGGCAACTGCAAGATGAACAATGTAGTCATGTAGAACACCTCTAAAGCACTGATGTAAGAGAAGAAGTGGTTGATGCTTAGAGTTGAAAATACGATTGATATCAGGTCCAAATGAGATGTATGATACTTAATCCAACAACTTTGAACCATGGAAAGTGGAATCATCTCCAATCAAATCTAAATTGTCTTAAAAATTTGGACAAAAAGGTTGTAGAATCTCCAAGAGTGATGAACAAAGGATCCAAAATATATTTGGACATAAAATTTGATTTGAAATCATATCCAAAAAAGGTTCTATCAGTTCCAAAAGTGAGGAACAATATTTCATAATGAGGCAATACTTTGGTAGTGTCTCTGTCTCTAGTAGAATAATGAAGCAATGTGCTAGTCAACGTTAGGGAATATGTAGAAGGACTCATATCAGAATCAGTGAGTGCATTTTCATATCTCTCAAAATTTGATGCAACCTTCAAAACATCCAAAATATCAGTAGGTTATGTGCCATATCTAGGGGAAGCATGCACAAGATCTCCGGAAAATAGCAATTCACCTTCAAAATTAGCATTTGAAGATAGACTGGAGAACAATTTTTCAGGATCTTCATGGAGGCTCTGGGAATTGATTCCAAGAACCAAATAGGAGTTTTTATGATGCATTAGACCAATATTAGTGAGTGATAAAACCCATATAAAACTTGATCCAGCAAGGAAATCATGCAAGAGATCATAGGGTTGTGCATCAACAAGTAGTGAATTATGCACATGGTGTGAAAGAACTGGCTATTTAATCTCAGAATCCAAATTCGAAGACATAGAGAACACGAGAGAAGAATGAATCTCTTCAGTAGTGGTGGATCCATTGGTCACTTCTTCTTAATTAGAAGCATCATTGAAAGGAGAGAAATCATGTTCTTCAACTTCTAGCACCATAGGAGAATGTGTCTCTTCAATATCTACTTCTTGACATTTAGAGGAAGCATTTGAATCAAAGAGAGTGATAGCAACATGAACTGTATGAGTTGAATCTACAACTTTTTCATCTTCATGAACGACTTCTTCAAAGAAGCTTGAGGACAATAAAATAGTCGCATCTGTGAGCAAATCTGAGGAGATATCTCTGCCATAATATTTCTCTCCAAATGGCTTATCTCTTCCTCATCGTCTTGTTATCCAAATGATCTCTCTATGTTTATCTAAATATCACTTGGGAGATCATTTGTATCAATGAGGTAGTGCATGCATTGAGGAATATTCAAACACATAATTCCAAGTGTTCTATCACTGTTAATTAGCCAATCATCTTTCTCTTCAAAGGATTATGGTTTTGTAACAATTCCAATAGATATATCAAAGAGATCCAATCTCTTCAGATTCTCTGATATCTTCAATTTCCAAATTGAATAGTTTGAAGAAGACAGAATAGGAATTGAATTCGAATCCATCAAGTTGTACTTGCGCAAAAGTCCAACAAAAAATAGTAAGGAAGAAATTCAGTACAACATGGATCTGATACCATGTGAGAATTAATCCCCATGGATTCGACCATGCGAGAATTATGATATCATACTAGAATATTTCTGATACCGTGTAAGAATTTGTCACAACCCTAAATCTAGTATATTGAATAAACCTCACATTATTTTTGCAAGAATGCAGAGAAGAAAGAATATTTGACCAGAATGGCACATGAGAAAAAGAAATTCAATTGGTTTAAACTCTATAATCCTGTCATTAATGAAAAGTGATAGTACAATAAATAATACATATAAAGAGAGAAAATTGAATGCACTAAAGGAAATTCGAATAGCTCACAAAAGAAGGCTTACTAAAAATGAAAAAAAAACCCAAGGTGTCAAATCACTTTCCAACTCAGTCAAGGACCTCACGAATTAGATAAATCACATATGGAAGCTAATGACTGATGGAAAATAAATCATACCATGGATTTTGGAGAGAAAAACACGGAGGATTTGTTTCCCAAGAAATTTGATAGTTTCCAAGTGACTAGCTTTATCCTTATCCGCTAAAAATTAGAAAAAAGCAGGAAAAAAAAATATAAAGAAGGAAATGTGCTCTTACTAATATGGATAGTATAAAATCATACATGATGTTATCCAAAATATTTCTAAGTGTGCTCCTATTGATCATGATGGAAAATGTGGGCCAACTACCTAGTCAACACTTAGGAAATTAATAAAAAATGAATAATTATGATATGCCACGTATGGAGTGGTTTTTTAAGATTCTAACATACTGAAGGGTGTGAGGGACATGTCGCTACCAAGAAATACCATTTTTTAAGAGATATTATTCAAATTATAAACTCACATAGTTTCCACTATTGTCCGATCTCAAACATTTAATGGGTCGACCACATTGCTTTTAATCCAATGCCCTAAATTCCTTGAATATTTCAAAGACACGATTCTTATTCTCTAAGAAATATACCCATGTAAATCTAGAGGAAATAATCAATAAAGGAAAAAAATTAACTTTGCACCTGATAATGAGCTTTTTTCATGCAACAAAGATCACTCTTAACAAATTGCATTCAATTATGTCTATGCCATGCTTTCCTTGAATCAAAGGGTGGTTGATGATGCTTTCTTAACACACATCCTCTACAAAATCCATCAGGTGGAATAGTATTTTGGAGACTAGTAACCATATATGTGTTACCATCATCTTCAAAAATTCAAAGTTCATATGTGTAATTCATTAATTTCAAATTTGACTTATGTCATCAATCTAAGCGATGAGTGTACTCGGTCTAGTCATTTTGGATGGTGGAGTCCAGGAAACAATCAGTGGAAAATATTGGAACTTATAAATTTTTTCTTTGGGATCTTAGTATCCTAAAGCAACAATTCCCGCCTAAGCCTCATATCCTTTATGATAAAGGGATATGACCAAAACTCAATAATATTCTTAGTATGAGTAAGTTGAGCAATCGAAAAAAAATTAGCACTCAAGGTATGCACATGATAGACATTGGATTTCCAAGCATGTTGATATTCAACATCATCGTTTCCATCAATAATGATATCATAATCATCAAAAACATAATTATTTTGTTCTAGAGATCCACTCAAGGAAGAGAATAGAGAAGCATCCTTAGCCATATGATGAGTACATCCATACTTGACTATCTATTTTTTCTAAGTGGCACGAGCATGTAATGTTTGGGAATTGATAATAAAGATGGTAGAATTTTCAGTAGGACAGTTAATTGACTAATGAGTTGATGCACTCTCCTCAAGGTTCTTGACCTCCCCTTCCAAGTCTTTCATCTTATTCCAACAGTTTTTTTTGACATGTCCAACCTTTCCATAGTAACAACATGTTTTCTTCTTTCAATCCTACTTTTTCAATGTCGACGCTCTAGTATTTTCTTTAGTAGGTTGCTCAATACATTCTGTTCAATGATCCAATCAACCACATTCTTTATAATTTTGCTTGAAATTTATTTTGAACAAGTGATCCTAATGTTTTGTACCAATCTTCCCTTCTCCAAGAAACTTTTGTTGGTATTTAATAAACAAATCATAGAAGACATCAAAGGTGAATTCCTTATCATCTTGCTTGCGAGAATCAAACTGGGAAAAAAAGAGGAGAATACAAAATCATACGATGTCTATCTAATAGAATTTCACAAATAAATGAAAACATGACTAAAAATGTCAGTATTTATAATGTTTTTAAGATAAATAATACTAAATTTAAGCAATACAACTAAAATGACTAAATTAAATAACTAATTTAGTCACAGGTTAAAATTAACAACTAAATAATATGTGACACAACTAAAAATGACTCAAAAAAATGAAGAACTTAGTCACCTGGTGTAATGTCCATTCTTAATATTTTTTATTAAATGACCAATTTTTCACTTTTTCCCCAATTTCGAACCTTGACTAGTTTTGATGTCTAGGTCTCCAAATTGGCCCAAATGCTCCCAAATATTCTCAGAGTGTGAATGAGTGATATTAAAAATTTAATATTATGTTAAGATATTATTTATATCCCTCAAATCACTTATGCAAATTTTTTTTATATTCTGATCAAAGTAGGAGTCTTTAGTAGCAAATTGGGGCTCCAATTCCCCCCGAGTAAGTGCTAGAAATGGCTTCTCAAATGCTCTCAATTCCACTTGAATTTCTGAACAGAGGAAGGGGATGTGTAAGGGAAATTTTTAAGGTCTAATATTCATTATGGTTCAGTAAATATGTTGTTATGAATCTCTCCAAAACAGCTCCCAAATCACTATTTCGACCCTTGGGGAAAAGGCACCAAATCTTCTCCCAATGCAATTAAAATGAATAAACTGGATTCCAATGCTTAAGTACTGAACATGAAACTTGTAATAAACATTAATTAAAGTAAATTCATCATACATTTATCAAATATACATTCTTCCATTTGAAATAATCAGCATTACCATGCCATATATCAAAATAGAGTGGAAATGGTCATTGTTTGCTCATTAAAAATCAATTTGACATAGAAATATTGGGTATTTAGACTTGAAATTTTTTGATAATGAATAAAGGGTCATATTGATATTATTAAAATCACAAATTTACAATGAAATTCGCTCTCAATTTGAAATCATCAGCATTACAATGGTTCACAATAAGACATCGGGGAAATGACACTATTTCTTCATTGTTCAACATTTTTACATGAAATACTTTGGGCATTTCGACCTGAGAGTCTTATGAACTTGAAATAAATATAATTTAAATCAGAACATAAAATAATGGGGAATTAGAATATTCCACAAAGAGATAAATAACTCACCCAAAGCGCAATCCCTCCATGCGCAAGAATATGCCATAAAAACAGGAAATGGTTGAGAGAAAGTGCTGCAATAGAAGGAACAAATAGATTCCATGAAGCTTACACCTACAAATAAAAATCCATTAAAACTCCATTAAATACTTGATTTTCCTCTCCAAACACCAACTTGGATGATAATCTTTCACCCTCGAAATTGGCTAGGGCAAGAAAACTAGTCATCCACTAGTTCTCACAATTCACAAATGACAATTTCTCAAATGAAAAAAAGCCATTATATTGGTTGATTCCTATATTTTATAAACATAATTATCCTTATAAGGTTACCAATATATCCACAAACTCAATCCAGTTTGAATTTGGGTGTGGGCTCAAGATTTGCCATGTGCCCTCCCTTTCCTAGCCTTCCATCTTACCCCAATTTGAGTAGGAACCCATTGAACTTCCTAAATTCAAATGAACACCCTCTTGGATGCTCTATTTCTACCTGGCATGTCAGATATGTTATATGTCAGCCTTCATATTTGATTTTTTTCATAGGTTTCATATCATCTTCATCATTGTTGTCATAGAGCTAGGGAATCTAGTCCAAGTGTCTCACTATCTCCCAAAATGACTCTTCCTCTCCCATGTAAGTTACGTTTCCTTCCAAATTCGACATATGATGCATATGAATAAGTGTATTATCCTTCTAGAACTCATCCAATAACATTTAGGCTTCCCATGATTTCGAAATTACAAGAGGAGGATTCCATGTGGCACATAAATTCTAGCTTGTGTGGGCCCCATAGTTTCCATGTGTCTCCATGCTCCATTGCCACTTAAATTTTCTTTTGTATTTATTTAATAATATCCATTATTAAATATTTATTCCATTCTAATGTCTGAACATTATTTATTTCCCCCCTTATTCCAAATCCCAAATCTTCCACCCCCGACCTACGAAACTGGTAATTTTCCTCCTTGGCAATTATTTGACCCTTGGCATCAATTTGACAAATTCTAATGAATATGGAAAATGTGATTAGGTCATTGTGACCTGATAAAAAATTTGGGACATGAAAAATCCTCCTTTCATAATATTGCTTTTCCTCAAGCAATTTCAAACATGGGTGTTGAAGAACCTGCTTTCTGTATGATTCTTTGAAGTTGCCACTGAGTTTCCAAAATTTGAGTCTTTGAGATTCCATGAATATTTTAGAGAGGAACCACCATGCTTGCTGCTACACTACTATTACTAAAATCACTTTATTAAGTGGGGAATCCATCTCCCATACTTCTTGTTTCCCAAAAAAAATGAAATCAACGGGACTAAAAAATATCCTAGGTTCCCATTGCTTGTATTGCACCCCAACAATTAATAGTGCTCTCCAACCCATACCAATAGGAAACAGAATTCCAGGATCCCATTTTCTTGTATACATTGTTCCAAACATCATGAGTACATAATATATATCATCAAGGTACATAACAACATAATAAAAATGTACATCAAGGAGGTGCCTCATCAAAAAATCATGAAAGTGCTTATACCTCCAAGTAAGTAGACCACCATTTTCCAAGTGCATACAAGATTCAAGTGACCAATCAAAAATCTGCTCCAATGACATAGGTGAGTATCCCATGTACTATAATTCTTCTCCAAAAGGATGTGATATGCATCAAAATATTCAGCCATGTATTCTTTCATCCAAGAAGTGAATGAAGAATCTCCACCAAAATATGAACCAAATAATGAGCAAAAAAAACAAGGAGACTTCAAATGACTCAAAGAAGTCTCACCCATACATCCATGAATGATAGAATCATAAATATATAACAAATTATGTGGCTGGAAACAAAAATGTTCTCCAATCATAAATCTATTCACCCCAGTGTTGGATGAAGTTCCTCCAACATCAAATGAACCAAGTGTTGAGCAAGAAAATCCATGAGTCTTCAAGTGACTCAAATGCATATCATAGGTGCATCCATGTAGATGTGCATCATCATAAAGTAACAAAGGATTTTGCTGCAAATGTGAATAATAATGTTCTCCAACCATGTCATCATAAAAAGTAAATCTAGGAGTTCCATACTCCTCATGTGGCACCATAAGAAAGAACCCTTTCACCCATACTTCATTGAGACTAATGCTGCAAAACATGGAATTGTAGGATGTAGAAGAATGAAATAACTCACCCAAATGATCCAAAAGTGCTGAAATTTCATCATGGAAAGGATCTATATGGGTAGTATCATGCAACTCCTTTAAAAGTGTGAAACCTTTGTCATAGATTAGTTCCAATGTAGAGGAATCACGCTCTTCTTTAAAAATTGTATAACCTTCATCAAGAGACAATTCAAGTTCCTCTTCCACCACATAAAGTATTTGGATCTCTTCAATTTCATCTTCAAACACATCAAGCACATTCAAATTACCACATTTCTCATGATCCACCATGTCACGAGAATCCTCCAAACAATCTACCATTTGACAATCTGAAACATAGGAGGAAAAACAAGTATATTGCAACTTTTCAAGAAGTTGCTCATTTTGAATTGTGAGCTTATGGTTATACTCATTGTTCTTAAAGTATGAATCATGTAACAATTCATTAGTCTCAAACAAATGGTTTCTATCAAAAATAAAATACATAAAATTACCTTTGATGTGGCACATTGCTCTTTGAATCTTCTCCATGTCTTCAAGGAAGGATGTTTCCTCCAATGAAGTAGCTCTCCAAAAAGAATTTGAAACTAATGATTGAGTGTCATGGAGTATTATAAGGGACTCTTGGATATTATTTTCATTCATATTTAAGGACCCTTCAAGAAAATGAGGCTCTTGCAAATGAACCTCCTCATCTTCTTCCTTCTTGCTTCGACCAACTTCATGAAGCTCAAGTGGTGATGGGGAAGTTGATCTTGTTTCTTCTTCAACTTCTACAAGGTCTTAATTTTCATGTTTAATGGAAATTTGGATTGCATAAAAAATTTCAAAAGTGATCTCTATGTCACCAACATAGAGGTGTGAGCACCCATCAGTAGGTACTCCTTCATAGTTCAAGCATCCAGCAGTAGATGTTCTTTGTTTCATTTCCAAGGTAGGATGTGTCTCGAAATGATATTCAATATTTTCAATAGAAAATTATTCATACTCATGTGATGTATATTTATATTTTTCAGAGTCACTTGGGAGTGAATTTTGATCCTCTTCATGCACTACTTCTTCTACTTCACCTATTTCATAACTAGGTGGTTCATGGGTCTCCTCCTTATGCTCCTTCAAGCAAGCTAATGCATTTTTCCCCTTGGTTTTATTAAGATCAATATATTTTCTCCAACCTTGGAAAGAAAAAAATTTGAATTGTTTCATAATATTATCGGTAATGTCTTCAATGATAGGGTCCATGATTTTTATATGCTCCTCACCATCATATGAGGTTCCTTTTTCATCCCTAGTCATAGTTTCCTCTTCAACAAAAGCACTTTTGGGTTTTAATATCTAATGGTGGTCCCGGAATTATTTTCCTAATAAATATCAGACCACATCAGGTTCCAATATCATTCTCTGATACCACTGTAATGTCCCTTTTAATTTTTTTTTATTAAATGAACAAATTTTCACTTTTCCCCCAATTTCGAACCTTGACTAGTTTTGACGTCTAGGTCTCCAAATTGGCCCAAATGCTACCAAATATTCTCAGAGTGTGTATGAATTATATTAATACTTTAATACTATGTTCATATATTATTTATATCCCTCCAATCATTTCTACAAACTAGTTTTATATTCTACTAAAAGTAGGAGTCTTTACTGGCAAATTGGGGCTCCATTTCCCCTCAGGTAAGTGTTGGAAATGGCTTCTCAAATGTTCTCATTAACACTTGAATTTATGAACAGAGGTAAGGTATGTGTAATATAAATTTTTAATGTCTCATATTCACCATGTTTCAGTTTATACAGGCTGTTATGACTCTCTCCAAAACAGCTCCCAAATCACTATTTCGATCCTTGGGGAAAAGGCACCAAATCTTCTCCCAATGCAATTAAAATGAGTAAAATGGATTATGATGCTTAATTAATGAACATGAAACTTGTAATACAAATTAATTAAAGTCCATTCATCATACATTTATCACAGATACATTCCTCCATTCGAAATAATCAGCATTACCATGGCATATATCAAAATAGAGTGGAAATGGTCATTGTTTGCTCATTAAAAATAAATTTGACATACGACTCTTTGGTATTTCGACTTGAAAATTTCTGAGAATGAAGAAAATATCATATTTATATTATTAAAATCACAAATTGACAATTAAATTATCACCAAATTTGAAATCATCAGCATTACAATGGTTCACAACAAGATAGTGGAGAAATGGCACTATTTCTTCATTGTTCAACATTTTTACATGAAATATTTTGGGTATTTTGACTTGAGAGTCTTGTGAACTTGAAATATAGATAATTTACATCAGAAAATAAAATAATTGGGAATTATGAGCTTCCCCAAAGAGATCAATAGCTCACCCAAAGTGCAATCCCTCCATGAGCAAGAATATGCCATAAAAACTGGAAATGGTTGAGAGAAAGTGCTACAATAGAAGGAACCAAGAGCTGCCCTGCAGCTTAAAACTAAAAATAAAAATCCATTAAATATCCATGAAATACCTTAGTGGCCTCTCCAAACACCAACTTGGATGGGAATCTTTCACCCTCAAAATTGGCTAAGGCAAGAAAACTAGTCATCCACTAGCTCTCACAATTCACAAATGACAATTTCTCAAATGAAAAAAATCCATTCTCTTGGTTGATTCCTGTATTTTATAAACATCCTTAGCCTTCTAAGGTTACCAATCCATCCAAAAACTCAATCCAATTCGAATTTGGGTGTGGGATCAAGATTTGCCATGTGTCATGCCTTTCCTAGCCTTCTATCTTCCCCCAATTTGAGTAGGAACCCATTGAGATTCCTCAAATCAAATGAGCACCCTATTGGATTATATATTTAGACCTGACATGTGAGATTTAAGCCTTCAAATCTGATTTTTTTCATAGGTTTCACAGCATCTTCATCATTGTTTTCATAGAGCTAGGGAATCTAGTCCAAGTGTCTCACTAGCTCCCAAAATGACTCTTCTTCTCCCATGTAAGTTACATTTCCTTCCAAATTAGACCTATGGTGCATATGGACAAGTGTATTATCCTTATAACTCATCCAATAACATTTATTCTTCCCATGGATTCGAAATTGCAAGAGGAGGATGTCATGTGGCACATAAATTCTAGCTTGTGTGAGCCCCATAGTTTCCATGTGTCTCCATGCTCCATTTCCACTTCAATTTTATATTGTATTTATTTAATAAGTTCCATTATTAAATATTTTTTCCATTCTAATGTTTTAACATCATTTGTTGTCCCCCTTATTCCAAATCCCAAAGCTTCCACCCCTAACTTAGGAAACTAGTAAATTTCGGAGCAGGATAAGCGTTCACCAAATCGCCCCCGACTCGCCGGAATCCGACAGATCAATTTTGCTGTAAATCATACTTTCGAGGTATTAAATCATAGTTTTAATCATTTGGGTAGTTTTAAAATGCCTGATTTAGTATAGAATGAACTAATAAAATTAGTAGAATTCCAAAATAATGAAATAACCAATTTCACAGCAAACATTTGACTGATTTTAATAAAAAATTGGCCGGAAAAACGGGGCGATTTGGTGAACGCTTATCCCACGCGGTAAATTTCCTCCTTGGCAATTATTTGACCCTCAGCCTCAATTTGACAAACTCTAATGAATATGGAAAATGTGATTAGGCCATTGTGACACAATGAAAATTTTTGGACATTACACCTAGTATATAGCAACTACAACATCAATATAAAAATGAAAAATTTCAATTTTGACAATGAAATTTTACAATCTAGTAAAGTTTCTATATGAAAACAAGGCCTACTTGGAGCATAGTTTTGGCAAGTCCAAGAGTAAGATATATTTCTCTCTAAATTCCACTTCTTTATGTTCTATTGAGTTTTGGTCATCCAAGCACATTAATGTAATATCTTTCTATCTTGATTTACGTGCTCTCTCTAGTGTGAGAAAGTCTAGAAAATTTTCTATATGAGATTCTAAATTTTAAGGTTCCTTGTGGTCCAAATAAAATGTTTGGTCTCATCTTTTATAATCCATTGAAGGAAAACTTTTGTATCCCCTCTTTTTTATTTAACTCGTGATAAATTGATTAAAATCCCCAAAGCCTCATAAATATAATTATTTGTCTTCTTTTCATACCATGCTTATCTTGTTTAAGGATGAGAATTGATGTGTTCATTTACAATCCAAATATTAGTTCACATTTTCTTGTGAACCCAAAATATGACACCAATTTAAGACTTCCATGATGCATACATCTATATGTATATTTTTTTTGATATTTTTTTTAATTTATATAATATTAATATTAATATTAATATATTAATATAATACTTTAGGATTATATTAAATATACAATATGTTTTTAATATATTTATAATATATTATATTATATTATTAACAAATTTTAGAAACTCAAATTAAGATTGAGGGAAAGTAAATTGGGGAGAAAGAAATTGAGGAAAATAAAATTTTGGAGAAAAAGAAATTTGGTGAGTTTGGCTAATAGACTTTAGCATTAGGGGATCCCTCTATGTGACCCATAGAATGTTAACTAGGAAATGTATTTCAAACCCTATTTCAAAGAGTTCAGGTAAGTCTTTGAAATGAATGATTGCTTTGGATGGTGAAAGAAAATTGAGTTAGATATAGGGTTTTTTTAATATAGTTGTTTTGAATGTGTAGAGGGTGATTCCTATGGAAAGAACTTGTGTCCAGTAAATTCAAGTTCCACTCTTACAGACAATATAGGTATTCGTGTACAAATATTCATCTACAAGTATTTATTACAAATTGATCATCTTATTCCATACTTTCAGAACTACTGTGAATCTAAAGAGGCCCATGGAAGTGGGGATATGGACTGAATATTGAACCAAGGGGGTTGTACTTTACTAGAAATTCTACAACTAATCATTTCAAATGTGAAAACTGCTACCTTCAAGATGTATGACTCCCCCTGATGCAAAATAAATGATTTTCTATCAAGCATATGGGAGACTACTAATTTAAGGAGCACTAATGACTCTCCTTACGTAATTCCAAGGTAATCCCTTATATAGATTGAAAGGAATCCCAAGGTACCATTGCTACTCCTAACCCCCACCATGTTTTATGCTATATTTTTTACCTTTGTCATGTGGTGCACCCCTCTATTCGACGTCTTAGTGGGTGCGCCCCCTCTATCTTTGAGTTGATCCATGTATTTTCTATATGGATCCTATCTTATGATATTGACATTTGATATTTTGGGATCTAGGTATTATGTATCGAGAGATCTATATATTGAGATGCTCTCTCATTGTAAGGGGAATTTTGGATCTAAGAATGTTGGAATACAATAAAACTTTTGGAAAATCTCTTGGAAGCTTTATGAATCTTCTTGTACATGATTTTTATGCCTCTTTCTTATAATTTTCGGTGGATATTGCATGAAAATGATATACTTTTGTGGAGTCCGAGTTGCTTCTTCCGAGGATAGCGACTTGCTTGAGGGGAGATTGTGGAGGCGGCTTGCATCATCTCTTCTTGCGATTCATTTCATCTTCAGGGAGTGATCAATTGTTACTTTGTGCATTCTATCTTTCCCTTTAGATGACTTGCATTTCTTATTTTTCATCCATGGATCAAATCTCACTTCGGTAGTTTGGATTTTGCAAGTGCAGAAGGCGCTTTACCTCCTTTGGAAAAATATTTTTCATTTGAATGCCATTGGATCTTGCTCGAAATTGTAACTAAGTGGAAGGATCATCAATGTAAATGGTGACCACAAGTATTTTCAAGTACGATCTACGAGGTTAGTATCATTTTCCATATTTTTATCCAATTGTCACATAAAACCCTCTTGCTAAAACCATCCTTTTCTAGATCTGGTAGATCAGGCGATTATTTGAGTACAAACATAAACACCCACTTAGGAATAATTATTTAAACCCTATATATTAAGTTTCAACTCAATAAGAGTCCATCTACCCTTGGATCTGGCACGAGTCTTCTCTAGGTGGGACACCCTCCTTGGGATTTTGGTCAATTCTTTAGATCTATCAGTTGGGTATGCTTGAACCCACCTCAAATAAACATATCTACTCTTCAAGAACCCAGATCTAGTCATTATACATCCTTATCTACTGTTTTGGGTCCACTTTTTCCTCATTTGCATAAACCTTGGGTGGATCTAACTTGGGTATTTCTCATTTGGACTAGGTATACCTAGATTTACTTTCCTAAATTCATTGTAGTACATTTTTCTTCAATATTGGAAATTTTCTATTACCTTAAGCCTCCCCAAATTAGCCTTAACCTCACCTACCACATTCATCTTTCTAGATCTATATCAATCTACTCATTGTTCATCTCTTGTATCCATCATATATCCCTTGGAGTGTCTTGATTAGGTTTGCTAGCCCTCTTAGGATAGTAGGGTCCCCCCCTTGATCATTATACGACTTGGGCTAAAGTGAAAAGAGACTATTAAGTGTGATAACTACCTATCATTAGTAGTGGACGAGGCCCTTGCAGTGTCATCTGTTAGCTGCCTAACCTCTACCATCCCTGATAAGATACCTTTAGTGGGTAGCTACACATCATGTGATAACATATTTTGTATCAATTGTCGGGGAGGTAGAGGCTTACCTATGGTTCCTACGAGTAGTACCTCATATTTATCTTCTGAATCATATCGCATCCAAACTTAAACTCAATTACTACATTTTACTTTTGTTAATTATTATAGGTGACTTATTTTTCTCTCTCATTTATTACTTCCCTAACAAATTATTTTTCAGTGAGTGGGATTATTCATTTCACTGAGCGATTCCACAACACAAATATACTAATAAATGAACCCATCCCATAAACCACAATGAACTCACAAGTATTTCTCCAATCCATGAAAGAGTTAAATAAACTATAATAAGATTAAAGAGAAAAATAATGAAAGGAATAGATGGAAATAAAATTCTTGGTTTGAGGATGACTTTGAGGATGATTATGGGTATGAGCCTAATTATCATGATCATTATCATTCCCGTCATTTTCCTCATTCCTACAATGAAATATTCCCAAAAATTATATCAAGTTGGTAAGTAAGCATCAAACCCATCCAAGGACTTGCAACTAGAGAAACCGATTGAATGATTCTAGTAATCCAGTTAGACATCCAAATCAAATGCCAACTAGAGGAGATATAGTAGTTAGAACACAATATAATCCATCTCCTTTTAACTTCTATGAAATATATGGGCCAGTTCATCCTATCCCAAAGGATTACATTAAAAGGTTTCCTCGTTTCTATGGAAACAATGCTATATCTATAGAAATGAATTTGGATGCTTTATGGGATTATATGGAAGTTAGAGGTGTGGACCATGAAGATGTTTATATGCATACCTTGGGTGCTTATTTAGAAGGGGATGCCCAGATAAGGTTTGAACATTTAGAACCAGGATCCATCACTGGGTACGACATGTTTACTAAATTATTGAGAGATGAGCGGGGTGAAAACATTGATGAGTCCATAGAAGAGAAATCAAGAAACGGTTGTGATGTTGAGGATCAATTTGATGAACATGATCAAGATAATGATGATGAAATAATTAATTATTGTCCTTATCAATTTTATTTCTCTTCCCCTGAGCCAATGGTGAGCATGCCTTTGAATTGGATTATCAGTGAGCCATCAATTAATAGAAGTGTCATATAGTATGTTAGGAATAATCACACCAAATCTCAAAATAAAATTGAACATGATATTAATAGAATCATACGAGACACTTTGTAATGATTACCCAATGAAGGCATGGAGCTAGATATAACTCTTGAAGGGGATCTCATAGATCATCATGAAGAAAAATATGAAGTTGAGCATCCCATCTTTGAGTCTATCGAAGATCTTTCTGGTGAACAATTCCACAATCATTGTTTAGTTGATGAAATTTCAGATAAATGTTCAATCGATCAAAGTTCCAATTCTAATCCTAATCATATCATTAAATAAGAAGAAGATTAGGATAATAATAAAACCTCATTTCAATAGACAATTATTAAAATATGCGAGGAAGATAATGAACCTAAAAATATACATATCAATTTACCTTTTTTCCAACTGAATGCGTATAAGGAAAAATCTAATGAATAACAATTACTTATGAGTGAGTCTAACCATAAGTATTCTTTGTTGCAACCCTCAAGTTGTCCACTTCTTTACAAAGAATCTTCAAGGAATGATTCTCTTAGTTTTGATAATATCCCTTATTCAATCCTTAATCTTGATAAGGCATCCTTTCTTATTCTCACAATGTGTATTTTGTCCCTATTCCAAAATTTGAGAGTGTTATTGATTTAAAAACCTTTCCCTATCAGATTCCAATATCAATTATTATAAATTACAAGGAGGATAATACATATTTTAAATCCACCCTCCCATCCCATCTTTTTAAGTCTTATTGTATGGTTTCACGTTCAAATCAAGTTTTAACTTACAAATTTTTCAGTAAAGATTCTCAAGAGTTCCAAGTGGTCAATGGTAAAACATTTCATCTCCCTTTTTAGTCAACCTTGGTGCATGATATTTTCAAATTTTATAATTCCTTTGATTGGGTGATCGAAAAGCTCTATAAAAATAAATTCCATATTTTCTCAATCTTTAAACAACAAATGGGATTAATCTAAATTTCTGGTTTATTAATCTCTAATTTGTCCCTAGTTTGTTTCTCCATTGATCATAATGTGAGTATGATTGAGTGCACTATCCAAAAATGTGAGGGAAATAATGATATCCTTAGAGGGATGAATCTTGTGATATATTATTTTCTTTCATCAAATTTAAACTTCCATATTTTTTATGATTATATCGGTCTTCAGATGGAAGAATTTTGCAATAGTCAATCTCATCCTTGACATGATTTCATTTCTCCTTATCCATATCTTTCTTTAATTTTCAAACAACAGGTTAGAATGGTTTCAGTTTTCATTCATATTAATTCCAAACCATCTCTGACTTGTTGGATCATTTAATCTAAATAAATACTAATTGGTTATTTCAGCAAGTGGCTACATTGGATGTATGATTTTACTTAGCACTTGTTTGATTCATTAGAGTAGGGTAGGTAGGAAGTTAATAGGCTCACTTGAGTAGTAGGTTTGAGTTTTTACTTTTCTTGAGTGTTGAATGGTCCCGAGTCTTTGAGTCTTTGTTTATTCATTTTCAGTCTTGAAGGCCATTGAATCTATTCCTTTAACTTTTGAAGTGTCATTGGATTAATAAAATATTGCAACTATTTAACAATTCTTAGACTAGATATTTACTTTCAGTACTTTATTTCCAGCATGTTAATTTCCAACATTTTATTTTATATTATGCCACATGTACAACTCAGCAGTGTTGCTTCCATGGTGTGTAGGAACATATTTTTGTTGAAAATTGGAGCAGATGATGAGGTGCATGTTCGATGGTGGATGAGCATTGTTGCGGACCAGATATTTTCGAGGTTCTCATGCATTGTCATGTGCTATTTGGAGTCAAATGTTGTCACATCCATAGTAGTTGGGATACCATTGTTCATGAGAATTCCTAAGCACATTTTTGAGCTAGTCCCTTACTTTGAGATCAACAAATTATGAGCTTCCAGTTGATGATCACTCTTATTCAATGGATCCAGAACTTTCAGTTTGATTAGTTCCATTCCATGACTGATCCTCATGACCCCAAGTTTGATGACAGAGTTACCCTTTTTCATGTCCCAGAGCAAAGTTGATGGCAGTTCCCATGATGTACAACAACAGTAATGTTTCAATTCTTTTTAGATTGTTCATATCAGATGCAAGTGTATGAACCATGTGATATATGGTTTTGTTTATATGGATTTTTGTTATGCTCTCTTGTTTATTTTAGTAGTGATACTTGGTTGATAATGGTTCTATGTTGGTGATATTTTATTATTTTTTATTGGAATCTAAAATAGAAGTGATCTATTTGCTATGTCCAAGAGATTATTTTGTATACTCATTGGTCATGCCCTACTCTTAGTATAAATTTGTTCATTTCCCTTTATGGATATATGATTCTATCCTTGGAACCATATTCATTGTCTCTATCCATCTGTTTCCTTCCCTTATTTTTATTTAACCCCGGCTTGTAATTTGACTAGTGACATGTAGGATTTCCCCCACCTTTGCCTCTAGGTTGGAATAGGTCTGCATGTTTAAATTGTGTCTCAGTGTTGGTTTGTGTGATTATTATCATAGGGAATTTTTTTCTCTAGGTCTTGAACATAAGTAGTCTTTATCAATAGTGTCTTTAGACACTAAGGCATCGAAACTTAAATGCTTATCTAAATGGATTCCTAATGAGGAAAACAAAAGTGTTTTTAGGCACTAGTGCAACTAAAATATAAAGTCAGCCAGTTTCCAAGAGATGATCACTCATCCTTTGTATGATGTGAGGTTGTTTTACCCCAAATGGAAACAAGATGGTCATTCCATCGCACCTATGGACAATGGCAAGAAATGGAGGTCATACTGAGTCATTATCTGAGACCTGCCAGGATATTTAGGGAACCTACTCTTCGAGGATGGCTAGTTAATTAAATGTCAATAAATTAAATATGTTTAGAAGAGTTGATGGAAAAATGATGATCACTCATTCATTGTATAATGTACAACTCAGTTTCCCCTATAGGGAAATAGTGTGAGACTGACCTGTCAGAGTTATGTCTTTGTCATTTTTTGGAAGCCCAAAAGGCTTTCTAGGGAACCTGCATTTGGAGTTTAACTGGTGTATTTTGCATGAAAATAAATTGTTTTAAAATGTTTCTTGTGTCGAGTCTAGTCAATCATTCTCACAATATTCCACCCATTTATGAGACACCACCATTCCCTATTGTTCACCTAGTCTAGCTTATGTGTTATGTGGATTCTCTTTTCCTTCATCCTAGATGCTTATAGTGTCAAGTATCAAGTCATTCCCATGGCCTTACCTTCTTTTATTCACCTTCACCTTTGACTAGAAAAATGGTCAAATATATGAATGAGTATACACTTGAGGTTCTGGTTTATAACAACTAATTACTTTGATTTGGATATATTATTTATACGTATTGTGCTTATAATCACCAGTAGAATCCGCTTGTACTTTAGTATTACTACTAACATAGATAATTGAGCATGCCATATCCATTTTGTACTTGCAACATCATATATTTTCATGTGGGTTATCATTTTGATCATTCTTGACTTGGTCAATTCAGTTTGACGAAGTCAACATCAGGGCCCGAGATGAGTCTTGGCCAATGATTGGGGATGATGATTATTTGTGGTCTATTAGTGTCCAGTAGAAATATTCATGCTTCAGATGATGTTTTACTATGGTGTCTTGTGTTATTATTATGATTTTCAACATTTGCAGGCATATTTATTATTATTATTCTAGCATGTATGTCCTTTGATGTATATTTTTTATGGAAAAATGGTGTATGAGTACTCATTCCTAGTAGATTTGGACATTCTGAGTCCATTGATGCAGTCATTTTTCATTTTCAGACACTTGCATTGGATTTATGCATTAGTTTATCAGTTTGTTGTAGTTTGGCCTCAATAAATTAAAATAAAATGATTTTCAGTGGGAAGTTGGTTCGCCTAGGGTGCCATAGGGGAAAATGGTGTGTATCTAGACGATATTACCATATTTCTATCATGTAGGTTCCATTTGTGCAGTCAGTTTACACCCATGTTCAGTCAAAAGTGAGATATGAGCATATTTATTTATCCCACACAACATTTTGATGGTGTGGGATTGATTCGAGGGGAATGTTTTATGTCATATTCATCTTCTGGCATCATTCTTTCTCTCCAAATGGTCCAAGCATCCTAGAACTTATTGTTTTGGGAAATTTTGATGCATCTTGAGGGGCCACGATTTGGTCACACGGTTACTTTATGTTATTAACTTCACATATTATTATAATATTGTGCCATTGGACCATGCTAGAGAAGGAATTACATCACCACCATGTGCTATGTTATATTTTACACCTTTTTCATGTGGTGCACCCGTCCCTTGGGTGTCTTAGTGGGTGTGCCCCCTCTATTTTTGAGTTGATCCATGTATTTGTTATCTGACTAATATTAGCAATTGATTAGAGTGATATTATCTTATGATATTGACCCTTTATATTTTTGGATCTAGGTATTATTTATTAAGAGATCTATATATTGAGATGCTCTCTCATTGTAAGGGGACTTTTGGCTCTAAGAATATTGGAATACAAGAAATTTTTTGGAAAATCCCTTGGAAGCTTTGTAAATGTTAATCTACATGATTGTTATGCCTCTTTACTAGACATTTCAGTGGGTATTGCATGCAAACAATATACTTTTGTGGAGGTCGATTTTTTTCTTGTAGGGATACTGACTTGCTTGAGGGGAGATTGTGGAAGTGACTTGCATGATCTCTTCTTGTCATTCACTTCATCTTCAGGGAGTGATCAATTGTTACTTTGTGAATTTTATATTTCTATTTAGATGACTTGCATTGCTTATTTTTCATTCGTGGATCAAATCTCACTTCGGTAGTTTGGATTTTGCAGGTGGAGAGGACAATTTTCCTCCTTTGGAAAAAATATTTTCACTGGGATGCTACTGGATATTGCTCGAAATTATAAATAAGTGGAAGGATCATCAATGTACAAGGAATTATCAAGTATTTTTAGGTATGATCTGCAAGGTTAATATCATTTTCCATATTTTATCCAATTATCACATAAAACCCTCATTGCTAAAAACCTCCTTTTCTAGATCCGATAGATCAGGATATTATTTGAGTACAACCATAAAAACCCACTTAGGAATAATTATTTAAACCCTATATTTAAAGTTTCAACTCAATATGGCTCCATTTACCCTTGGATATGACAATAGTATTCTATAGGTGGGACGCCCTCCTTGGGTTTTTGGTCAATTCTTCAGATCCATCAGTTGGGTATTCTCGAACCCGCCTCAAATAAATATATATACTCTTCAAACACATGGATCTAGTCATTAGAAATACAAATATACTATTTTGGGTCCAATTTGTCCCCATTTGCATAAACCCTAAGTTGATCTAACTTGGGTATTTCTCATTTGGACTAAGTCTATCTAGATATACTTCCCTAAATTCCTTGTGGTATATTTCTCTTCAATATTGGGCAATTTTCTGTTACCTTATGCCCCCCCAACTTAGCCTTAACCTCACCTACCGCATTCATATTTCTAGATCTAGATCAATCTACTCATTGTTCATCTCTTGTATCCATCATATATCCCTTAGAGTGCCTTGAGCAGGTTTGCTAGCCCTCATAGGCTAGTAGGGTCTCCCCCTTGATCATTCTATGGTTTTATCTAAAGTGACAAGAGCACGTTCGATGTGACAACTACCTATCATTAGTAGTGGACAAGGCCCTTGCCGTATCACCAGTTAGTTACCTCACCTCTACCGTCCCAGATAAGATACCTTTAGTGGGTAGCTACACAGTGTGTGATAACAATAGGAAAATTATCTATAAAAAAATGTAGCAAGTGGCCCTCCATAATCATTGTATGGGAAATGAAATATCCCATAGATTTCATAAGAATCACTACATATGGAGATGATATAGCCAAACCACTCTGGCCATAGTATCGAAAAAGTGTAGCAATGAATAATACAAAATCATGGTATAGGAAGTGAAATATGTCACGGGTCTTGTAATAATTGGGACATATGAACTTTAAAGTTTATAGATTAAATGATCCTCTATCTTAGCCTCCTACAAAGAATAAACCTTTTAAATATTATCCATAATTGGAATTTGGGGATTGGTTTCAATTCAAAATTAGTGAGGGAAATCCCTCAACTAACCAAGAGGATGAAAAGATGGTAGTCAGTGTAAACATTTATGCCAAAGATAGTCTAGATAAATAATAATATTTCCAACCATTAGCAATAAATGCTCAGCAAAGAAGTACATATTGGAACCTATAAACTAAGGAGTAGAGACCCATGTATGTCATATGATTTGTCAATAGATTCCTTTTCTTATCACCTTATTAATCAACACTTCCTTTACCTTAAGAAATCCATGGTAGTGATATCCTTTGAAGAATGTAGCCCTAGATAGAATTATCTTTACCATCATATTAACTAGATCCTATGAAGAAAAGAAAAATATTGAATGCGATGTTGAGGAGAAGGGGGTATGCTCCATGGGTAAGGTGTATAATCTTTTTCATCCATGACTTGGATCCCAACATCAAGTTGAACACATGATTGGTAAGTTGAACCTCCATGTGTGAGACATGGTAATCTCAAATCTACCCCATAAGATGAAATAAAACTTGAAGAAAGTGTCCTTATAGTGTTAAAAACAATATTATTAATCATGATAAGGTTGACCACAAGCTTTTGATGGTGATGGAAGTAGGATTCAACACAAAGTTGTCTTTAGAAGCTTTCACGAGAGTATAGTAGGATTCTGTCATCAATGAAGAATTATTTTGGTCAAGACATGGTATAGCACACAAATATCCTCAACATGTTTGTTCTCTTGAGGAACTCCATGTAAAATCCAATGAATTTGGTGAGTTAGGACAACCCATGCTTAACTCTAATTGTACTCCTAATAACGCCCAATATACTAGGGTCACCAAAAAATAAGTCGCTCCTATCTCAGGAGTCATAGTAGCAATCATGAATCACTCAAGGAAGCCAATATCACACATCCTATGAAGAAGTGAGACCCCAAACATAAAATCAAAATCCTTCTTGAAGTTTCAGAAAACAACAAAAGGCCTTGAGAGCCATTATCAAGTTTCTTTGATGAGAGTCAAAGTAGCACATGCACACATAACCAAGGGTAAGATTCTTTGTACTTGTACCCATGTACCAAAAACATACTCATAATTAAACCATGATGTACCATGTAATCCCCTACAACACCTTCGCATATCAAGTTGTGCCTCAAACAAGTTTGGAGATGTACCTCGATTTCAAGTACATCAAATTCCTATTTTAACACAAAATTAAGTCTTATACTAATTAAAAAACCCCAATAAGGTTGCATTTAGGGTGGATACTATAGAAAACCCTAAAATAACTAAGTATTACGCCCTTTTATACATTTGAACCTTATGTATCATGCTCACTTTTAAATGACTTGGGAAATCTACTACTGTTGGAGGCACGCTTTTGGAGGTATCATTTAGCATTGTTTCCAATCTGCCAACTACTTAGGGGGATAAAACTATTAAATTTGAGAACCATAGATATATAGACTATGATGAGAGTTATTGGAAAGGAATTATGCAGTGGAGTAATTAATATACATGTACACTAGACAAATCATTCATGACACAAATTTCAGATAAATCAGACAAGAATTGCTAAGATAATCACAACTTTAATATTCATTCATTAATCAGTAATACAATGGTGTTATAATAAATAGAATATGAATATTGTGGATAGGATTCGAATCTACCAACTAAACTTGATTGTTCTTCGAACTCAGTGTGTAAAAATCACAGCTAGAGCTCACTAGTCTAACTCTCAATGTCTAAATCAATCTACAAATAGTCAACTGATGAGGTAGGTGGACAAAAGGAACCACTTTCCTTGCATGCATGCAAAACTGGCACTAGCATAACTGATAATAATCTAACTGAAAGTAACTAGAGGGTAACTCAACATAACTGCTTACCTACCACATCCAACTGAAGGTGACTGTTGGTGGCACTCAGAGTGGGATCCTATAATGTAGGGATTGGTCCCAGAGGCACATAAACTCATGCATGAAGATGCATCAAGTGGAAAATAACCCCTAGGTGTGTCCCCCATACTCTAGTACAGTGATAATAACTTCCTCATCTAGGAAAAATGGCCAAATAGATTATATTAGACAAAGGAGGATTAATTAATCCTAACACCCCCCCTTAATCCTAACTTTGGACAACTTGGTCCTTGACAACTAGGCCAAAAGTCACCCATACAATATAAATGAATAAAATACAATAAATAAGGAAAATTGGGAAAACCTCATGGGAACCGCCCCCCACCCCCCCCCCCCCCCCCNTGCAATCTGCAACTTTGTGGAGCAGTAATACAAAATCTTGGTTCTTCTGTGCATCATCATCTTGGGACTGTGCATGTGAAGCACTCCATATTCTTCTAATATGATGATAGATAGGAGAAGGAATCTTTCCTTTGTCTCTTCTTTCTAGAGGAATAGTGGCTTTCCTCTAATTTTGAGTTGAAATTTCCTCTAATGTATGCATTCTAATAGTCATGCATATTTGACATAAGTGATGCTATAGGTGCAACCCATGTCCATTAAAAATAATGCTTTATGATGCCATCTCAAATGCCCCCATTTATCTATGTTTCAAAGAGCTATAGTGTGTTCATCAAGTAGTAGTGTGGATAAAATGTGTTAATGTCAATATTCAGTATGCAGAGCAATGGTGACGCTCTAGCATATGAGTGAGAGTGAACCCTATTATGTGTGTGTAGAATATAAGAACTAAGTGAAAAATATAGGTACCTAAGCTGATCCAACACTTATGAGGTAGCCTAAAGTAGAAACTCCATTATATTTGTCACCATCAAAGTATGAATCAGAATATCCAATCAATTTTAAGTCATCCACCTTAGAATATTTGAGTCAAAGGTCTTAAGTCAACCCATTAAAATAATTTTAGAACTCTTTTTTAAGTAGAGGAATTTCCTTCATAGGGATTTTGCATGAACTTAGAAAGGATTTGCAACAAATGAAATATTTAGTGTAGTGATGGTCAAGTAGATAAGAATCACCGCAAGCTGCATGTACTTGGTTACATCTTAAAATTCATTTCCTTTGTTTAATGTGAGATTCAAGTTCTATTCCATTGGAGTACAAAGAGGGTTACACTCTATCATGTCAAACTTGTTCAACGAATCTCCAATGTAATTCTTTTAGGATATAAATATATACTTTGGGTCCCGATTCACTTCAATTCCAATGTAGTAATTAATATGTCCCAAATTCATCATCCCAAAGAATTTTTTCAATTCTTTCTTTATGGATGCAATATATCTTTCATTGTTCCCTTTTATCAACAAAACATCTACATACACTACAAGATATACAACAAATCTTACATCTTTCTTAACAAATTGTGTTGCATGATCAACATTAAAGTGTTATAAATTCAATTTCACAAGATTATTAGCTAGCTTTAAATACATTCCATAAGGTCCTTGTTTCAGACCATACAAAGAAATGATGAATTTTTATACATTTTGTTAATTTCCCTTCATAACAAATACTACTGGATGAGACATGAGTGACATTCTCTTTCAAGTCTCCACTCAATAAAGCAATATTCACATTCATTGATGAACTTTCCACCCATTCGGTGCAGCCAAATACAATAGAGTGTAGATGATAACCCATTTCATTGTGGATGATTGAGTATCCTCATAGTCAATGTCTTATTTCTATGCAAAACCTTTTTCAACAAGCCTCTCCTTATGCTTGTTAAGTGATCCATTTGATTTTTAGTTATTGTTGTATACCAACTTGTAGCCAATAGGTTTGGTTCTAAATGAAGGGTTCATCGACTTCCATGTCTCATTCTTGATTAGAGATTCATATTCATTCTCTATGGATATTTCCACACATCATGAGAAAGAACTTCTTCAAAGCAAGTTGGTAAGGTTATCAATTAAATTCTATTCAGGATCATACAAAACACACATACCTTTTGCATCCCCTGAATTTGAATTATCTGTATCTCCTGCATCTTCTTGTCTTGTAACATTTTGAGTCCTTGTCTTTCTAAATTCCTTAGGATGAACAATTTCAAATGTACTTGTGACCCACTTTGGAATTTATTGTGAGCTTAGCTCCATATTTCTCAATTGGAGGTGTTTCATTCTCTTTAAGATTCAATCTTCAAATCTTATCAGTCACATCATCTAAATGAACCTACTGTTCTAGTGAAGTGGCGGGAACTTCTCCATGAGGGGGAGATGGTGCTGCAAAAGGAGAAACTAAATATTTATCCAATATACAGATCACCTATTCAAGATGTGGAATTTTACTGCCAATTTCATGAAATGTATTTACATAGGTAAATTTATCCAAATGATCAATCTTCCCCTCAAAAGTCTTGTTAGTTTTATTCATTTCAAGAAAAGTGATATCTATGGAAAATGTAAATCTTTGTTTAGCTCAATATAAAGAATATATGACTTGGTGGTGTTTGAATACCCAAAGAGAATGCATTTTTGGCTCCTTGAACCAAGATTGAATGAATGAAGCCATAGCACATTTCATATTGAGTCTTGTTTGCAATAACATGAGATGTATTTTTTTTCTTAAATAGACTACACATAGAAATGCATCACCCCAAAACATCGATTTCACATTCTTAAAAAATAGCATGGAGGGTACTGTATTCAAGAGTGCCCTATTCATTCTTTCTACTACACCATTTTTCCAAGGATTATATGGAATGATTGTTTGATGCATCATCTCATGTTGACTAAACTATTTTTCAAAATCATTAGAGGTATACTCTTTTCCATTACCAAAATTAAGAGTGGCAATGTGAGATTGTGTTTCATTCTCAATCCTGAAATGAAAAATTTTAAATGTTTCATATGCCTCAAATTTTTGCTTTAGTAAATAAACCCAACATATCTTAGTGTAGTAATCAATAAAAGTCATGAGATATTTACTATCATTTGAAAAATTAAAATGAATGGGGCCACACAAGTCAAGTGTATCAACTCTATTTTTCTATATGCTTTGAAATTTATTTCATGTAAAGGCTACTTATTATTTTTTCCAAGAATACACATGTATCACATTGTTTCAAATTCTTTGGAATGGTGGGAAAACCAAAAACACCATTATTTTTCAACATTTTTTAGACTATTATAGTTAACGTGTCCATATATATTACACCACAGGGGATTATATGACAATGTAATGTAAGTTCATGCTGAGAGAGGTACAAAAATAATCGAACTCTTGCAGAGGTTCATTTCATCTTCAATGGTTTCTTATCTTCCCATCCAACCATGATGAATTGGTTGTTAGAGGATCTTCTTATCTCTACTTTCCCATCGAATATGTGGATGTGATGGAATTGCTATCAAATGTGCACAAGAGACAGTAGGTTTCTTTGTAACACTAGAAGATAGAGAAACATTTTGCAAAATGAAATTAGGAAATCTAGGTAGTTTAAGCCTAATGGTGCCAAGTCCCATAGGTTTGAGGATGGACTTATCTACAAAATATACTATACAATTTATATTTTGATTCAATTATTCAAATAAATCTTTTCTAAATGTCATCTAGAATATTGTATCAGTGTCAAGAAGTCAAGTATCTCTCTATGATGAAAATGAAGTATTGAATATAACTTCATTTATTCTAAGATTACAATGTGAAGCAATCAAATGAGAAGATGTAGCAACTTTAATTTTGTATTCATTATTCTTTCCACGCTTATATTTAATCATCTCCCATGGATCCCAACAAGTTTTTGTACCATATGCATTCTTGCCATAATAGACGTAATGCAGATCAAGTCTCTTTTTGTGATTGTGTCTACCCCCTAGCTTTGAAATGTTTTCTTCCACATCATCTTTCATTGATTTATCCTCCAGAAATATAATTTGATTAATACTTATATTTCTGACCAAGGTACAAGGTCTCTCTAGTGGGATTAGTTGTCTTCCTACCAAAATCATTCTCTTGTCCTACAATCTTCTCAACTAGATTGTCAAATTTGAGGTATTTTAGCTGGCCATTAGCTTGAATTGATTCAAGATAGTGTGAGTATATGAGATAGAGGACCTTAATGAAAATTGTGAGAGAAACATTTGTCTTCACACTAGTGGCATCAATGCCATGCATGATTTCTCTAATTTCAGATCATGCATCCATGGGATCATTATCCTTCAACTCTAGGTTGAAGAGCCTCAATAATAACTACATTAGCCGCCAATTTTGAATGTGAGTAATAGAAATCATTAACTTATTCAAAACATCACAAGAATTTTCGATGAGATATGTTGACTCACCCCTTCACTTATTGTAGAAAAAAATAGTGCATAAGTATTCTCTAATTTGCTCTTGTATATCACAAGCCCTTTGTTTATAGTAGGTTTTGTAGGTGTTTTAAGTGTAGCACCACCTACTCCTTCAACAATTTCTCTTTCATGAATGCCATCCCATAAATCATTAATGTGAGGGTATGATTGATATTCCTTGACCATTCGGATAGTTGTCCTTTCCATTGAGAATCACTCTGATAATATAAACAATAGATTGCATATTTAAAGGAAAAAACATATGCAATATAACAAACTTGACAACACGATTTCCAATACAAGTTACAATACAATATGTTGAACATGTTGCAAGAGTTTTATAGTAAAATATCTATGACAATCTACTCAATTAAGAAATATACTAGCTACATAGATGTATATGAGGTAGTTTTGCAATCAGAAAAATGTATTAAATTTCGCTCATCTGTTTTGATGGCTTCTCAGCTTTCATTGTTATGGACAAATGGAACTCCAGTTACGTTACTTGGTTCTTAGTGGAGGTTATTCGTTGAACTATTGCTTTTAATCTTGAACTAGTCGATTCTTGTATTTGATTCCATTATGAACAAACGGAACTCCAATTAGATTACTTGGTGATTAATGGAGGTTCTCCGATGAACTCAGTTTCTTTTAATCCAGAACATGTCAATTTTTGTATTTTTATTCCATAGTTTTGGCATATTTCTTGGCTACCTTCCTAACAATGACTCCAAATGGTTAAATTCTTTGCAGAAATAGGTTACAATTCACATTGTTTTAAATATAATTCTTCTAAATAGAACATGTATCCTATTAAACATAATCGATGCAATAAAAAAATTGAAAATAATTTCTAAACTACTCATATCTAATATATACTTGGCATACTACTCAATTATTTCTTTGACCCATGTAAAACATAGACTATAGACATCAACTAAAAGCAGAGACTTGATTCTATAAAGCTCCTCTGTTTATTTAAAAACAATAAAATCACTAACAAAAAAAAATGAAATACTATAAACGTTTTTTCATTTCAATATTAAGTTTAATTGTACTGATGAATATAACAACTCTAACGTCAAGCATGGAGAGGAAGAATTAGAAAGGAGATAGCAACATGAAAGAGAGAAATCGTGGTCTTAGTTGGAGAGTAGAAAATTTAAGGTAGATAACCGTATGAGATGGAGAAATCATTGTCACTTGAGACAAAAAGCATAGAGAAGCATCATGGTAATGGAGTTTGGAGAAGCGTAAATCGATGATAGAGAAGAAAATGGTGAGGAAATTAAAGGGAAGGAATGTACAAATTTACTCCACTTACTGGAGCATAGGGTCAGAATAGGGGCATACAAAATTTGACTTGAGAGGGACATAGGGGCATACAAAACTTTATTTGAGAGGGACATAAGGGCAAATAAATCAAATGAAAATTGCTTTAATCAATAGGAACATAGATTTTTTTTTAAAGTGTGGTTATGATACTTGTTTTTTTAGATCATAGGAACAACAACTTTTCAAGAGTAAATCTAACATATCACAAGTCTGATATATTAGTAACTTGTGACTCAACAGGAGTCGAGACGTTCCGAAGCTCATCGGGGTGAGCCTCTATCCTAGGAGTCGCGTACCTTTTGAGCCTTGTCACAACGGCCAATAAACAACCCCACCCCTGCCGGTTTTGAACCTGTGACCTCCAAGGAGATAACACATGTTCTTAACCATTAATCCCACTCATGTGCTTTATTATGATACTTGTTTCTATTCACTTGACTTTAATGTAAGTAAAGGTGAGTCAGCCATGTTGAATTACTTTATTGGACATAAAAAAAAAATTGGAATTCCTTTCACATCATGATATTCAAACATCTTTAAAATGCTATGAGTTGGAAAGGGAGGACGCAACTTTCATATGCTGTGGTTTTAAAATTGAAAGGTATAGAGGTGAAAATTAATAGGTTGATCATGATTTGCATATTTAATGTCTTCACATAAAAATAAATAATTATAAATGAATACAAGATTTCTAGGTGTTAGTTGTTATTATTATTATTATTATTATTATTAAAAAGTTATCCATGATTTATGAAACAATAAAATAAATATTAAAGAGAAGATATTAAGAGTATAAAGACATTTAGACAAAATAAAATATATAAAGGTAGACTTAAAACAAAAATATCTTTCCATTTAACAAGATTCCATTAGAAGCTAAATAAGAAGAGTTTTTCCTTAGAGTAATTATGGTGCACTATCTTGGGATATTTCTCCTACCATTTGAAGTTAAAAAGTAAATTGTTACATGGTTATGAGTCCAAATGATATACCAAGGTATTTGCATTGAAACAACTTGATCACATTGTCTTATGAAAATTCTCCTACCATTTAAGGCCAAAATAAACTCTATTATGGTTGTGAGGCTAAAGGATAAATAGTTTAATACACATGTTGACTGTTTCATTAAGATGGTCATCGGGTGTCTTCTTGTTCAAGATTCGTTGAAAGTAGGATGTAATCGCCATGTTACTGCTCACCTTGGAATATTTGTCTCCAAGAAGATGTCGACATAGGTTAAACATATCCAAATGAAGAGAGATAGGAACCTTTGATTTTCATTTTCCATAAATCCTAGAATGAGTCACAAACATCCTTAAAAGGGAAGGAAAACCACCCTCTAATCTTTCATTATGGTGAACAATTGAAAACAAATTGGTCCTAGATCCCTAGATTTAGGGACTAGGCATGACATGTATAGTGATCCCAAGGAATATAGCCGTGTGTATAAGAGGGGAGTTGATGGTTGAAAACATTAATATGTGTACATGGAGCTCTCACACTACAACAAAATTATAGTTTGGTGTATCCATGGGATCTAATGACTTTGTCATGAAAAAATATATATGCACTGTAATATTCATGCATATTTGACATAAGTGATGTTATAGGTGCAACCCATGTGCATTGAAAATAATATTTTATGATGTCATCTCAAACGCCCCCATTTATCTATCTTTCAAAGAGCTATAGTGTATTCATCAAGAAGTAGTGTGGATAAAATATGTTAATGCCAATATTCTGTATGCAGAGCATTGATGGCGTTCTGGCATACGAGTGAGAGTGAACCTTATTATACGTGTGTTGCATATAAGAAATAAGTGCAAAATACATGTACCTAAGCTGATCCAACACTTCTGAGGTAGCCTAAAGTAGAAACTCCATTATATTTGTCACCATCAAAGTATGAATCAAAATATCCAACCAATTTGAAGTCATCCACCTTAGAATATTTGAGTCGAAGGTCTTAAGTCAACCCCTTAAAGAATTTTAGAACTCTTTTTGTTGTAGAGCAAATTCCTTCATTGAGTTTTTGCATGAACTTAGAAAGGATTTGCAACAAATAAAATATTTAGTGTAATGATGGCTAGGCAGATAATAATCCCTGCAAGCTGCATGTACTTGGTTACATCTTAAAAATCATTTCCTTCGTTTAATGTGAGCTTCAAGTTCTATTCCATTGGAGTACAAAGAGGGTTACACTCTATCATGTCAAACGTGTTCAACAATTCTCCAATGTAATTATTTTAGGAGATGAATATGTACTTTGGATGACGAGTCACTTCAATTCCAAAGTAGTAATGAATATGTCATGAATTCGTCATCTCAAAGAATTTTTTCAATTCTTTCTTTATGGATGTAGTGTATCTTTCATTGTTCCCTTATATCAACAAAACATCTACATAACTACAAGATATACAACAAATCTTATAACTTTCTTAAGAAATAGTGTTGCATGATCAATATTAAAGTGTTATAAATTCAATTTCACAAGAAAATTAGTTATATTTTAATACATTGCATAAGGTACTTGTTTCAAACCATACAAAGAAATGATGAGTTTTTATACCTTTTGTTATTTTCCCTTCACAACATATCCTTCTAGATGAGACATGAATACATTCTCTTTCAAGTCTCCATTTAATAAAGCAATATTCACATTCATTGATGAACTTTCCACCCATTATGTGCAGCCAAGTACAATAGACTGTGGATGATAGCCAATTTTATTGTGGATGATTAAGTATCCTGATAGCACCCTGATAGTCAATGTATTATTTCTATGCAAAACCATTTCCAACAAGCCTCTCCTTATGCTTGTTGAGTGATCCATTTGATTTGTAATTATCATTGTATATCAACTTGTAGCCAATTGGTTTGGTTCTAAATGAAGGGTTCACTAACTTCCATGTCCCATTCTTGATTAGAGCTTCATATTCATTCTCCATTTATTTTTTCCATGCATCATGAGAAATAACTTCTTCAAAGCAATTTGGTAAGGTTACCAGTTAAATCCTATTCACGATCGTACAAAACACACATACCTTCTCCATCACCTGAATTTGAATTATCTGCATCTCCTGTATCTTCTTGTCTTGTAAAATTTTGAGTCCTTGTCATTCTAAATTCCTTAGGGTGAACAATTTCAATTGTATTTGTGAATCACTTTGGAATTGATTGTGAGCTTAGGTCCATATTTCTAAATTGGAGGTGCTTCATTCTCTTTAAGATTCTTTATTCCAATCTTATCAATCACATCATCTAAATGAACCTACTGTTCTACTGAAGTGGCATCAACTTCTCCATGACGGGGTGATGGTGATGCAAAAGGAGATCCTAAAGATTGATCCAATTTAAGGATCCACCATTCAAGATGTGGAATCTTACTGCCAATTTCATGAAATGTCTTTACATGGGTAAATTTATCCAAATGATCAATTTGTGCTCCACTATGCAATTCAACAGTAACAACATCAACTTCTGATGTTTCCAAACATTTCAACAATATTCCTCCAGGATCTTTCCAGTACAAGACTTGATCTATTAAAACATATTTCATTGCTCTAAGTTTTAATGATCTACATTCGTTTCTATTCAATTCTAGAGGGCATTGTAAATATAAGAGGAAATATACAATTTCTTTATACCAAGAAGAATCACAATACCTGCTATAAATCTATTGTTTACTGTATTTTGCTGCCATATCTTGTTCTGAATTTTCTACCATCAAATGAAGATTTAATACCTGACAATTTGATTCTGTTAGAAGCTTGGCCAAACCCTGGCCTTTCACCAATTTTGTTGGTTTAATATCCACGTCATATTCCATAACCTCTCCATTTGTCTCTTTTCCGCTCACTGTCGGGTTGTACTAAAATTTCCTTGACTGCTGAACTTGGAACAGATGCCAAAATTTTGGAATGTAAAACATATATTTTGAAAAATTTGAGAGCTTTAACTAACACATATGCTTATTTTTCCATTGTATTATATTTAAGCTCTGAATCTCTTAATGTTTTACTGAAAAAAGAAATTGGTTGTTCCAAGCGATCTGAATTCTTTTGCAATAACATATCAGCTATGGTATCTTCAGATGCGAATGAAAAAATTGCAAAATCCTTCGTATAATCTGGAGCTATAAATACTAGTGCTTCTATCAATGCATGCTTTATTGCTTCAAATGAATGTCTAGCTTGATCTGACCATTTAACCTCCCTATCCTTCTTGAGCATTTCAGTGATATGTTTGATAATTTTTGTAAAATTAGGAATGAACCATCTTAAAAAATTAATTTTCCCAATGAAAGATTGAATTTCCTTTTTATTTCTAGGAATAGTAATTTTTAAGATGGCTTTTACTTACTCTGGATCTATTTCGATTCCTTTAGCAGAAACAATGTTACCTAACAACTTACCTTCTGTCATAGCAAAATGAGACTTCTTTGGGTTTAATGACAAACCAATTTTTCAGCACTTAGTAAAAACTTGTCTTAGATGCTTCAGATGATCTTGATCAAACTTGGAGAACACTGTGATATCATCTTGGTATATTACTACGAATTTTTCATCTTCCCCCACAAAGGCTATGTCCATAGCCCTCTAAAATGTGGCGCCTGCGTTCATAAGCCCAAAAGGCATTTTGTCATACATAAAAATCCCCCATGGAGTTGTGAAATTTTTTTTTTCTATCTTCAGGCTGTACTGTAATCTGGTTATAACCAGAAAAACCATCAATCATTGAAATTCTATGAGACCCTAAACTCTGTGCAAAATCTGATCAATTTTAGGTAATGAATAATTGTCTTTCAAACAAGGTCTATACAAGCTGCGGAAGTCAACACAAAGCCTTATTTCTCCATTTTTCTTACGTACAAGAACCAAGTTTGCAATCCAGGATGAATATATCAGAGGTAAAATAATTTTTGCATCCAACAATTTTTTTACCTCTTTTTCAATTACTGGCAGTAATGCTGGATTAAGCCTTCTAAGTTTCTGTTTAAAAGGCTTAGTATTTGGTTTCAAAGGAAATTTATGCTGAATTATGCTAGTGTCATAAGTTCTTAAATCTTGATATGACCAAGCAAAAATGTCCACAAATTATTTCAGCAAACTAATATATTTTTTCTTCCCCCCCTCTAACAGTGATTTTGAATTTTTGATCATTTTAGGTTCAGCTTCAGAACCAATCTTATAATCCATGACATTCTCTTCAGTGGTCTACAATGTGGGTTTCAACAATGTATCATCTTTTGAGAACAACCTCTCAAGTGGAACAAGCCCCTTAGGAATGAAATTTCCTTTTAATTCAACAATCTTGTGATTAGCTATTGAATCATCTATACAAGGTTCATTTTCCACTAATTCAAAATCTTGTTCTTGATCAACTAAATCATTTGAAAATTCACCTGTTAAATACATAAATTATTTTATCTCCTGATCATCATGAAAAACTTTCCAGCGTTTGATGTCATCTGGAACAGATGGTCTGTATCTCACATCAATCGGATATTTCAAATGTGTCACTTTTGGAACCTTAAAGTAAGTTGCTGCTAAAGCTAAGGAATAGTTGTTTCATTATATTCTCTTGGAACAATAGTTATATTGAAATCTATAAAGAAATTTTCTATTAAATCCCAAGCCTCATTTCTATACACTTTCAACAAATGTTGCTTTACCTAGTAAACATTATTTACTTGCTGGATTACTAATTCGGAGTCGCTAAACACAACAAGCTCTTGAATACCCAAATCTTTTGCTGCTCTTAATACAAGAATCAAAGCCTCATACTCAGCAGTATTGTTGGTTGTTTTAAATTCCAACTTGTACATAAGAGAAATGACCTCACCTCCAGTTGAAATAAGTAACACTCCTACTCCTGCTCCTTCCTTACTTGACGAACCATCAAAATACATCTGCCATAAACCATCTGGTTTTTCTTTCTTTGTCTGAACAGGAATATCTTTATGCACATGTAAAACTCCTTCAACATCATCACTTAATTGCAACATACAAGAACCAAGGTTCTCATCAATTGAATAAATTGGATGATTATTAGGGTGTTTACTGTCACTTTCCAAATATGCCATGTGTACTTCTCTGTAAAGTCTTTTGAATTCTCCTCCAAACACTGGAATTGTAGTGTATGAAAGGTCCATCTACAGAGTTACTCCCACTCTTTTTGCCCAAGATCTAGACAATGGCATATCGGATTTAGGATAAATATCTACTACAAGTATGTCCATCAACACACTCTTCATAGGTACTTGAGTCAAATTCACCACAAGATCTTTAATAACCCCAATACACTTCACTTCCCTAGAGTCAAACACATACAAGTCATGATATGGTTTAGTAACACTCATCCCTAAAGCTTCCATGACTACTTTTGGCATGAGGTTATGTGAAACTCCTGAATCAAGAAGACAATTGTGTACTAACTGCTCATGCATTGAAAGAGTCACATAAAAAGGAGGAGGATATTCTGAATTATCATCAGGCTGATCAAAAGTTTTAGAACTGACAGTCATGGTAGGATTTTCATCCTGCAAATTGATTTCATCAAATGGCATAGAATTCACTACATGTTTAAAAGTTTTAAAAGCTGCTTCCCTGTAAGCTTTTTTTATCAACTCTGTTAAAGGAATAGGGATCTTAACCTTATTAATCTCATGCTCCAAATTAAACCCACCTACAACTTTATTAACTTCCTCCAGACTACCACTTCATCTTTTTTCTCTTTTACAATTTGTTTCTGATTTAAAGGAATATTTTGTTTAAGAGGAATAGTTTTCACAATCTTCTTATCCTATGCTACATGTTTTACCCCTGATCTAAGACCATATGATTTATGTGGAATCTCCTGACAAATTTCAGGCATGGACATTTGATAGTCATTTTCTTCATAATGATCCAACACTATAGCATGATGATAATCAGCTTTAGTCAAAAAATGAGAAGAAGAATCATCATCAAATTGACTAATATTATGTTCTTGTTCTTCCAAAACATTTAACTCCCCTTCATCTATCTCATATGATTCATCATATCTCACATGATTATTTTGAAATGGGGGTTGAATTCTTTGCTCCTCATTTTCTCTTTCACCCTTTGAATATCATTATTTCTTCTTTCTCTTGGAAAAAATCTAGGAACAAAAGGTCTTCTGAATTGGTTTTGATTTCTCTCTCCTTCAGGTATGGGCTTGTTCTGATTTTTATTTGCCAACACCAACCTATCAATCTTAACAGATAAATTTTTAATGATTTTATTCATTTCATCCATTTTACTGTCTGAAGCTTTTCCTGTAGAATTGGATGGAATAATTTCTTTTTTACCTTTTTTATCTACAATTTGATACTCTGTTTCCTCTTTGATTTTGTTTGAAGCCAAGATATTAGACTCCACTTCCAATGCTACATCTTGCATATTTAGAAGTGATACAAACTTTCTCTCTCTCAACAATAAAGAAAATCCATAATCAAAGGAGTTTGCATAAGTGAACTTCACTGATGTCTCAGAGGGTTTTATTTCACCTGGTATTCTACTGTAGATTTTATTGAACCTTTTAGAAAAATCTCCCACAGCTTCATCCTTCTTCTTTTTTAATGATCCAAACTCTGTAATGTATTATAGATAATCTTTATTATCTCCCCATTATATCATGAACACTTCTTCTAAAGCATATATACAATGTATATAGTTTGGTGGTAATTCTCTAAACCATTTTCTCACTTCACCATCTAAACTTTGAACAAAAACTCTCATCCAAACATCTTCATTTTGAAAATTCTGATTATCTACATAACTCAAATATGTATTCCAGTGCTCTTCTGCTGTAACATCTCCTTGACCATTGAATCTCAGAAGGTATTTTTGGTAATCTCCACCTGGGAGAGCATTTAGAGGATGAGGCAAAACTAGCAGGGCATATCTTGCTGCTACCATAGCAGCCATCTTATTTTGAGGCTGAGCCATTCTAGGATTGGAAACACTCGAACTTGAATTAGATTGGTTGGTGCTTAAATTTTGTGATGAAGGAAGAAGATTACTGGGATTTGGCTGATTCACTGGGATAGTCTTTACAAAAGGAATGTGGGATGAAAGCAAAGAAGAAGCCCATGTCTGCAATTTTTCAAGTTTAACTTCCTCAGATAACAAAGGATTTGTGAAGACTTGGAAGTTGTCTATTTGAGAAGTGGTAAATAACAAATCTAATTCTTCTTTTTCTTTCTCAGAGTGTGGATCAAAAGAAGGAACAGGAAAAAATGAAGATTCAGGAATCTCCAAGGCTGAAGGATGTTTAAATTTTTCTAATGAGGTTGAACTTAATCTTCTCCTAGCTTCTTATAATATCTATTCAGGATCCAAGACTCCTGGATTTAAAGGTGATGAGGGATTTCCTCGAGTTCCTATCCTTTTTGAAGCCACTGTAACTTTCTGCTGGTAACTGATATAGGTGACTGATGTAGTCTATAATAAGTCTCACTGATCTTGTTCACCATTCAAAATTAGATATATAAAGATTTCGAATACCCAGGGAAAATGTACTTTCGTTTCTCCATCCCCCGACAATGGTGCCAGAAGATGTTATCCCTAAAGTTGAACCTAGACTACTGGGGTTCAATCTTAGAGTAATATTGAAGATAATTCAAAATATAATGAAATCAAATTAAAACAGAGATGGTATGTACTCAAAGCTACTGGGAAATCAAATAACCATCACACAACTGCATGACATAGAATAAACTACAAAGTTCAACAACAGAAGGGATCACGAGCATGAATTTACAAGTAAATGAACTCGGTTCTATAACTAAGTATTTAATGGTAACTACAATTTATCATAAGAATAAACTACAAAATATAATGAAATCAAATTAAAACAGAGATGGTATGTACTCAAAGCTACTGGGAAATCAAATAACCATCACATAACTGCATGACATAGAATAAACTACAAAGTTCAACAACAGAAGGGATCACGAGCATGAATTTACAAGTAAATGAACTCGGTTCTGTAACTAAGTATTTAATGGTAACTACAATTTATCATAAGAATATTGTAATGGATTTTAAGATGACCATACACAGGATAAAATCATAATAAAAATGTAATTCATAAAGGAAAACAAAACAAGCTCATGGTCATAATCATATCAAAGTAAAGTTCTATATAAAAGATGCAAAGAGTATTTATGTCTTACAGTTCATATTCAAAACAGGATTCCCATCTATGATTCCCACCTCTTCTTTTGTTTCGGTTCTCCAATATATACAACTAATTTTAAAAATAAAAAAGGTTTCTAGATCCTTAAATTCTGGATCTCGAATAACCCAAAATAGTAAATATGTTTAAAGTAGGACTTCATTTAAAAATTACACAAATACTTAGACTGCCATGTGGAAAAAAACACAACCACCTTATCTACTATCTGTCAATTCTACTAACTCGATACTAATCAAGATCTCTTATCAAATAATCTTAGAAACTTCAGCTAATAAAGTCATCTCATGAAGGACCTGTGATCTCCTTTGTAACCTGGTGTATTCAACATCTTAGTTCAGCTCCTTGCTCTGCAATTCTCTATTTTGATCCAAAACTTGCTTATACTTCTCTTGTAAAGCCCTTTTTCTTCTTTAGTATGTCTTTGGCAATATTAATGAATTTCTGATAATCAGCCTCCTTCTCTTCTAAATCCTCTCCCAATCTCTTATTTGAAAGCATTAAATTTTCATTCATCTCATGCAAATACACATTTTGCTTTCTATAAGATATCATGTATTTTCTTATCTGTGTCAATTCTAGAATAAGATTTGATTCATCTGTATCCACCATGATATCTTCTTTCTGTACCGATGCTAAACCTGAATCCATTTCTCTTTCATAATTTTGCTTTCCTGTGCAAAAGATTTCTGGAATATGTTGAACCCCTCCTTGCAATTCTATGAATTTTTCTCCTTCTGAAACATGTTCTGCATTTAATAACTGAACCTTAACTCTGCTAACTAACTCTTCAATAGCAACAAACTCACTGTTTTCTATCAACTTTGGGCTTGCTTCCATTTCAATCTTTCTTCTTAATCGAGTTCTAGGTTTTAAATTTGAATCCACAGCTTTACCTTTCAAGTCTTCAATTAAATTATCATCATTCTTAGCAATACCTGCTTCTGATAATTCATCATTTACCTGTGACAATTTTTCTGTTAACCCATTATTTTCTGCATCTAGGTTTTCCTCTTGCTCTGTTTGATTATCTACTGCATCATCTTCACTTCCTTTATTTTCTCCTTTTTTTTTTTCTACATCAAACCCCGATTCGAAGAGAAATTCCTCCCACATTTTCCCATTTTTCTTCAAATGAAAAATGATTAAAAATTTGATTAATGTTAGACCTCTTAATCCTAAGTTTTATAGTCGAGGTATTTTCTATTATTTTATTAAAAGAATAAATTAGTTTAATGTGCAAGTAGACTTTGAATAGGATTGTTTCATTGTAAATGGCACCTATCATTTTTATGTGATTATATGATTGGTTGTCATCCTACTTCTTAGTATAGGTTTGAGCTATATAAGCAAGCTCTCTTTTCTATGAGAGGTTAAGAGAGTCTTGTGAGTGTGTTGTAATTCTGTTTTTCCTTATTAATAAAATTATGTGTCTAAGGACACTTCTTCATCATTTGGTATCAGAGCCATGATGAACTGATGTTGGATTGAAAAATGGTGTTAGTCTTCTTCACATCGATGTGATTGACAAAGGGTGCTAGTCTTCTTTGGGAGGTAACTTTTGTTATCAAAATTGATAAAGAAAAGCTAGTTGTGATAAATTACAGATTTATCCATTGTTATTCTTTTTGTTGTTGCATAGATCTATAGATTTTTTAATTCTAAGAGCTTTTTAAAATCTATGGTGAATACTGGTGTACTCGTCTTAATTTGAAAAAAAAAAATGTTTTGCTTTAGATTTATGAATATCTGGCAAAAGGTTTTAGAGTCATACTGTTCAATCTTGATCTATAAAATACATTTAGGTAAAAACAAAAGGGAAATCCAGTTTTTTTGGCAATCGACCAGCGATCCACACCAGTGTCTTTTTTCTGCGATCCACCGATCCAGCGAGAGTAAATACTGAATCAAGCTTAAATTCTTTGATCTGCAATTCCATTAGCGATCTTATCTGGATAAATTCCACACCAGTGATGAATTCAACATCATTCCACACCAGCGATCATTCTAAATAAATGATATCCTCCAGTGTCAGAGATGTCAGAGATCTCCAGCGTGAGCCATCACTCGAATGTTTGAGCCTGATCTCTAGCATGAGCTGTGAGCCAAGATTTCAATCTACCACGGATGTCTCTTTCTTAGATCTGAATCAATATTCGTTAGCCAAAAAAATATTTGGTGAATCTGAACATCAAATAGCCATTAGCCATTGTGAACCAGTGTGAGCCATTGTGAGCCATCAGCCATTGTAAACCAGCGTGAGCCATTGTGAGCCATCAGCCGTCCAGCACTCAGAGATTGATATCTTCAGTCATCAGCGTGGGCATCTCAAGCACCGATCCATTCAGCGTGATCTTCGTTATTGATTAGCGTAATCTCCATTGAATTGCGCGATCCCTCCATCCAGCGTGGGCATCGGTGCGTGGGCATCAAGCATTGATCCATCTCCAGCATGATCCATCCAGCGTGGGCATCAAGCATTGATCCATCTCCAGCGTGATCCATTCAACGGTGATCTATCTATACAGCAACGGCCATCCCTCCAATCTCAGTGACAGCGATCCCTCCAAATCTGCCAGCATTTTCAATTTTGTAAAAAAAATATATTGTAAAAAAAATGAATTTTTAGTTCATTTTTAGAAGGCAAATTGAGCTTTGTAAGTAGAAGATTTTTGTATTTTTGGAGTTATGAGGAAGAGATGTTTCTTTTAAAACAGACGAATGTGAGAAGAGTCGGTAAAATACTCTCTCATATTATTATTTTTATGAGGCTTTTTATAGGGTCGAGGCCAAGCCCCTAAAAAGGCATTCTTTGTTGAGTTTTTTTATTTTGCATCATTTTTTCTTTGTTGATTACAATCATGTCGAAGATCGTTAATCTCTTCACCGAGTCAGATAAACTTGATGGAGTAAAAAACTACAAGTCATGGCAACGCCATATGAAAAATACTCTATTTTATAATGAACTATGGCGTGGGATTTGTGATGCAGATCCTACTACAACTAAGCCTACTGATGCTACTGCTTTAGCAAAATGGGAACTACAAAATGAAAAGGCACTTGCCTTAATTCATTCATCTCTTTCTGATCATTTATGTATTCACATTGAAAATACTTCCTTAGCATGGTCTACATGGGAACAGTTTAAAAAAACTTTTTAATACTCCACCTACTTCTCAGAGAATTGACTTACAAATAAAATTCTTAAGTCAAAAATTAGGAGAGAAAGAGGATGTATTAGAATACATTTCTAGAGTTAAAAATATTCATCTAGATATCATTAAGGGAGGATATGGTAAACTTGAAGATTGTTTTCTAATTTCCATATTGATAAATGGATTACCAGAATCCTATCGACAATTCATTGAAACTCTACAAATTGCTGATAAATTAGCATCTGCCCCTTTTAGTGAAGATGTTTTCTTTACTAGCTCTAATAAAGGACAAAACTCAAGAAGAAGAGGTAGAGGTCATAATCAGTCTTCATTTAGAGGTCATGGAAGAGGACGAAGTGAAGGAAGAAGCAACAATTTTCAAGGGTCAAATTTTCAACAAGGATCAAATTTTCTAAGAAGCAGTCAGTCAGAGAGACCACAAAACCAAAATAATCAAACAGGAAGGGACATGAGTCAAATCACTTGTTTGAAGATGTAATAGAGTTGGTCCTTTTGCTGCCAATTGTAGAACATCAAATAACAAGCTTCCAAAGTATAAACAACCTTTAAATTCAGCACAGTATGCAAATGACAGTAATCAAGGGAAACAGGAAGATGAAAGTGGGTTTGAGTTTGTTTTTTCCGCTCTCTAACCGTCACAAGCTTTATTATCTACTAATAGTCATTTTGAAGATGCTTGGTTGTTAGATGCAGGAGCACCTCAACATATGACCTTTAGAAAAGATTTATTTTGGTCTTTCAATGAATGTAAGCTCAATTCAGTTTTTTTAGCTGATGACACTGTACATACACCTCAAGGAAAATGTTGTGTAAAATTTTATCTTCCTGATATTGGTGAAAAGCCAATATCAATATCTGGTATGTTCCAACTTTCAAGAAGAACTTACTATCCTTAGTAACAATACGACAAGCAGGTCATGCAATTTCAATGAGAGATGGGTTAATTACAATTCACTCAATCAAACATAATTATAAAACTGTCATGACAGGGTATGAAGATGGAAAGCTTCTTAGAATAAAAGGAACTATCATACCTCAACAACATGATTTTGCAGCTACAGTAGAGTCAGAGAACTCTCCTATAAGATTATGGCATGCTAGATATGGACACTTAAATTTTGACAGTCTCTCTCAACTTCAAAAACAAGAAATGGTGAAAGGATTGCCCACTTTTAAAACGATAAATGCAAGATGTAAAGCTTGCATCTATGGAAAACAAAGTAGAGACATTTCCTACTTCATCTTGGCAAGCAAACAAATGTTTGCAACTTATTCATAGTGATATTTGTCGGCCTTTGGAAACTTCTCTATGGGGGTGTAAATATTTCCTACTCTTTATTGATGATTTTACTTGCATGACTTGGGTATACTTTCTAAAAGCGAAATCTGAAGCTTTTGAAAAGTTTAAATAATTTCAAAACCTGGTTGAAAGAGAAACTAAAGAGAAGATTGGAACTCTAAGAACAGAAAATGGTGGGGAATTCACTTCCAACGAATTTTAGAATTATTGTAAAGACAGAGTGATCAAGAGATAGTTCACTAATGCATATACTCCATAGTAAAATGGAGTTACTGAAAGAATGAACCGTACTTTAATGGGAATGGCAAGATCCATGATGCAGTTTAAAGGACTTTCTTCTTCATATTGGGATGGAGTAGTACATACTACAGTATATTTAAGAAACAAATCTTCAACAACTTCTTTGGATGGAGTTAAACCATATGAATCTTGGTATGGATATAAACCTAAAGTTAAACATCTTCGAGTTTTTGGTTTTGTTTGTTATGCCTTAGTTCCAATAGAGAAAAGAACTAAGCTGGATTCTCGAAGTATCAAATGCATCTTCATTGGCTATTCTGATCAAAAGAAAGGGTATCACTTGCTTTCTGATGGAAAATTTATTGTGAATAGGGATGTGATATTTGATGAAACAGAAAGTGAAATTTTAGATGAAATAACTCACCTCTTTAGTCAATTACAAAAGAAAAACATTAAGACTAAGGGTAAGTTAAAAAACAAACCAGTTCAGTCCTTATGGTTTGAAAAGGATATTGTTTCAAATGAGATTCTTCCTTCATCAAATCAAGAAATTTCACAATCTTCAAATGGTAATGAGAATAATTCTTCTAATAGTGATACTTCCAGTCCAAAATCTTAAAATTCAGAAAGCAGCTAAGTTTATGTTTATCAAAATCAAATTTTTGATAATGATGATGAGACTGAGACAAGTGCAGAATCATCTCTACATCAGAGACCAAAATGGGCTATACAAGGGTAAATCCACAGACCTGGGTAACACTTTTTGGCAAGCGCATCTTGCCAAAAACAAAAAAACATACCTCGGTCGAGGGCTTTATAAACCCTCGACCGAGGTATTAAAACCTCGACCGAGGTTTTATAAAGCCCTCAACCGAGGTATTTTTCAGCCCTCGGTCGAGGTATTTGTTAACCCTCGGTCGAGGTATTAAAAAACCTCGACCGAGGGTTAATAAATACCTCGACCGAGGTATGTACCTCGGTCGAGGTACATAGCTCGACCGAGGTCCATACCTCGATCGAGGTATCTTTTTTTAAAAAAATTATAAAATGGGGCCGCGGAGGCCCCATTTGTCATTTTCAATCGCTCGACCGAGGGACAGAGCTCGACCGAGGGACAGAGAACTCGACCGAGGTACAGCGACCATCGCTCCAAAGCAACCCATCTTCGTCACAATGTCAGAGCAAAGAGGTAACCATTTAAATTGTTTTTCAATTTAAATGGAATTTAATTTTTTTTTTTATAAATTTATAAAATTTGATAAATATATATTTTTATAATTTTGTTTTCAAATTTAATAAATGTGTGTTTTTATAGTTCTGTTTTCAAATTTAATAAATGTATGTTTTTATAGTTTTGTTTTCAAATTTAATAAATTTATATTTTTATAATTTTCATGTTTAAAATGTATACCGGCAAGCAGAAATGCTGCCGGATTTTTAAAAATTTGTAGTTAAATTGAATTTTTTTATTAATTTGTTATATATATATATAAATTATGTCAACCGGTAGGGTTTATGCTACCGGTTTATTTTTGAAATGTGTCTCGGGCAAGCCGAAATGCTGCCCGATTTTTTTCAATCCTTCGTGAATTCATGGAGGATTGAAAAAAATCCATAGAACACCAACTAAACAAACCTATATAAACCATAGAGACAATTAATCAACTGTAGGCCTGAGACAAATAATAAATGTTTTATAAAAATTTATTTGAAATTGGTTTTTAAGAGCATGTGCATGATACGTGATACATGATTCATAGAGGAACGGGTCTTAGGGCCTTTGTCTCTAGCATTTGGTCATAAAGCATGGCCTAGACCACAAGGCCTACCCTTTGTATAGACGATGTAAAACTCGGAGTTATATCTTTATTGGACGTATTGAGCAATAGTTGTGGTTCTCTATGTTGTAGACATGATCACCGAAGGAAATAGTTGCCTTTGGCCCTACATGAAGGTTGTAAGCATCAAATGATCATCAATTTTTTTTAAAC
>LPNX010837177.1:0-26292 GCA_001517045.1 Pseudotsuga menziesii
AATTTTGGAGGAAGAATGAAAAAAACTACTTTTTGTGTTCGTATTTTCGACATATCTCCTTGTGTTTTTACTCAAATTATGAGCGGGAGAGCTCGTTGGATGCGGAATTTAATTCCTCATCCATTGAGTACCCACACTGCACATCATCATCACGTTTTTTTAGGTATTTCTTGTTTTTGGGGTAGCGGGGTTCGTAAAAAGTATGCAGTGTGGGTACTCGTTGGACGTGGAATTAAATTCCACATCCAACGAGCTCTCCTGCTTGAAATTTGAGTAAAAACACAGGGAGATATGTCGAAAATACGAACAAAAAAAATAGTTTTCTTTTATGAACAATATGTCAATTCAACCATTATGGTTGACTCATTTTATTGAAATTCTATTGGTTCTTGAATTCCAACTCACAAAATTTATTGTTGGCGTGTTTTCTTATAAGGCCCATTTTAGACCCCAAATTTCCTCTAATGATAATCATCATCATCATCATCATTGACATTATCATGGTCATCCCCATTGACAATGATGTCGTCATCAACATCATCGCCATTATGATGATGATGGTGTTGTTTATAATGACGATGATGATTATTGACGACGACAACGATGACAGTGATGCTGCTTATGATGATAATGATGTTCTTGATGATGATGATGATGTTGATGAAGATGACAATGATTGTCATGATGATGGCGATGCTGATGATGATCGAGATGGTGATGATGATGATGATGATGATGATTTTGTTGATGTAGACGATGATGTTGTTGTTTAATATGATTATGAGGTTGACCATTGATGATGATGATGATGATGTTGCTGATGTAGACGATGCTGTTGTTGTTTAATATGATTATGAGGATGAACATTCATGATGATGATGATATTGTTTATGATGATTGTGATGACAACGAAAACAACATTGACGAAGACGATGATGATGTCGATGATAGTGATTATCATGATGACGATGACGAATATGATGGTGATGGTGATGATGATGATGATGATGTTGATGTTGTTTATGAAGATGATGATATTGATGATGATCTCTATGACGGTGATGTGGCCATGATGACAACAATGATTCAATTATCAACATCATCATCATCATCGTGACCGACATTGTTATTTCCATCACCACTGACATCATGATAGTCATCGATATCATCATCGTCATCATCATTATCATCATCATTAAATTCTCAACATTAGAGGAAATTCCAACTCAAAATGGGCCTTTTAACCCTCATTCAAATTCCATGTCATCATGTGTTATCCAATGAAACTGCTTTAAATTTGAAATACCATATAGGTATTAAACACTTTTTAATATAAATTTGGGGATAGGTATCATAATAAAAAAACTACTTTTTTTGTTCATATTTTCGACATATCTCCCTGTGTTTTTACTCAAATTTCGATCGGGAGAGCTCGTTGGATGTGGAATTAAATTCCACATCCAACGAGTACCAACTCGGCATACTTTTGATGGACCCCGCTACCCAAAAAATAAGAAATACCTGAACAAACATGATGATGATGTCATTATCATGTTTTTCAGGTATTTCTTGTTTTTGGGGTAGAGGGTCCGTCAAAAGTATGCCGAGTGGGTACTCGTTGGATGCGGAATTTAATTCTCCATCCAACAAGCTCTCCCGATCGAAATTTGAGTAAAAACACAAGGAGATATGTCGAAAATACAAACAAAAAAATAGTTATTTTTCTTTTCTTTCTCCAAAATTAATAAATATTATTTTATTATTTTATTAGAAGGCCCATTTTAAGTTAATGTTTATTTTTTTATCAAATTTATTTTTACATTAAATCTAATTTTTATTTTTTATTGGGCTAATATTTGTTAAATCAAATTCAAACGTAAAAAAAACATAGATTACAAAGATTTTCTATTATTGAGCTAATATTTGTTGAGCTAATTTTTATTTTTTTATGTATACATATATAGATTACATGTATGAAAAAATCTCACACACAAGAGAAATAATAAATAAAATTTACCAAAATTACATATATAAAAATTATAAATAATAAATAAAATTTAAAAAATTATATATATAAAAAATAAAATAACAAATAAAAATTACAAATCTTAAATAAATATAAAAATTACAAATAATAAAAAAACCAAAAAAGCCAATAAAAACAAAATAAAACCCAAAATATTTACTACTCCATACTCTTAATGCCCGTGCGATGCTCTGCAAATCCAATGTGAGCTCGCTTGACGGGAGCAATCCAGTGTCCCCATACTCGAGGAGAGCAAATCCAGTGTGAGCTCGCTTAAGTTGAGAAAATCCAATGTGATTCGTGAGGTGAGGAGAGTTGTGTTGCATGTGAGGGAGACAATTTGGTAGCGACCGAGGGATACAGATAGGATGCTTGCTGTGAGTATGATGCCCTAAATCATTCTTCTATGAGTCCAAAACACTAATAGGAAAATGCCATTGTTGGTGCAAATTTTGTACTTAGGTGAGCTTTAGAATTGCTTATTTATATGTTTGAAATGAATTTCTTTCTCTTTCGTTTGACGGTTTAGATTACGGATCTACATCGTTGAACTTTAACTCAATTCATAGAAAACATTATGTTCATTTTGAACTGTGCAATTTGTTTGAGATCTTTTCCAAGCTCTGGAAGATTTATCAAATGCTTCTAGAGACCTCACCAACCATGGGCATAATCGTAATAGTAGGATGACAGTCTTTCTCGGCCTCTTTTAATCGTACAAAAAATTTGCACCTATTATAAACTTGTTGAAACCCTAAACGACCAGAGCCACAACAACCCAACGCGGCACCAACCATGAAGAATTCTATGTGAGCGTCTAAACTTAGTTCGACTCTGCTCATACAATGCCCTGACAGGCTGTTTCCATTCACAGAACTAGCCCAGACGTAAGATGATGCTGTTTGATGCTTTTGGGAAGTCAAAAGAAGGCCTGATTATGTTGTCTAATGCTTTTGGGAAGTCAAAATAAGGCCTGATTATGCACCAGTTTGCCCAGAATTGTAAATAAACATAGGTTACAACTGCTGCATGCTTAAGGATAGGTCCAAAGACTGATTTCCTTGAATTCTGTTTAAATCTGTTACATGGATAGCACTGAGAATAGGCTGATGAATATGTTTTCAGATCTCAAATGGCGCACTTCCTTCATTGTTCTTCCAAGGCAACAGATTTGAAGTTATTAAACCTATGCTTGAAAGGATGCAAATTGATTTGAGTGAAAGGAAATACTCCACTTTGATGTAGCACTTTACATTGCCAAGGTCCACTTACCAGTCCCTATTGTTTTTAGCTACATGCGTGCTCATATAATGATACATCTCCTGTGGCTCCAACAATCCTATTTTGTACCGACTTCTGCTGCTTCCTGAGTGCTACCAAACGATCTTCAGTCACATAACCAATTTGTGTTTACTACTCGATGTTTATCCACTAACCACACTCTCGAGACTAAGAGAGTATGATCTATGACTCCAAATTCAATTTCATTGGCTTAATGTCATTGTATAAAAAACCTTTTATAAGGGAGGATGTCCCCTAACTAGTAGGACTTCATTTATGCTCACATCAATCATGAATAGTTGAAAATGGACTCTAATAATTGGGAAACCTACACTGATTATAAATGCTCCATTTAGTGCATCATGTAGAGATTTAGTTCACATAACCAGTTCTAAGAATACCCATAATTTATTATGCACCTAATCTGACACTGCATACATTCACATGCCTCCAACTTGTCATCCCAAAGGTGTAGCTTAATAGTGGGCCCATGTAAGTATAACAATCTTCACATGCCTCCAACTTGTCATCCCAAAGGTGTAGCTTAATAGTGAGCCCATGTAACTATAACAATATTCACATGCTTCCAACTTGCCATCCCAAAGGTGTAGCTTAATAGTGATCCCATGTAAGTATAACCATCTTGACCACTGAGTGATGAGGATTTATATGTTATGAAGACTTAAATGAACCTAAATTTGCTCATATAATGGAAAGCATGAAGTCATTGTATTTAATAAAAACACAATATGAAATGTAATAAAAAGTGATGTGTAGATAATATTACATGTAATATCATAATAAAAACCAATCAAAATGCAAGAATGGGTTGGCTAAATGTGAATTAAAAACCTTTAAAAGGTGATGAATCATCATCGGCAAGACAATTGAAATTTGTCATTGATTTATGACTAATTCTACACATTCTTTTTCATGTTGCACTAGACAAATAAAATTTTAGGTGTAATAATGGACAAAACCACAATATCACTATAAGTATGTCCCAAAAATAGATAAAAGCATAAAAAACAAGTGATTGCACCGATGGTGTGAATGTACAAGTACACAATGAATTAAATCACATGTCTAGTTGTATGCATATTTAGGGAATGACCACCAATGTTGTCATGATAAAACAATACACTATATCCTCCAAGGAGAGAAATTGAGGGACAATAAACAAAGGGCAAGTGAGATTGCTATATACTAGATAGTTGTTTAGATGGAATATCAATTTCCTACCTAGCTCGAAATAGGTGAAATTAAGCTTAAACTAAGTTACTGAAGTTATAAATGTTGTCACATGATTGATAATGTATCCCCTAGTTGGTCAAACACGTTATAAACAAGAGGGGAAACTTTAAATAGTACATTGATATCTTGAGCCATTGAATTTGACATATCAACTATCGAAGTAAGCAAATATAGGAATAATTAAAGCAATAATGTTATTAAGAGATACTAATGCATATCTAGCAATGCTTACTTTGTCAAGTGGAGACCCAAGTGAGATATACCATTTCAAATAACCATGATGAGTGTCGGTGGTGTTGAGGCCATCAAAGATGGGGTGAGTATAAATGCAGGTTGAGTTTTATGATATGCTCTTCACAGAATCACAACACATAGCACTTGAATGTCCAAGTGAATGTCAAAGTAAGTGATTGTCAAACTAAGCACATGCCCATGGTTCAAGAAGCCAAGACAAATATCCAAACCTCCCAATGTTCATCACAACGAATCTATTGGATATCAATCAAAACCTTTAAAGAATTAAGATTCAATTACAACAACAAGACATGAAATGCCCATGGAGCGTCTCAAAGAAAATCGAACAATGGAACATTAATAGATTCCATTATGGCTCACTACCATGATGGACATGTGGTTATTCCAAGCCAAATAACACCTTTTAGCCAAATATCAAATTTTCCTACAATCATTATTACAATAACCAAAACTATAGAACCTATATTTCTAGAGTCCAAGATTGCCAAATCATCAAGCAATCAAATCGATGGCGTCAATAAAACACTTATCATAGGTAACCAAAACTTACAATAACCAATCTGTAGAAATTTAGTAGGGGGATCTAGTTTCAAAGATATTTCTTACAGAGATGCAAAGGAAAAAAGAGAGAGGAATAATGAGACTGAATACAAGAGAAGTGAAGAATGATTGGAGAATCTTCCATGTATTATTAGTCAACAATTGTGTACATAAATAATACATCCTTGAGAGGTAAAATTGAGTTGCTAAGGAGACAACTCATGCTAGCTCATAAAGCAGGCTTACTAAATTTGAAAAACCCCCATAGGTGACTGAAACACTTTCCAAATCAGTCCAAGAGCTCACGAATTGGCTAAAGCATGAGTGAATGCTGGAAAAGCTTACTAATCATGGAATCTAGAGAGAAAATAATAGAGGATGGGTTGGCCACAAAAGATAGCAGTTGCCTAGTTAACTAGCTTTACCTTATCCACTGAAAAGCAGGAAAACAGTCTAAAGGAAGAAAATGACAGGAATGCACAGTTACTAACTTGGGTAGTCAATAACGTTGGAATAACTTTATCCAGAATTAGTATAAGGCGCTACTAGATTATTTATGGCAAGTGTTGACCAATTGGTGGTGTATGGAGGCCAACTACCTAGTCTAGTACACATGAAATGAATCAAAATGATTAATTAATTATATCCTAAGTATGGAGTATGTTTTTAATATTCTAACACCCCCCCTTAAGCCTAACTTTATGATGGAATATCTGAAAAAATATCAGAATATATAGGGCCCAGAAACAAGGCTATGATCACCCTTTACAATTTATTTTGTCAAAAAAACTGAGGAAAGAGGCAAAACCACATGGGGAAAATCCTCCCTCAAAAAAGGACATGGAACTGAACTGAACAACATGTCTTCACTTTGTCTTTTTCTTCACTTGGATGAGCTGATTGAATTGCTTCTTGTTGAAGAACTTGGTGAAAAATTTGTGAACTCCATGATTATGCGGTAAAGCATCAATGTTGTCTCTGCAAAAAATAAGTGGAGAGGCTCCCTGTATCTCATCATCTGATGACGGAGGGGAATTATTTGAATGCTTCTTGCTACCAACATACTCTAATTTGAAAACATATTCAGTAAAAGAAGATAGATTTGTGCATACTCCTTCCCAAAGAGTAAAAACTCAATACAACTAGTTCCTTGTATAACTTCAAAATGGTGAACTAGATAATATATCTTCCTTCCAATCTGATGTAGCACCTTCCCAATTATGAAATGAGGCTTAAGAGACTCTGAAATATCAGAATTATTGTCATATGGAGCAACAATAACCAGAGGTATAGTGTCTCCATGAGTATACGGGGCCATAGTAGGAAAAATATGTGCAAGTGGGTAAAACTGATAGATGAGTAAATCTGAATGCTATATGGACTTGAAATCTGAACCATAGATGTTTAGATCAGATCCAAACATGTGTAAAATAAGTCCAAATATGACTAATGACATGGATAACCAACAAGTGAAAATAAAAAAGACCTAAAACCAGCAGAAACAAATGACACTACATAGGAATCCAAGGAGGAATCAACTAGTGAACTTGGGGTTTGTATAGTCTTATGAATATTCAATGGATTGGTAAATGGTATGGATGATGTCATAACCTACATATCAGCCTGCAAACTTATTTCTAAATAAGAATTAGAAGCATTTGAATGGAGTGAAAACAAGTTGGATAAAGATAAGATATGAAGCAATGAAAAAACACAAGTATTGAGAGATGGATCTAGTGAATTGATATGTGACCGATCCAAGGAAGACATTGAGATTTCTGATTCAGATATATCATAAAATGAATTTAGATCAAAGAATTGAGAAAATGATTTAACTCTGGCACTGAAAGCATAATTGTTATTACCTTGGGATTGCACATTGTGGTAGTGCTTTGGGGATTCAACAGGCTTCTCTGGTTCACTTTTCTTTGCAAAATCTGGTACATCTATGTTATGTTTTTCACTAAAGTTAGCCATGATGTTGATTTTCTTTTTGAAACAATTTTTCTCAAACTGAAAGCTATTGCTGCAATAAGAACACTTGGATGAACTCCCTTTCTTCTTGGCTTTATTCATTGAATTCAAACCTTCATCAGTAGAATCTTCATCATCTGACTTTGGCTTATTCTCATGCAATTTTTTCTTTTCTTTTGACTTTGCATTCTTGCTTCCTTGAACTACAAGAACATGGTATTTTCTTTTGGAGATTTTAAGAGCTCCCATTTGAACCAATTTGTCTTTCTCTTCAATAAGTGAATCAATGAATGTACTCAAAGAAGGCATTTTCCAATTCAAAATAACTATCCTAGTAGCATGGAAAGTTGACACAAAAACTGAGTATTCAGGACCCAATTTTGAAAAAATGGAAAGGATCAATTGATCTTCCTTCTTCTCAATCCCACATTACCTGAACAAAAGAATAAGTGACTTGAACTTGGTGAAGAATCCTTCCATGGATTCGAAACTGCTTGGACTCAATGAGATTAACCCTTTCTCCAATTGACGGGCTATTATCTCATCTTGTACTCCAAAGAGAGACTCAAGTTTGGTCCACACTTGATTTGGAGTGGTCAAACCATCAAGATGAAAAAGAAGATCCGTAGAAATCGAGAGACCTAGAAATCCATAGGCTTCATCCATTCTATTATGCCACTTTGCTTTCTCAACAACAACATTTGGCTCATTCTCTAAAGCCATAGAAACTCTGTAGAGTCCCTTACCACACAATAGAATGCAAATCTTGGATTTCCATTCATGATAGTTGAAAGGAGTTAGAATCATTGCTGAAGAAAAATCCATGCTTTGTTGTTGTTGGGCTCCTGGAGATACTCTCTGCAACCTACACAAAAAAGTTTTTGAAGAAATACTTTGTAAGCTCAATCAAGCTCTTCTTCAGAGAGAGATTTGATGTCCAATGCTCTTCTAGAGATGTAGAGTGTTGATAGCTTGAGCTCCTTGCTAGCATGTAGAGATTGCTATCCTAATCTCCCTAAGCTCTAAGCTTTGATACCATGTATAAACTCAGCAGGTGGATCTAGCTCAAAAGATGTTTCTTACAAAGATGCACATGAAAAATAAAGAGAGGAACATAGAAACTGAATATAAGAGAAGTGAAGAATGATTGGAGAATATTCCATGTATTATTAGTCAACAATAGTGTACATAAATATTACATCCTTGAGAGTAAAAATGGAGTTGTTAAGGAGACAACTCATGCTAGCTCATAAATCAGACTTACTAAATATGGAAACTCCCATAGGTGACTAAAACACTTTCCAAACCATTCCAAGAGCTCATGAATTGGATAAAGCATGAGTGAGTGATGGAAAATCTTATTAATCATGGAATCCGGAGAGAAAATCATGGAGGATGGGTTGGCCACAAAAGATAGCAGTTGCTTAGTTAACTAGCTTTACCTTATCCATTGAAAAACAAGAAAAGTAGTCTAAAAGCATAAAAGGACAGGAAGGCACAATTACTAATCTGGGCAGTCAATAAAGTTGACAGAATCTTATCCAAAATTAGTGTATGGTGCTCTTGGGGTATTTATGGCAAGTTTTAACCAATTGGTGGTGTATGGAGGCCAACTACCTAGTCTAGTACATAGGAAATTAATCATAATGATTAATTAATTATATCCTAAGTATGGAGTGGGTTTTTAATATTATAACATGATCGAAGTACATGCCACCACTTATCGAAATTGCAGTCAAATGTGAGTCAAATAAGTAATATTGCAAAGCCAAATTCTTCCAAACATGTTGCAACACTAGGACATGAACATCTGCATGTTGTAACCCATGGTAAGGCATACAAAAGTAAGATCGACGTACTAATTTAACACTTTATATAGATGCAACAAATAATTGATAAAATGATATTTTTATCCAGCAAGCATTGTTGAAACATTTTGTGTGCATAGTGCTCCATTTTGTGTCTTATTAAGCTTGTCGGAGGGGGGCATGTGCACATATGGACATGTTGTTGGTTCTACAATGTATATATGGGATGATTGATGCTTCATGCATATTAGGGAGCATTGATACTTCATGCATACATGTGAGCATCAATGTTGTGCATATGTTATAAGCATCAATGCTTTGTGTATAAGAGCATTGCTTCCATGACAAAGGGAACCATAGAAACAATGAAATTGCATGCATTGAACCCATTGTGCACCTAAGTTAAAATATCACAAATATACTTCATTTTATCACTAATACTATGTGGGAAACCATTGAGTGAAAAACACATAGAATAAGTCACACAAATAAAATATATACGATAATTTAATTGCTACTTTTGCTATCTAAATCGTATGATTGGAACATGACCGTTGTTGTTTAACATTAATTACACTTAAAACCAAATAGATATATGCCTGATCTATCTCCGGATAATGATTGTTGTCCTAAACAGATTGAAGAAGACAAAGATTCAAGCATTACGTTGAGATCAACTAGAGGTAGCAATGTTAGAAGAAAATTAAAAAAATGTATGGATGTATTTCTTGCTGAAGGAGGGTCATGCTCTTATGAAATGATTCTGTTGAAGACAAGGAAGTTCCATTAATGTACAAGCATTATTTGAATAATTATGAACCAAACCCACTTCCTGAAATAAACACCGATTTCACTATAGATGGAAGAACACATCAAAATGTTCCATCTACTTTACATGGTTTGGGGCTCTTTACAATGGACGGTGTGAATATTCCATATAGAAGTGAGGTGGAACTAATGGAATATGTTGTCCCAAGTATGATTATGCGCATTGGGGTAGAATAACAAGATATCTAAAGAGTATGCCCATATATGAAACTTGTGCAAATTATAATGAAATGAAAGAAACCAATCAACATAAAGGATCTTCCATATATATTGATGGAAGATCCAAGTCTCAAGGAATTGTTACTGGGTTTATAAACACTACTCATATTGGGAGCACAAATAAACTACCCAATTGTGTTTTTGTTGAGGGCGAGGATAACAAAGTTGTGGTCAGTGCAATAAAATCAATACCCGTGGGAAAGGAGTTGTTGCTCAATTCCCACAATGAACAAGATATAAGAATATGGTAATGATGGATTAGCAATCATGTATAATGCTTATTTATTATTTTTTCGTTATATATACTTTATGTTGTTAGCAAATCATCTTTGTATATATGCTTAACAAATCATGGTTTTTGTTATAGGATGATCGGGGGAAAGGGAAATGCACCGACAATGGCAGGGTAATATATATATGGTCATTTATATTTTTGTTGTTATATTCCATATTATTCTCTTTTAAAGAATATGACATTTTTTAAAGGAATTCAAGGGCTTGAATCAGTAAAATCTATTTTCTTAGGCATTTGTAACACCGAATCTGTGTGTTATAGAAGAGAATCCATCTTCAGTAATAACACACACACACACACACACACACATATATATATATTGAATTTTATAGGTGATATTTACAAATGATTGGTCCGCCTTAGGCACCAATCCGAGGAGTCATGTCCTCTTACATTAAAATAGTATTTATTAGTTAATTATTAATTTATATTATTATCTATACTATTATTTATTATTTATATTTTGTTTTATCATTTATATTCGTAACATTGCCACCTCGTTTAAGGGAAACTTTGTCCTCAAACCTGATTTTTTGATGTCAATTTTATTTTGGAATTGTGATGGAACATCGACTTGTGATGTTTAGTCTGGATTGGTTCCTTTATCTTGATGTGGTTCTTTTCCTCTATGTTGTAATTATTCTACTTGAACGATGATTTTCTCAATCCATGTATCAGGTATTTTCTTGCTTTTCATAGTGTCTTTTGGATTCTATTTATGAGCAAGCGTGGATCTTCATTATCACTGCAATTCTTAATCATAATAATGAGTTTGCAATATTATCCAATTGATTAATTGATGTAGATTTTAATGTATGTGTCTTTCCATATTGAGGGCATACTTTTTTAGTATTCATTGAGAAGAAACTTCGCTGAAGGCTATAAATTTTTATGTCTGTAATTAATGATATCTTGCAATTTTGTGGTATAGGTTTGGTTAAGCCACCAATCCATAACCAATTATTTGTTGCAATTATTGGGATCCTTGTGAATTTCACATTATTAATATGTCGAATATCTCTCATGATGGATGCATTTTTTTTGGGTAGCTCTCTAATCATCTCATCATTATTGGTGTCTTGGAAATAGCCCTTCAATTAGTTTATTACTACTAATTTTAAGTGTGAATATCTATCTTCATGTGCTTTTTCTCTAAAAGTGAATCCAATTATATTACTTCCATTGTTTTCATGTGTTGTGGATTCAATACTGGATGTCATAATAATGGAGGTATTTTTGAGAGATACTCTTCGATGTTGGAATAAAAGTGATGGTCATTCTTAAGCACTTGAACTTTGAAAATACTAGGGTGATACTTCTTAATTTCATTAAGCAATACTATTGTAAATGAATTCCATCTTACAACTTAAGTGAGGGTGCGCTTTAATTCTAATAAATTCAAGGATGTCCGATTTGTCACAAAAATGACGCACATATAAACTGATGTCAACTTGATTAGAAATATCTAGGTATTGTAAAAGTTTTCTTTGAATCGCATCGTCCATGAATTCGGTATTGGAAGGAAATTTAAGATCCTTCACCCTTGATTTCCACATGACTACGATCAAGTATTTGATTATGGATATTTGAAGTAAGTTGATCAGTAGGACTTCCTAACCACGTGGATGTAATAACTTCTATGTCATATGGATTACCAACAATAGGCCCACTATCATATTCACCATCATTTGTAATGTAAGTGACAGTTGGAAAAGACACAACTTTTGCATCACTATCTACACTTGTGTTTGTAGAACTGTGACCGCTCTTCCCATCTCGTTGAAGTAGATATTGATTGCTTCTTCTTGTTGGTGCGGTTTCATGGAATTTCTTAACTATCATAGTTTCTTGCCAATTTTTAATGGGAATTTGAGAGTATGTATGTATGACATTGTTGTCTTCCATTGCAAGATTTTATATGGGCATGACTTCCAACTTCATCACTAATATCAATAACTTTATTCAACAAAACTAGTTGAGAACAATGTGCAAGTGCTTTTCATGCTCCTTGTTCTCTCCAAACACGGTATTATCGTTTTTTTCATCATGCTGATCAACAGGAGAAATTTGGGTCGCATCTGGCATGCTACAAGCTACTTTAGGTCCATAATCTGTAGATTTATAATCCACAACTACTAGATGTTGATCTAATGTAGACAAATGCTATGTCACCTTTTTGTTGTCGTCTTTTTCTTCAATCGCTATCATGGGTTCCCTTATTTTATCTTCATCACCTTCTGTGCATATGTATTCTTTTTGGTACTTATCAACAACACTAGATTGACTGTCATCGAGGTAATATCTATCCATTTCAATTCCATGGGACAAATAAACTTTAAATATTTTCTCCTCAAAACTATCATCGCTATCACCAGGAGCGACCCAATCTTTTGGATACTCATCAACAACACTAGCTTGGCCCTCATCAGTATCATTGTGAATAATGTCATCTTTGCTTGTTCCGATTTTGCGGGAGATGATGGATTTAAGTCTTTTCTCCTTAAAATTTTCATCGTCATCATTAGGAGCGAGTGGATTTGGAGATGCTTTAGTTTCTCTGTTGGGTTTGAATCTACCTCTTTAGCAAATTCTTTTACATGACTATCATAGACATCTTAGTTTCCTTTAAATGTTTCTTTAAATGGTTTTTTAATTTGGGTGACCATTTGGTTACTCTCCCTCTTGTATTGCTCAAGAAGCATTCTAATTTCTTCATTGAATGACTTCATGGCACATGTACAATAGGGATCTTCAAAAATTGATTGAAATTGTATGTAAATATTAACTATTAAAATAATATTTATAACAATAATAATTATTTAAAATAATAATATATTCATAAATATTTTTGAATTGGATGTGATTAGGGTTACTTTATATTCCATTTATATCTCCTTTTAGCTCATGATTAGTAATATATATATATGTTTATTTATATATTACAATTTTTGAAAACAATGTGTGGTTTTATAAAATTAAGTGTTGGTTTTATAAAATTATGTGTTGATTTTACCTTCTTCTTTTTTTCTTCTCTCTTTTTTTCTCTTTTTATTTTATTTATACTTTTATTTTCCCCCACGAATAATTTCTTTATTTGTTATTCCTTTATAAAAACCACGTGTGTTTTTTATAAAACCAAGTGTTGTTGTTTTTTTTTCTCTCAATAGGGATTTGATAAATGGCCACAAGCCTAATATGGTCAAAGACCTAGGATAAGAGAAACTCTAAGTTGATGGCTACTAGCCGAATCAGACAACTGCAACCTCGCTCTGATATAATTTAACACCGAATCCGTGTGTTATAGAAGGGAATCCATCTTGAGTAATAAGATATATGTGTGTGTGTGCGCTGAATAGTATAGATGATATTTACAAAGGATTGGGCCACCTTAAATATGGCTTGGTCACCTTATTGAGGAGACACGTCCTCTTACATTAAAATAATATTTATTAGTTAATTATTACTTTATATTATTATTTATTATATATTTTTTGTTTATCATTTATGTTTGTAACAACATTCATGAGACAGGCAAAATCTTGTGTTAGGAGTAGCAAAGGAGAAGCTATGGTTTCACCCCCTACTTCTGATGCACATGCTACTAGTGCCGTAGATCTTGGTATTGTCAGGTCTGCCCATGATTCTACACCTAGTGTTGGTGGGGGGCAGTCCATGACCCCGATTACACATAAGATCAACATTAGTTCTAGTACTGTTATGCCTCAGTCATCAGAGGCTAATGTGAGTTACATGATGCTAGGCGTGGTAGTGAAGAGCACCGATCAATTACCAGTTGAGTTACAGATAGACCATGTTTTGGTTCCAGTAAAGGGATTAAATCTCCATGGTAATTACGTCCACTCAATTGCAATACGTTGATTTTATACAAATAATAATGTTTTTATATTCATTTAATCTATCTAATCAAATTTTTTTATTGCATTGTAGGAAATAACGTGCTCTACCAACATTTGCATGAAAAGGAATTTTCTCTATTTATGCCAACCATTAGAACATGTTATACATATTAGAGAAATGACTTGAAGAAATATTTTATGAACCACACGACCATGTTGTTTGGTCTTGTGTTCAACCAAAAGATGGTCCAAACCAGTTAGAAAGTACTTGAAATCTATGCGGGATAATTAATGTATTAATATCGGTCGGCGGTCAAGTTATGAGCATCCTAGACTAATTCCAGAACGTGAATGAGTTTCATTGGTAGAGGATTCAAAGGAGAAGAAGATGAGAAAAGAGGGGTCCTTGCCTCCAAGTGCGGTGAAAAACCAAGGTAAATAAAATAATGCATTGAACATTGAAATTATAATTTGTATATTGCATTTGACCAAGATTCTTGAATTGTATAAACATGTACTTGGCCATTTTCTTAGGTTAGAAGACACAAAAAAGGCCACACAATCCAGACTTGAGAAGCTTGGCCAACACAGAATTGGCCCAGGGGGAAATGTTAAAGTGAAGGGAAGATATGTAAGTGTTAGGATTTTAAAATTATACTTGTTGTATTTTCTTTTGGTTTTTAATCACTTTCCTTGACAAAATTCGTTATGTTATGTGATATGTAGTCCATTGACTTTGGCATCATGCCCACAACTGTCGACCTCAAACTTGCCTTCAAAGGAGGTTACAACGCCCTGGTCGAAAGCAAAAAGGTCAATGCATTTGACACCTCTACTATCAACATCGATGAGGTATACAAACTCAATGGGTTTTGATTGAATAATCAATTATAAATTACAACTCTAAATTGCGAGGTTTTATAACAATACTACAAATGTTATTGTAGGCAAGACAAGTTGATATAGCTATCCGTCATGATGATCCAATTTTAGAAACTGAAGCTGATACTGTCTAGCCATAGGTCCCCCCTATTGCACCTAGAGTTAACAAGGATGAGTTCAATTATAGAAATTCATATTTTGTTGGTTACTATTTAGAATAAATAAGTTTATCAAAAGATGACTTGCTTTAATTGTAGTTGGCGCCGATTTGAAAACTAAGTAGCCTATATGCAGACGTATCTTACGGTCTGATGATCTCGATCCAGTACCACTAGAAACTGGTCAAGATGATATTGAGAAATTTGATGGCAGTGGGATAATTGTAGAGTACATTAAGAAAAAAAACAAAAAAAGAAGTAGGGCGGTAGAGATTGGCCACTAGGCATGGTTGACACATTTTGTTGTACTACGTGGAATTGTTCTCTCTCTCTCTCTCTCTCCCCTACATGTTCATAGCCTAAACATGATTTGATCATATATCGATTTTTTATAGTTATCTACCTCTATTTTACATTTATAGTGTTTTGTGATCATGTTCTATATGCATGAAATTTATCTGAATGTTATGTTTGTTGTTGTATATATGTATGTTTATTTTCTTTCAATTTTGTAATTAGCCTCTATATATGTTCATTTTTTTTCTTTGTTCATGTTGGCGTATGAATTATTGGGTATGAGTCTCTTGGAGAAATAACATTTCTGTCAGCAATGAGGAAAAAAATGCATTGCTTTGCCTTTTTGCAGTGCACGGTATTCATTTTATAAACCATGTCATACGACCACATGACAAATGAATATTGTCATTGCAAAAACACATGGAAACATGTATCCTCATCGCATTCATGAAAATAAAATTGCTAAGAATTTCCACATTCTAGTTATGTATGTCATGTAAATAATTTTGTAATAAGATTTTTTGTTTACTTTCTTTGAAATTAAAAAGTTGAATATTTGAATATATATCATATTGTATCTTGTTGTTCTAATTAGGTTGAATTGAAGTTTAACCGACTGTTATGTTTTATTTAGTTGTGTTTATTTCAAGTATGTTACAATAAATAGATTGGGTATGGGGAATTTAGAGTGATGTGAGGGAGGTAGGCGGGGGGGGAGTCGGGGGTGGGGGAGGGGCCATATAGGCTTCCACCTTTACATGGTTGGCCCTATTCAATAGAGAATACATTATTCTTGAAACAACGAGAATCTCATACATGTATTTAACTTTGGTGTTTTTAGAGTATGATACATGTTGGTTTTCATATTTATTTATCATTTCGTTATACATATAAACTTATTATTCCATCATGACTTCTACACGTATTCACATGCAACATAAATGCAACTAATAAATATCAGTAAATCCAGTGGGTTCGATGAGTAAAAGATATATGCATTTTATGTATGCTTAAAATTATTTAATGAATGTTTTGTTGATTTTTTTTGCTAGGTTATGTTGTATATATTTAGCTAATTGTGAAATACATGATCTAATGCTATTTGTTCTATTTGTGTGTAGGTATGATGCCTAGACAAGCACTTCGTCAACCTTGCATTCTCGTGACTAATAATAGTTGTACTACTATTAGAGCTTTAAAAGGGTAAAATCATTTAAGTTATGAAACCGATCAAGTTTTTTCTAGGTTGTATAACATTGTCATTGCAATACCTCACGCTATCTTATAATTGGTCCACATGACCTACCCCTGAAATCCACCTAGACTCATCTCATAACTACTTCTTTATGTAAATGAGCTATGACTTGTACTTGATCCAACAAATTTGAGAATTCATGTAAAGTACAATCAAAATCATGGGTAGTATGAGAAGGAATTGATATTATATCATGGAGAGCATAAGGTTCTAAATCTGTCTACCTAGATAGACCCAAAAACATGATAGAATCCACTTGAGAAGAGCAGTTAGGTCCTCGAAATATCTTGGAACTCTCCAAAACATGAAGGACTCATAATTCCTTGGACTATTGGATCCATAAATGATTTCAAATATAGCTAAATCCCCTCTTTTTCCCAGACAATGATAGTCTGATGTCAAGTTCTAGAGTAGAGAATGACATATGAATACTAGGATTTACCTACTGCTTGTTGGATTATTACATATGAATAAAAATTGTAAGATGGATGCTTTATGAGGTATTCCTCATACCATGACATCTTTACAAGCTCTTAATTTAGTGTTTTACAAAACTGAGGAGTGGTTTCTCAAATCTCAATGTGAGAACAAACATAGTAGAACAAAATATGAAAATAAATAATAGAACAAACATTCGAGTTAGATTAGCTAGTCTAAAGGACAAATTGTTAAGCAAGTATATTGTGTTAAAAATATTCAAAATAAGACCTATTAGAGAGTTGCGAACTCTTGAAAAAATTGTAATTTGCAATATATGATTGATTGTATGCTTATTATGATAGATTTATTTTTATGTGAACATAGAATTGCAAGTCACTACACCATAGAATTATATGGCATTGGGATGCCATAAAAATAGTTAAGGGAAAACTGACCCTTGGCCACTAGTTGTAAACTTTAGAGAAACTATGAACTTCAACTTTTGATACCATTACAAAACTACCAGAATAGTTCATTTGCTATGGACTCTAGTGAATAGGGAAATGTTCCATCTAGATAAGTAGATTTGCACATTTATAGAGTGCTCCCAATTTAAAATGGTCAATTTTGACTTCCTTTTTGCTTAACCAGAATATTGGAAGATGTTGTGGATGCAATAAACAAAAATGGTGACAAAAGCCCCAAAGAAATATAGATGATATCATAATCATATACCACTTCCAATCATAAATTTGGAGATATTGGTTAATTCTCATATTAGATTATGATATTTTCTCCATTTGACGTTGAGGGTTATGAAATGATCCTTTTATTAGTCCTATTCTAGGTGTACAATGCATTGTGGATCAAAATGTGTACCAACATTGAAGAAACATGGAATTTGACTGTTGTGTATATATTACAGGGAATAAAACAAGAAATGATAATATGTTTTTGAATCAAACAATTATGTTACATGGTTTGTGCAACATTTTCATATAAATTCTCCTCACTAGTCTATGTAGTTTTATTGAAAGAGAAATTGTTGAAATTTTAGATGAAATCTATGGATTTAGGTAGGATCCATAATGTATTGACCCTTGAACATTTCCTTAGGTGGGCCTCTGTACAATATGCTCAATTAAGGGCATTTACTTCATCTCCGTGCCATCAAATGCATTGTCACAATGTTTTATCTCATTTATACTATGATGAGGCACATGCCAACTTATGGGTGAGAAGAGAACACTTTGCTCCACCAAGATTTCTTCAATGATAGTTATTGCTTAAAGAAGGAAGCATATAGGAAGCATATTAGAAAATCAAATCAACTATGAATCTTACACAAATCACACATGGTATCTCACAAGCACTTAGACCCTTGGCTAACATAACAAATGTGTGAATAATTTAAAATTTTAAACATCCCAGTTAATATTAGCAAGGTGTTTATTTGATATGTCCATTGAGATGATTCATGGATTTATAATAGCGAGTTTACATAATCACATGATAGAGGTGATAAATATGTTATCCCTATCCAACATTGGATAAAGAAAGCATGTTGTGATACACATTAACCTTGATGCGATCTTTGTGTTTTTTTCGTCTTCAGGAGTTCAAATCAATTTTCATCCATACAATGATAAATATTCCAACATATTCTTGAAGGATAATTGAGATAGCATTGTTTTGGTTTGTTACCAAACATAAGGTGACATACGAGCTTCCACCTTTACATGGTTGGCCTTGTTCAATAGAGATTACATTATTCTTCAAACAAAGAGAAGCTCATACATGTATTTAACTTTGGTGTTTTTAGAGTATGATACATGTTGGTTTTCCTATTTATTTATCATTTCGTTATACATATAATCTTATTATTCCATCATGACTTCTGCAGGTATTCACGTGCAACATAAATGCAACTAATAAATATTAGTAAATCTAGTGAATTCGGTGAGTAAAATATATATGCATTTTATTTATGATTATAATTATTTAATGAATGTTTTGTTGATTTTTTTTGCTGGTTTATGTTGTATATATTTAGCTAATTGTGAAATACATGATCTAATGCTATTTGTTCTATTTGTGTGTAGGTATGATGCCCGGACAAGCACTTCGTCAACCTTACATGCTCGTGACTAATAGTAGTTGTACAACTATTAAAGCTTTGAAAGGGTAAAATCATTTAAGTTATGAAACCAATCAATTATTTTCCATGTTGTATAACATTGTCATTGCACTACCTCACGGTATCTTATAATTGGTCCATGTGAACTACCCCTCAAATCCACCTAGCCTCATCTCATAACGACTTCTTTATGTAAATGAGCTATGACTTGTACTTGATCCAACAAATTTGAGAATCCATGTAAAGTACAATTAAATCATGGGTAGTATGAGAAGGAATTGATATTGTATCATGGAGAGCACAAGGTTCTAAATCTGCCTACCTTGATAGACCCAAAAACATGATAGAATCCACTTGAGAAGCGCAGTTGGGTCCTCGAAATATCTTGGAATTCTCCAAAACATGAAGGACTCATAATTCCTTGTACTGTTGGATCCATAAATGATTTCAAATATAGTTAAATCCCCTCTTTTTCCCGGATAATGATAGTCTGACATCAAGTTCTATAGTAGAGAATGACATATGAATACTAGGATTTACCTACTGCTTGTTGGATTATTACATATGAATATAAATTGTAAGATGGATGCTTTATGAGGCATTCCTCATACAATGACATCTTTACAAGCTCTTAATTTAGTGTTTTACAAAAATGAGGAGTGGTTACTCAAATCTCAATGTGAGAACAAGCTATGAAAATAAATAATAGAACAAACATTAGAGTTAGATTAGCTAGTCTAAAGGTAAAATTCTTGAGCAAGTATATTGTGTTAAAAAGAGTCAAATAAGACCTATTAGACAATTGTGAACTCTTGAAAAAATTGTAATTTGCATTATATATATTCTAAACATTAGTATATATGTAGACCATTTCCCTAGGATCACGGGATGGTTATATGATTGATTGTATGCTTATTATGATATATTTATTTTTATGTGAACATAGAATTGCAAGTCACTACACCATAGAATTATATGGCATTGGGATGCCATAAAAATAGTTAAGGGAAAATTGATCCTTAGCCACTAGTTGTAAACTTTAGAGAAACTATGAACTTCAACTTTTGATACCATTACAAAACTATAAGAATAGTTAATTTTCTATGGACTTTAGTCAACAGGGAAATGTTCCATCTAGATAAGTAGATTTGCACATTTATAGAGTGCTCCCAAATTAAAATGGTCAATTTTGACTTCCTTTTTGCTTAGCCAGAATATTGGAAGATGTTGTGGATGCAATAAACAAAAATGGTAGCAAAAGCCGCAAAGAAATATAAGTGATATCATAATCATATACCACTTACAAACATGATTTTGGAGATATTGGTTAATTCTCATATCAGATTATGATATTTTCTCCATTTGACATTGAGGGTTATGAAACGATCCTTTTATTAGTCCTATTCTAGGTGTACAATGCATTGTGGTTCAAAATGTGTACCAACATTGAAGAAACATGGAATTTGACTGTTGTGTATATATTACAGGGAATAAAAAAAACTTATAATATGTTTTTGAATCAAACAATTATGTTACATGGTTCGTGCAACATTTTCGTATAAATTCTCCTCACTAGTATATGTAGTTTTATTGAAAGAGAAATTGTTGAAATTTTAGATAAAATCTATGGATTTAGGTAGGCTCCATAATGTATTGACCCTTGAACATTTCCTTAGGTGGTCCTATGTAAGAGATTTTCAATTAAGGGCATTTACTTCATCTTCGTGCCATCAAATGCAATGCTGCAATGTTTTATCTCATTTATACTATGATGAGGCACATGCCAACTTATGGGTGAGAGGATAACACTTTGCTCCACCAAGATTTCTTCAATGATAGTTATTGCTTAAAGTAGGAATAATATTTATATATATATTTTAAGTAGGAAGCATCTTAGAAAATCAAATCAACTATGAATCTTACACAAATCACACATGGTATCTCACAAGCACTTAGACCCTTGGCTAACATAACAAATGTGTGAGTAATTTAAAATTTTAAACATCCCAACTAATGTTAGCAAGGTGTTTATTTGATATGTCCATTGAGATGATTCATGGATTGATACTAGTGAGTTTCCATATTCACATGATAGAGGTGATAAATATATTATCCCTATCCAACATTGGATAAAGAAATCATGTTGTGATACACACTAGCCTTGATGTGATCTTTGTGTTTTTTCCGTCTTTAGGAGTTCAAATCAATTTTCATCCATACAATGACAAATATTCCAACATATTCTTGTAGGATGATTGAGATACCATAGTTTTAGTTTGTTACCAAACATAGGGTGACATATCATGTTTTTGATAAGACAACATGACGGTTGCAGTCATTCTTTGCTTTGACTTAGCATTTACATGTTCCTATTGCAGAATAGGGCTGGAAGAATAAACTCGATGTTCATGAGAAATATATTTATTTACTATTCTCGTTGGCATTTTGTGTTCATGCCTTTATTTGTAATGCTTTTCGAGAATGGGTATTTATATGGACATACATGAGTTTTCTAATGAATTAGGATTGAAGAAATTTTATATTATGTCAAAGGGATGTGAAGTTTTTGATACATCCCATGAAAAAAAAACCAACACTTTGATTCATCTTACATGCGTGCCCGACAAGTAGAAATGTTGCCCAAATTTTTTCAATCCTCCGAGAATACACGAAGGATTGAAAATTTTCAAATTTGTTAAATTTAAACATTAAAATTATAATTTGTATAAATATTTCTATCAACCGGCAACGTTTATGCTATTGGTTTAATTTTGAAATGTGTGCCGGGCAAGTAGAAATGTTACCCAATTTTTTTCAATCCTTCGAGAATACAAGGAGGATTGGAAAAAATACAAACCTTAGACGCGAGACAATCATGAACCTTAAACGGCTGAAGCATTTATCTAAACGACCCATATATATATANTTTTTTTCATGATAAAATATTATATGTATGTTTTGACTTATTAGTTGACCTATTTTGATTTTAGTTTATTGAAAAATGTATTTTTGTATTTTTGTATTTTTTGAAGCTCAAACAAAAGTATTATGAAAATGTAGATCATCTTTTTTTTCTAAATTTTTTTTGAAAGAAAAAAATAATAATAAATATGTGTATAAATTTGAGTCTTTATAATTTTTTTTAACTTTTTTTAAGAAAAAAATAATAATAAATATGTGTATAAATTTGAGTTTTAATTTATAAAAAAGTGTAGTTATATATTTTTGGATTTATTAAAGAAAATCAAATGGAAATATTGATGAAGTATATAAGATTTGATTTTAAATTATGAAAAAATGAAGTATTTTTTAAATTAAAAAATTAATAGAAATTCATTATTTTTTTTTTTTAAAGAATACCAAATTAAAAAATGAATGGAAATCCATAATTTAAGATAAAATTATATTTTTGATATTTTAAAATATATATAGATTTATATTCAACATTTTGAAAATTATAAATTTAGAATATTTTAAAATAATAGTAACAAATATTACTAATAAAATATATAAATTTATACATTAAATTAAGGAAAACTAGAACTGTAATTTAATTTTTTAAAAATGGATGAAAAAATTAATTAAATACATAAAAAAATTGAAATTATATTTATTTAATATTTATTTAAAAAGTTGAAATGAAATAATTAACCTACTATATTAATTGGAGTATAAGTTTTCATTTGTAAAGAACGAAATTATCCACCCAAGGAATTATCCACTTTTTCCTGCCTAATCATCCTGCTAAGGCCCTCCATAATAACATCTAAAAACTTCTTCTTCGTGAGGAACCCAAATTGTTCTCTAGAAATACATTTTTTTCAACTTTGGCTTAATCCCAATGATTTTTGAGATAATTTTATATACTAAATTATAGAGTGTTATAGGTTTGAAATCATTGAAAGAAAGTTCGGTTTTGAACTCTTAGGCTCGAGGGAAATAAAAGTGGCATTGAGAGCTCCATAAACAAGACCATTTACTCTAGACTCAAAAGTGGCTAGAGATGCTAGAGATCAATGTCCAAGAACGAAATTTGTAGACAATTTTAGACAAAGTATCTAAAACGAGAAACCGATCAAGTATTTTAGATGCCCCAAAGGGCCCATCCATACCATCCCTCGACGTTGGGGCCATTGGATAGGAAAGGACATCCACCAAGTTTGACTCCAATAATAAATTTATGAAATAAGAATAGAATGGATCCAAATGAGAGGAGGTCCCCCAAACCTTATTAACAATCGTTGTCAAATTCAAGTTACCACCCCCCCCCCAAAAAAAAACTTCCCTTAAAATTCCAGTGGTACACACAATCTCCCATAACTATTTTCTATCTCTTTAAATGTCAGTGGTCACGTGAAATAGTATCAAATTATTTATACTTTGTTATTTTACTTTGCTAATAAAATTATAATTATCTCTTATATACATCTTTACTATTTACATATATATCATTTATTTTATATTTTATGTTGACTGCATTTATTATGTCTTATTTCATGCAGATGCATCTACACAATGGGGTTCTTCGGTTCACCGAAGGCAGAGCACTGGCCGATTTGCAGCCATTCATTGCTCCGAAGGTCGGCGAAGGACTCGTAAGTATACAATTGCGTATGATGTACTCTTTGTTGTTAGTTACATAAAATTAAATTGTTTCACATGTGTATATTTAATCATCAACTTGTATGTCTCTATTTTCACAGGTTCTCCCATGCGTCCTATGCTGACACACGCTCCTGCTGGGGAACTGAGCGTCAACCACAGTGGTAGTCGCTCTGTGCATGTGAGCGGCAAGGAGGATACTACTGGTGTTGGTGGGGAGGTTCCCCACGAGACAGGTACATTAAATGCATATATATTTTTCTTTCAGTTATCAGTACTTTTAATTTATATTGATTTTAAATTCACCTACAGTTGATGTATGTATTTTGACTGACATTTATGTTTTCATCTAATTTTCAGGTGTCACGACTGCACAACAAGGCCCCGACCCTCCTAGGGAAGCACCATGGGAGGATGAGATCACACGCATCACACTTCAAGACATTATCAGTCATCGTGATTGTTTGCGGATTAACATCTACTCCATTTCAGACCACACTCCCACATCACATTCGATGTGGATGATGTTAGAGGAAGTAGACAATCTACTGAAGATCTACAAGTCCATCGGACCATTTAGTTCTCTTTGGGTCACTGCATGCCAGAGAAGAAGAGCCACAATGATGGGTCTTGATAAATGGCCCGCAGTGAGAGATGCAAAAACTGGCCATGATGTGAAGGGAACATTATTTGATATCCCTCTTGACCGCTTCACTGGTCAACCACTTAAACTCAAGGACTTTAAGCTAGATCCCGCAACCTTATGTATATGACAAGTTTATTGGAGCGTGGGGAATGTTTCCCCACCATGACCAGGTCCCACTATACTGTGCAAAACATATATATGCAGAGTTTGTCTTAGGGATGCACCCAAATTACACCAGCACACCCTCGAGCTTCTATGGTGCTGGTGGGGGACGTAGTCATGCGCGTCCTGGGGCTAGGAGAGACCCTGGAGCTTAGCCAGAGCCAAATCCTTTGGTGGTTCTCTCTAGTAGGATCATGCTTAGGACAGATGATGTAGATGAGTCATCTTAGCTAGCGATTAAGGAGCAGAGTGCACTAGCAGAGATGACACACAAGGAAATGCATGGTACCATGATGGCTGTGTAGGAAGAGAGACAGAGAGAAACCACTGCTCATACAGAGCCTCAACTACAGTGGGCGGACGATTATATTCTCCGCATTCTTGATCACGATACAGTGTTGCAGTATGCTATCAACTCCCATGATGCATATTATTGACTGCATGATAGATGCATGCCTCGACCGATGAGACATGTATATCTTTATTATCGTCATTTGATTGTCTTGATTGTAATGTATCTTCAAATGAATCATTTTTTTAACTAATACTTTTCTTTGTGTTAGACCTCCATGCAGGAGCCCAGTTCCATGGAGGTCCTTTTTGGCAGTGATGCATCTGTTCGAGGTCCCGCTCCAGTTCTGTCCGCCCACGCTGATGAGGTATGTGTTAACTGTCATCCTAAATTTGAATTTTTAAATGAGTCAATTGTTGTACACGTAATACTTTGGTTTGTTCTAACTTTCATCATTTATCTTGTTCATATTGTACATGATAGAGGCAAGGGCATTGCACAAGATTCTACACAGCCCCACCTGAGTACTACTCATGACACGCCAGTCGAGAAGGTACTATTTATTTATGTTCGAATTGTTTGCACATTTATGTTCAGATTATAATTTACATTTTCAAATTGTAATTCTCAAGTTCAAATTTGAATTCATTTATATAGTTTTATTTTCATGTCATGGAAACAGGCGTAGACATAGGTAGCTACAGATGGGGGCGTTGAAGCTGTCGTTATGTTTGCAGATCAGTGGGTTGTTGCTCATTAGCCGGGTCCTGATGAAGGCTCATCTCAGCAAATACCCAGCATCCCAAACCTAACACTCAACTCGAGCGAGGTGAGTTCATAGATCTGCATTTCATATATATTTAATTTTTGTCACACTATACATGTAATTCAAATATGTGGTATGTAACTAACTTGCAGAGTTCACGATTTTAACTTCTGTAGTTCTCAGACCTGTGAAATTTTCTTTGTGATGAGCATGACAATGGCCAGGGGCATAGTGCAACTGATTGAAGTGGCCATGATGGTCGATATCTCGATCAATAGTGTAGGGATGATTTGTAGACTATTTTATTTGTGGACTTTATTATTTTGTACTTTATGATT